>APKU01000057.1:0-252668 GCA_000472125.2 Hirsutella thompsonii MTCC6686
GGGGGGGGGGGGGGGGGGGATACAGGTACATACGTAGAGAGAGAAGGAGGGCAAGAAAAGGGGCGGATATATGCCTTTTCTACCAAGTATACAAAAAGTGTTTCTCGGGCTGACGTTGGTCTCCCTTTATATTGCTGTAGGTACTCGTTTATTCGGAATGTCTATTTGCGTCGTCCATCGTGCATGGTCGATGTGAAGTTTGTACAGTCAGTACCTACGTAGATACCTAGGAAGAAGAGACGTACGAGGGAGTCAAGTAATTATATTGGATGAGGAGTCGAGGAGTTGACGACGGGCTATATGATGCCTTGGTTGCGAGGCTAGGTTTGTTGACTGACTCAGTGACTGACGATGTCATGACTTTGATGGCCAAGTTTTGGATGTTCAAGGAGCGCAATGTTGGCAAGCTGGAGTCCAAGTATCGAGATTCGAGAATACCATGATTGCGGACATGTATCGCGAGCTATTGGCATGGACTTGCTCTACGCCTTTCGAGCTCATGCACATAACAGACGCTCCAAACGGACTTCAAAAAGATCAAAGAGATAAAACTAGGACCGTTTGCCATCAAATCTGCTACGGATGGAACCAAAAACTACCGAGATAACTCATGCATCCTCGCCTCGATGCAGCTTATGACCACGAACCATCGCACAGTCAAAGTCCCCTTCTCACATCCTTATCTTCCGACAAGCCTCGGGCAACCGGTCGCGAGTATGCAGTCAGTCCGACTTATCAGTTTCCCCGGTAGATTGCCACATGCTCAGAGACAGCGGCACCAACGCCGCCAGAGCCACAACCCACGAGCCGTGAAAGGAGAGGTAGCCATCCCAGGCCATCGGACCGCCATGCGTAAAGGGAACGAAGACGTTCAGTAGAGAGTACAGTGCCGCAGCCGGGGGCGACCCAGGCTGTCGCACGGGGCACAAGCGGTTTAGGCCGACTGTCCGAGTAGAGGGCCCAGGAAAGGCCGAACAGCTGCAGCCTGGCCAGGGCGAGGCTGCTGTACAGCCAGAGCCAGGCATAGTCGTTGAGCAGCTCGACCAGAGCGGCATCACGCTGAGCGCGGTAGGTCGCCATCGCCATCAGGTGGGAAAAGGCGAGCAGGGCAGCCCCGAAGAGCATCCCACCGCTGCCCTGCAAAAGTAGCGCGCCCAGTGGCGCGTCGGGGATCCTCGCCAGCTGGCTATGGATGCCAACCGTCCACAGTGACCAGAACAAGGCCGCAATGCGCACGAGGAGGCTGGCCACTCGTATCTCGCCCTGATATTTCTGGTAATGCGCGGCCACCTGGTCGGCGCTTGCCGCGGGGCCGAGCGGCGGGACATAGCCTGCAGTGGCTGCACCGATGAAGAGCACGACGATGTATGCGGGCCCCAAGAGAAGAAGAGCCCGCACCGGGAGAGAGTCCGAGATGGGCCGTATACTGTTGCTGTCCTTGGACATTTCGGCTTGCTCGAATAGTGCTGTCAGGAAGGAGGGAAAGATGGGGGCGGGTTCGAAAGAGCGCGGTTTCTATCGAGCGTCTCAAGGCTTTCGAGATGCTAAAAGGCAGAGAGAAAGAGATGGCAGATACCAAAGAACCATGTCATCCGGGAACTTGCTGAAGTCTGCGTCATACCACTCCTTAAGTATGAATCGGGTGCGAGGCGAGAGACGGCCGCGGAGGTTATTGATGAATAGGCGCAGATGGGGAGGAGAACCTGGTATAGCCACACGCAGCTTTGGTTTGACGACGAAGGGCCCCTGGGAACACCGTCTGCAGTCCATCAAGATGCCCTGCTGTGCTACGGACGGACGGACGAGATAGCTTACACATTTCCGGGCCTCATAGCCACTCGTGATAGTTCATTGTGCCAGAAGAGGATCGACAAATGTACGTTGATGGCGCAAAAGCCCATCCATCTAAGGCGATGAGGCTGCGCCGGAACCATAAGACTGCTTCTCCCTAGTCAATGTCGGCCTGGAAGCCGGACGCCGTGGCGTCGCCTGTCACTTGCATATCATCGTGCCAAGAGCGCCTTTGCTCTTCATCACACAGTATGCTTGGCAATGGTTCTGAAGGCTCACAGCTCTCCTCTGCAGCCTCTGACCGCGAGTCCTTGACCGCCTCCGGGGATCAATGACGGCTTGGCTTGACCTGAAGGCACTCGAAGCCCGTACTGGGTTTCCTCTACCGCTGCAGTCATTCGTGGCCATTGGACAAAGTCCTATCGCAAGTTGAGAATGGACAGGCGTCCTCTCGGTTTCTTTGTTGAGCAACTCTTGACCGGCTCTTGGGCTCAGGAGGGGACCCTTGTGAAAAGCTACCGTGCAATGGATCGCATCGTTGATGTGCCGGTAGAGCCAAGTCATCAGGGTCTTGTCCCCTCATGTCATAATCGTCAATCGATCGGCTGTAGCCCAAGGGACTCTGCACCGGCCTTTGGGGAGCAAAGACAGAAAATCTCGCAGGGGCTGGGACTCGAGAGTCAAATCGTCGACAACTTCTTCTACCGCGACTATGTTAAGACCCTACTTTCCTGTCAAGTCGACATTGAAGTCGAAGACTTGGACTCAACCGGTGCGCCGCTGCTCTGACCCCGTCCGGAGCCTCTCTTACTGACATGGCGGTAGAACAGAGCCGCTTATCACCTCCACGACTCGGCAATGCTGGAATGCTTGCGTGCTTGAAATAGTCGACGGACTGCGATCCCGGAGATCGGCAACTATCGCCCAAGTCCAACCGTCAGTGGCCTCTGCATTTTTGACAAATGAATAAAGGGGCTCGGCGTTTCAGCGTCCAAAATCACGATTCGGCCGCAGAACAGGTGGATGTTGACCAACTTGACGTCCTCGTACTGCCCTCCAATCTCCTTGATGGCAGCAGAAACCCGTCTAAGCATGCCTTCTAGGCCGACTTTCGTCCACGGCGAAAGCCTCATCTGTCGTTTGAACTGTCGGGAGTATGGTCAGCGACGTCAGATTGGGGCCACAGGGTGTGCAGCGTCCATACCCGTGGTCATGCGGATGACCTTCTGTTATTTGGTGTTTGGATGGCAAGTGAATGGGCTTCGATGAGAGGGCTTCAAGAGGGCAAGATTGACGTACTGTACGGTAGATCATCATCAACAGTCGGAATTAGGCTTTCCATTTTATTTCCGTTTCGCAGTCGCTGCTTCCTCAAGGCACGGAGTCGATGTTGTACTTTGTAAGTTACGTTGGTAAAGGACCAAGAAGTATTCGTACTATCGCCCAAGGCTATCGATACGGCGTTGTTCACGTCAATGACCGGCCGATATACTTTGTACAATACCAACGACGTATCTATCGGCAAACGCCCGTGAAAAGATGCGCATCGACGAGTGCAGCTTATTCGACTACGTACCGCATAAGGTAGTCGTGGAAAGTAGCGGTGCATTCTCGCAATGCTAAAGGGGAGCGAGACTGGCAGACTAGGTATGCCCTGGCTCATCTCATTCACAAACAGAGCAATCGCATCTCATACATATTGATGCACTCTGACCCAATATCAACGCCGATGACACGGCGAGCAATTTTGTTTTACAGCACAGTTTGTCTGCCTGGTGGTTGAAAGCGGGGTCAAGCTGTAAGCTGGGTTGCAGTGTTGCACAGTGACATTTGGGAAAGTCTTTGTGGTTGAGGTCTGTTCAATACGTTGCTTTGCTTTGCTTCCCTCATTGAGCCCCCAAACACAATAGAGAACCTGTTTGACGACAATAGAAAGAGAGAGAGAAAAATTGTTCGTGCGTTTTCTCTCTTTCTTTCTCACTGACCAGCCACCCTTGTTTTCCCATACTTTTTTCTTTCACTGTAGCTCACTTGGGCAACTTTTTTGCTTTCATCCAACTGGTCATCTTCATCCCAAGGATTCGGTTCCGTCTTCTGTCGTCCATCACATACGTCACGAAACATTTAGCAAACACACACTCACTTCAGACATTCCAAACTCGACAAACGCCACCAACAAGGGGGAAAAGACATCTCCAAGCTCATACCCGCGAGCTCTTTGGATGCCGGACCAACGAATAAGCCCGTCGTCTTCGGACGGGGCACGAGTGTCACCTCCGTCAGCTCGTCTGGATGAGATCGAGAAGCTCATACGTGAGTCAATTCACACATTGTTAACCCCCTGCTTCTTCATCACGAGAAGTTCGAGTTGACAGTATTGCTGACACTCTCAATCTCACAACAGACCAAGTCCGCAAATACTTTCAGGCTCATGAGAAAGATCTGCCTTTCGACGTCCAGCGCGAACGCTTCAGCGAGTGCTGGACCCTCTTCTCCCTGCTCGACATCTGTCTCGCGGACCGCGCCCTCGATGGATTCCTCGCAAAGCACCCCGTCTGCCGGGAACTCCTCGCCTTCCTCTACTCGAGCCGATTTCCGTACATCGACAGGAGGGACCTCCGCGGCGAAGCTTGGTACTCGCCCCGGACTGTCCTGGTCCGCGTCACTGACCCTGTTACTGGACAAGTCGCCGAGTTCAATCCTTTACCGGATGTCTCCCAGGTCCTGCACTCCGAGTGCGGGATACCTCTGCGGCTTCGGGAACTCCAATGCATCGAGAACTTGATGGCAATGGGCGACATGACTTTGTCCTTGTATCAAGCCGCCCTCCGCTTCATCCACGCCGAGGGCAGTTACACGCTCAGGCTGACCATGGACGCCTGCGATTCCGAGTCTGAAGCGGAGGAGCCTTTAACGCCGGACAAGTCAGCTCGTCTGCACATTGACAAGTTTGACGACAAGCCTCGCGGCAAGGACGTCCAGCGGCAGCTCCGATTTGATAGCGTTGTCGGTCATCGGCCAGACGTTGCAGCAAGTGACACGGTACCTATCGCAAACAAGCACCGTCACCCCGTCACGCCTCAGCAAACCGCATCGGCCTTCAAGCGTCCTCGTGAGGGTGAGTTTACCAGTTGCTGAATATCTCCGTGAATGCGCTGACGGCGCACGCCAGAAGAGGACGAAGACGAGGTAGACGCCGCATATGAGCGTCTGATGCGCGCTGCCGAGCTCAGACTCAATGCGCTTCTAGACTTGCGCAAAACCTTTGACGAGCCTGTGGATGACGTGTTCGTCGAGGATGTCGTAGATTGCAGGAGTTCTTCTCATCACAAAATTCACGACTCCGACGACGACAACGACGACGTCAGCATCATTGATCTCACCTACAGCCCTCCGACGTCGCCATGCCAGGTGAAAGGCGCCTCGCAGCATGGAGTCTCCCAGCAGATCGATCACAGCGAGGACTCCCTTAGAGACGCCGATACTCTCCCCTTATCAGCCGGACACACAGACCAGGACATGCCAGACAGTTTTGGAGATGAGGACTATTCCGAGAACTCGTTTTACGACGACAAGATGTTCTCTCTTGAAAACGACAGCGTGCCATCTCTCGACGCATCCGAGGACCAGGACATGCAGGACATTACCGAAGGCGAGAGCCGGACCGATTCTCTGTTCCACGACGAGAAAGACGTCGTCCTGCTGTCCATCGAGGACTACGAGCATCCCCCACCCGCCGCCGCCGCCGCCGAGCCGGAGTCCAAGGTAGCTCCGACAGCAGGAGATTTGGAGAAGCCGAGCGAGGCAGCCGCTAACCAGACCACCACAGAACCAGGTGAGCGAGGCCGCCCTGATGATCGTGCCGTCGCCGCCGCTGCGGGAGGAGAGCCGGAGCAAGTCGCCGACCAAGATGGAGGTCCTGCGCGAGTTTGCGCGCAAGGGCCCGCACCGCGTGCACACCCCGGTCCGCGTCGAGTTCCCCAAGAACCTGCCGCCGCTCCCCTGGCTCGTGCCCCGGAAGCGGGATTAGGCGGCTACCGCTGGGTGGATGCCTGGGCCGGCACCGAGTCCGACGACGAGAGGTACGCCCGCCGCCTGGCCGCGTACCGGGCGTCGCGCGAGAGGCGTCGGCTCCGCATGCGGGCGCAGAGGATGCGCCTGAGGATGAGGCGCGCCGGCAGGACCTATCGCGAACCGGAGCCGTGGGCCGGGTCAGAGCACGGGTCAGTAGATGTGCTTGAGGAGGAGGCCCGGTCTTGTCGGCAGGGTGCCGGTCAACCGTGGTCGCTGCCTAGGTTGCTGGCTCTCTGCGGTTGGGATACAAGGCCGAAGTCGACGTACATCGTCTCGAGGCGTCTGCGTTTGAGACTCGACAGCTTGTAGTACGGCTGGTCGAGATCCATCATGAGACGAAGCTTTCCCTCTGGCGTTTCTTTCTTCGAAATTTTCAAGTATACCAGGTTTTCGGGCAGAACATGTCGCAAAAGCTCATTGCGACTATGGTCGAGAGGGGAATACAAAAGGACACACAGGCCTTTGACTGATACCAGGCAGATAGTCGGCAGGGCAATCCACGTATCGAACCCTCGAATAGAAAGTTCATCATCAGCACAGTAGCACATGGGGATTGAAGAGATCTTGAGAGTATCATTTTAGACCGTGACCATGATATTCAGAGGCCCCCCTATCCCTGATGCGGGTTGGAAAAGCCCCAGCCGGCCAGCCAATGCAATCAAACACAATTGGATCGTGACTCCGCGCACCGCGAAATTTCCCAGCTTCAGCACGCCCGCTAGCCCCTCCACTCCTGCCTTCCCCGCGTCACTGCGCCTAGTACCGCTTGCCGTCCCGCAGGGTGTCGGCGAACTCCTCGAGCGGACTCCGGATCAGCTTGGTCTCCTTCCACAGGTTGGGCGTCAGGAAGCCGTAGGTGTCGGAGACGGCGACGAAAGTGGCCTTGAGCGTGTTCTCGAGCGTCTTGGTCGAGCCGGCGGACGAGGTGTAGGCGTCCTCGACACCAGCCAGCTGGAGGAATCGCTTGACGGCGGGGGAGGCAACGAGGCCGGTACCACGGGGGGCGGGGATGAGCTGATCAGAGAGCCATTAGTTTCCTGGAAGCGGACCGCAGGACCGGGGATCTTCTGCAACTTACACGGACGGTAACGGAACCGCACTTGCCGCTCTGCTTGCAGGGCAGAGAGTGAGGAGCACCAAGGTTGGTTCCCCAGTAGCCACGACGGACGGGGATGACGCTCAGCTTGGCGATGATGATGGCGGCGCGGATAGCGGTGGCGACCTCCTTGGAGGTCTTGATGCCGAGACCGACGTGGCCCTCGGAGTCACCAATGATGACGACGGCCTTGAAGCGCGTTCGCTGACCGGCACGGGTCTGCTTCTGGACGGGCTTGATCTGTAGGTCGAGAAAACACACAACGTCAGCGGCTATTCCCAAACAACAATCCAACCGAAGCTCCCGCGCCCCTCGCCGCCGCACAAGCCCATTGGCTTCTTCCTGTCGGTATGCGTATAGGACAAGTCCGGAGACGAGTAGGTGCGAGAAATTGGCCAGAGCAGGTGCGGGCAGAAGAATGTGTGCGCACCTTCATGACCTCGTCCTTGAGCTTAGGCAGGAAGGTGTCGACGATCTGGTACTCCTTGATGGGCAGAGAGTGCAGGTAGATCTCCTCCATGCTGTTGATCTTGCCGGCCTTGACGAGACGGCCCAGCTTGGTGACGGGCTGCCACTCCTTCTCCTCGCTCTTGCCTCCGCGACGTCCACGGCCACGGCCACGACCGCGACCACGGTCACCACCTCGGGAGCCGAAACCACCGCCACGTCCACCACGGTCAGCCATGATTGATGATTATTCGGGGAGTCGTCCTTTGCGTCGGAAGAAAAGTCTGCGGTTCGGTATTCGATCGTACGCGGCGCGGGCGTTCTCCTCGTTGGGCGGGCGGGCTGCGGGTTGCTGGGCTCGTCGTGATTTTTTTCTTGGGCCAGTTTCGAGGTACGCCTGGCGGGGGGGCTCCGCGGGCAGCCCTGAGGCGGTGGGTTTTTTCGGGGTGCGGCGGTGCGCTTGGGTTAACCGAGCCCTAATGGCTTGTCTTGTGGCTGAGGCACCACTTGTGTGCCATGGGCGGGACATAGTGGGGCTAGTGGGGCATAGCTCGGTGAGCCAGGCTCGGTGTGTTCGGTGAGTGGAAACCATCAACGGCCATATTCAGTATCGTTGAGTTTATGACACTATACGGCAAGGGGTTTGCTCCCGCGATTCTTCGCGCAGAATACTTAATTGTACTCAGTATATGCGATTGCCTTTGGTGAAATAATTGCGATCCGATCACGACCAGGATGACATACTGAACTACTGAGACATATCAAACCCCTCTTTGTAGCCGGGAGACCAGACTTTCTCAGCCGGAATTAAAATCGAATATGTACAAGAAAGCGCAGAAAATCAGATAAACGTGAACAATGAATATGATTGAGAGGGTATTGTAGCACCGAAATCAAATGCGCTTCTTGTCCGACTATCACGCTGACCAAGCCAAGAGCGCGGCCGCCGCTCATCCCCCACACCCTTTATTCTGACTTTCGAATCAGGTTCTCCGAAGGTTGTACTCGCTGTGCCCATTCCCTGTTGTCGGTCGTTAGTGACTGTGCGGCTTGTCAAGGAATCTCACTTACGTCCAGCTCCCGTCATACACCTTGCGCGTCTCGGGAGTTCCGTACCCCGCTACCTCCAGCGCTGTGTCAATGACGCAGGCCGTCACACCGGTGCCGCATGTCGAAATAATAGGTTTGCTGGGATCAACGCCCTTCTTCTCAAAGATTGCTTGAAGCTTATCGGCTGATAGGAGGGCTTTAGTCTCGGGATCCAGTACTTCGGTGAAGGGGATGTTGATAGATCCGGGCATGTGACCGGAAGACAGGCCCTCGCGGGGCTCGGGATCCTTGCCAGTGAAGCGGCCACTGGAGCGCGCATCCAGAATCTGCACTCCTTCGGCGCCCTCCTTGTTGTAGTCTTGCGCGACCTGCTTCACCTCCTCAAAGCCGATGACGCTGTTCTCGTCGAACGTCGGAATGGGGTAGGGGCAACACTCGACGCTGTAGAACTCGCCGGTCTCGGTGGGGAGTCCCTGCTCGACCCAGAGTTTGAAGTTATTGAGAATGTGTACGTTCTTATGACCGAAAGCCCTCAAAGTCCAGCCTACGCGCGGCGCGCTGAAGATGCCGAGCTCCTGAGAGTCGTAGACAACTACCGTGTCCACCTTTCGGATGCCCAGCTCGCTCATGGCGCCGGCAAAGCGCTTGGCGCTGGGCAACATGTGAGGATACGGACTGCGTTTGTCGACAACCTTGTCGAGGTCGAAGAACCGCGCCTTGGGAATGCGCTGGTCCCGGTAGACCTGAATGCCGGAGCATCCGTCGTTGGGCATGAACCAGGAGGCGCAGAGGGGGATGACGCGCGGCTCGGGACTGATTGATGACGGCGCATTCCTGCTGAGGGCTTCGTGAAGCTCTTTAGGTGTGACGAGGTAGGATGAGAGGTTGCGTCGCGATTGGATGTTGCCACAGAGTGTCCGTGACGACTCCCAGATGGGCGAGCGGCCGCACGCTCGCGCCGTGCGGCTGATGGTCGCGATCGCCATCGGAGTAGAATCTCAGGGTGACTCGACTCGGGAAGATCAATCAAGTGACTCGAGTCGAGAACTGATGTTGGCGCACGCCAGATGCCGAGATGTCCAAATTGACGTCGGAGGCGGAGGACTACCGACAAGTTGGAGTCCGATGCTCAAGGGCTCAATAAGCGACAGATGATGCGGATGGTAGAATATCCGGTCGCGGTTCGTAGGGTAATGTTGGGGTTTTCGGCTTGACTGTAGGTCTGTGTTGCTCCTCGGATTGAACAAGTGTAGAAGAGAAAATATCAAGGCTCGATGGAAAATGGTAAAGGGGAAAAACAGCCACCTTTGTCTGGGTAAGTACGTCAACCAGCCGACGGCTCACGAGGCTGGTGCTGAGGCGGCGGGGGATTGGTCCTTGAGCTTGCTGTCGATAAGCTAAAACTGTAGGCCTTGTGCTAGGCTACGTACCCTGTGCTCCAATCCAGCGCGCGGTTGGCGTCAGCGATACTAGTAGCGGCCGAGGTCCGCAAAGCGGGGAGTCCTGTCTCAATGTCCAGTGGGGAATGAGTGCCATGTGCCGCCGCCATCAAATGCGACCCTTGGCTGAGATGGCTTATCAACCCAGTTCCAAACAAACACCAATAAGCCATGAACAGGGTAGGCGACTTCAACACCTGCGACAACTTCCAGTCTTTTCATGCATGACCTTTTTCTTTCACACGTTCTCGTATATTCTTCGAAAAGATTCTATCACTTCTCAACTCTGCACCATGAAAGTCACCGTCAAGGAGTGGAACGCCGTCGCAACGTGGCGATGGGATATCCCCGAGGACGACGTTTGCGGCATCTGTCAGGTCCACTTTGACGGGACGTGTCCAGCCTGCAAATACCCGGGGGACGACTGCAGCTTGTGTGAGTCTTATATCGATCGAGAATCGTGCTCTTGCTAATGCGTGGTCAGTATCTGGAAAATGCGGTCACAACTTCCACATGGTGAGTTCTTGAGCCGTTCAACTCCTAACGAGCGCCACTGATGGTCTCCCGTCTAAGCACTGCATCATGGAATGGATCAAGCAGGATTCCGCCCGCGGGCAATGTCCTATGTGTCGACAGCGTACGTATAGTCTCTTTGCCTGCCAAGTAGTCTTGCTGATATGTCTTTTGTAGCCTTTGAATGGGCAGACCAAGCGAATGACAATCCCAACCTTACCGCTGAAGGATGAAGGAGTGATGCCCTTGCTTCACTATAACTTATCGACGATGATCTTTCATCTACAGGCACCAAGGGTTCAGTCAGTGCATATGTACAGGCATATAGGTTCGGCACCTCGCGGCCAGAGCATGCCTCAAGTCACTTCCTCGCAACCAATCTGCAGCTCAGGCTGCATGGACCGCCATCACACATCAAGTTAGGCACTGGGAACTTCAGGTTCGTTCGGGGAAGTGGCATCCGCCTGACAGGCTTGGCCGACTTGACACCGGGCACAAACTAATTAGGCGAAAGTCCTATGGTCAATGGTGAGTCAGTTATCTATCGGAGACCGCCCGACGGCTTGGACATCCTCAAGGGGGCCAGAGAAAGATGGCCTCGTCCATCGCCGAACAAGGATCGACGAATCGGGATCGATAGTCTGTCATTATGCCAATGAACTGGCTTCTGTATGTATGTATGTACAGTGATGCATGGCTCGTTAGGCATCGTCAACCTCGTTCACAAATTGAGTCATCTCTCGTTCCTGCTTGATCGGTACCGGATCTCTCTAGGAATCAGGCACGTAAACTCCGTCCTTGCACAACAGGACCACATTCTTGAAGAATCGACGCCACTCCAGCGGGTCACCTTTCATCTTGACGAAGCGAACGTCGAGAACCTCGCTGCCATCGGGAAGCTGCCGTCGATCAATCTTGATTTCCCCATGAAGCCCTTGCTTCCTTCCGTCGTTGGCCTTGACCTTGATGTTGGCCACTGGATTACCTGACAGATTGGGAGGCACGGGCACGACTGGGACGTTGAGTTGGTGTAACGCGTCGTTGAGCATCTGAACGAGGTGCGCAGGCGGGACATGTGAGAAGAAGCGCGTGAGGGACTCTGGAGGGCAGATGTCGCGGAAGCGACGTGCTTGCTGCGTCAACGTCATGGACGGGCCCGGCGTATGAGAGAATTGCGACATGGACGGCTCGTCTGCCAAAGTGCCTAGCGCAACACGACGTGCATCGACGGCGCGTGGAGGAAGAGATGAGGGCGGTGTGACCATGGACCGGAGAACAGGCTGCTCCCAGTCCCAGTCCTTATCATATATCGGCGTCTCGGGCTGTGTCGAGGAGAACTTGCCGCCGCCCGGACTCATGTCAATGTCCATTGAGTCAAGGGCAACAGCCTGTTGCTGCGAGGCCGAGGGCTGGTGGCTAAAATCAATGTGAAGGTTCTCGAGCATCTGGGTGGCAAGATTGATGGGATCCGAAATCTCGCCGTCCGACGTGAGGAGCGTATTGTTGCGAGTGTACCAGGGGTGCTGCCTGATCTTGGGAAACCCGAAGCGCTTAGACGGATCGACGGACATGATGCCACGAAGGAGGGAGAGGGCCTCCGGTGGCACTCTCTGCCATAGTGCGTCGCTGCTGTGTCCCCCAGTGCGGACATACTCGTTGAACTCCCAGCTGCCGGGGGACGGCTCGTCCCAAGGCGTGTTGCCAACAAGAAGGACGAAGAGGATAACACCGCACGACCATAGATCGGCGAGATCGGAAGAGTACTTTGCAGGCCCCTTCTTGTCTGCTCGACCGCAGGCAAGAATCTCTGGTGCAATGTACGGCGGGCTACCGCACAGAATTGAGCTCGTCTTGCGCTGACCTTTGTACTCGAACATGGTGGCCATGCCGAAATCGGCGAGCTTGAGGTTTCCGTCATGGGAGAGTAGGATGTTCTCAGGCTTGAGATCCCGGTGAGCAACCCCCTTGGAGTGCATAAAACTGACGCCCGATACGAGCTGGACAAAGTAAAGGTGGGCAATGTCTTGACGCACACCGACGTCTGCCTCGATCTTGTCAAAGAGATCACCTCCCTCGGCGAACTCCATGGCTATCCAGCGCCAAACGGGATCCTCACCCGAGGCGTACCACTCTATTACATTCGGGTGCTGGCCAATGTGCGAGTGCAGCGACACCTCCATGGCCAGCTGCTTAGCGGAGACACGCCCATGTTTCGTAGCATAACCCTTGTGAATGAGCTTTACGGCGAAGACGGGCTCCGGGGCCTCGAGGGGAATGGCTTTCTTGATACTAGGCGTGCAGATTAGCAATTGGACCCTTGACACTTGCAGTCGCGAGGTCTTTGCGGCCGAATTGAATGCAGCCGCTGGGGAGAGGACATACGATGCGTAGGCGCCGCGCCCAACTGTCTTGGAGACGATGCGAAAGGGCAAATCCCGCGGCAAAGGGTCAAGTTGAGACTGCCGCATCGTCAGTGTCAGCGTGATCGAATAAAGATGAACGAGAGTTCGTTGGACATGATACGAGAAATGAGCGAGCAAGAACTCATGAGTCAATTACAAAAACAGGCTCAGAGCCCGTTGACTGTGGGTTAAGACAGATTGCCGTGGTGCCGCGTTTCTATTTTAGACCCTGAAGCCCACCAGCACGCCCCGACGGATGGAAAAGGAATAGCGGCGATACATCCGCAAGAAGATCATGGCGTATGGACAGATCATAGATGGATGGGATGGATGGTGATGGCAAGGGATACGCATCCTCAGACTCACCATCTTGGTAGAGGCTGAGCCAGAGCCCGCAAACGAAAACCGTCGCCAGGATCAATCGCCAGCGACGCCTCTCATTGAACTTCAAGGGTCCCTGCGAGGCCCTGCAAGGGTCGATGGAAGCTTTGACTCGTCAGATGCACGAGGTCGATTGTGCGAGTAAACAAAAGCAGGCCGATAGGCAAGGGGTGGGACGTGTCGAGGCTAGGCCGTCATGGCTTGGCCAAGAAGTCCGAGGTGCGCACGCGTCTCCGTCGCGTCCCACCGCGTAAAGCCGTTTGCCCGTTGCAACCTAAACGAAGAAAAAAAAAGTGAACAGATGGTTGGCTCGGCCCTTTTCCAAACAAAGTGCTTTCTGGGTCCGGCCCGTCCACCGCCAGCACACGCGCCGTTGGATACCTGAAGGGTACAAAAGCGCTAGGCTCAGTCAGCTCGAGGTCTGAACGGCCCGCAAGCACCGCCATGAACCATTGGCTGACAGTGGCTGATCCTTGGGGATCCAATCGTACGACCAAGCGTAACGACAGTAAACAACACTTCAAAACCTTTTCGAGAGCGTGGATTTCATTTTCATCGACGCCTTTCCAAGATCGTGCTACTCGCCGCAGTATCGCTGCTGCTCACTCATGACGTGACTTCATTCGTTGGGCGTTTACCGGACCCTTGGGCTCTGCATGGCTGCGCGCTCCCATTCGCCTGTCCTGAGACAAAGCGGGTGCATCAAGTACCCCACATGTACCTCGACCTGCCCGTTGCTGCGGCAAAATGGACAAAACATGCCCGCGAGGCGGGGACCCCAAGACGACAGCATGCCCGACAGGCATTGGATGTCTTTGGCGACGCCTTCCCCGTCCCCAGTCCACTTACCAGGCTACGTACAACCGGCTTTTTTTTCCTTCCCAAATAGAGCAGAGCTTGCATCGCCAAAACAAGCGAACCACCCTGCTCGTACTGTAGCTTGGCCTCCGACCATCCTTGCCTGAAAACCTGTCCAATTCTCCGATCCGGCACTTGTCTAGTAGCTTCGCCATCCATCTGCATAATCGTTCCCGTCTTTTCCTCCTCCGCTTCCTCCACCACCATCCGCCATAAACCAAGCACTCCCCCTAGCTCCGACCTGACATCGCCTCAGAGCCTGGCTTGTTCACGACTTTCTCTCACCTGCACATTCTCGAAGGTCTGGACACTTATCGCACGACTATCCGTCGTGAGATCTGGTATTCCGGTGCCCGAGACTCTCGCGCGCGCCACTTGACTCTGCCTCAACCGCAGGCATTGGACCGATTTGTGATCGAGGCGCATTCTTCTCCCACAGCCGGCACAACGCAAATCATCGCGAGGCAGCCTGATGGATTACACCATGGAGGACAATCAAAACTCTGCTCCCGGCAGCGTCCCCGCCGCCAAGCTCAACGGCGCTCGCAAAGGCCCGGATTCGCACAGCGTCACCAAGAGGTAAGCGATCGAGTCCTGCCCGTCTTTCGAAACGTCCGAGTCTTCGAACAACGTCCTAACAACAATGTCAGGCTTCAGACCGAGCTCATGCAGCTCATGACCTCACCAGCTCCTGGCATCTCGGCCTTTCCCTCGGCCGACGGCAACCTACTCTCTTGGACGGCCACCATTGAAGGGCCTGACGATACACCTTACTCCGGTCTCACCTTCAAATTGAGCTTTGCATTCCCGTCAAACTATCCCTACGCAGCTCCGGTAGTACTTTTCAAGACGCCCATTTACCACCCTAACGTCGACTTTTCCGGCCGGATTTGCCTTGATATCCTCAAGGACAAGTGGACAGCCGCCTACAATATCCAGACAGTGCTTCTCAGCTTGCAAAGCTTGCTGGGCGAACCCAACAAGTGCGCTTACCTGCCCTATAATTTGAAGAAGGATACAGTGGCTGACTCCCGTGCAGTTCGTCTCCCCTGAATGGCGAGGCAGCCGAGTTGTGGGACAAAGATCCCGCAGAATTCAAGAAGAAGGTGTTGGGTCGACACCGGGACGTGGAGGATGAGTAAGGCGAGTCTCTTCTGGTGTACGTTTTTCAACTCAGCGGGCATGTCACAGAGGCATTTGGGAGAATAGGAGTCCTTGACTGTTTTCTTTGGCGATGGGCAACGGGTTTTGGATCGAATCCCATTTGTATTGGGCCGACTCGCTTTCTTCCTCCTAACTGGATATCTCCGCCCTGGAAATATTCTCTTCCATGAGCAGACAGGAGAGACAATTCGTGGCACTGGCGAAGCCTAACAACGCATTCGGAAATTACCGACCAATCTCTTGAGACTTTCCTGACCCTGCAAAGTATCATTGCAAATGCCATCATTTCTTCGTACGCGGGCCAACGGGTGGTAGTAGAACCAGTGCCGATAAACCGCCATCGGCACCGAGTGTTGTTGTTCACTTTTCCTTCTGATTTTTGAGTGTGAAAGCTAGAAAGGCCGATTGCAACTCCGAAATGCCATGCCACCCTAGAAACCAGTCCCCGCAAAAACACGCCTTGCTTTACTCCTCGACGACGACCGTGGGGAGGCCCTTGGGGTTCTTGACGTTCACCGCCTGAACGTAGCTGTACAGCTTCTCCTTGGCGTCCTCCTCGTCGTTACGTCGTCGGGAAATCCGGACGCGCAGCCTGTAAGCAACGCCCTTGATACCGCACTCCCAGACTTTCTTGTTGAGCTGGGGGTCCAGGCGGACGTCGGAGGTGCCCTACAACGAATGGTCAGTCGATCCTTATGCTCATCGATGTCACTGCGCGAATCGCGGTTCGCGGCGTGTTCGGTTGCGCCATCGAGCGTAGACTTCGGGGGGTTCGTTCGTACCATAGCCTTGGCGGCAAAAGCCTTGATCTCCTTGATGGCGCGAGGGGCCCTCTTCTTGAAGCTGACACCATGTAACTTTTGAGGAAACCACGTTAGCCCCGCCTCGATCTTTTCGACGTTTTCGCTGCTCGATTCGCGAGCTGTCGGTGGTCGTGACGTACTCTCTTGTGCATGTGAATGGTGTACTCGCGGGCGACAACGTCCGCAATGGCGGAACGGCCGGCCTTGCCAGCAGGCTTCTTTCCCTTCGTGGTCGACATTTCTGTTGCGATCGCGTTAGTTTTTGTGACGTGCAAGATGGCGTGAGAAGTGGCGAAGGCCAAGCTGCGATTGAAGTCAATCACAGCTGCGTGTCGCCTCGGGGTCGATGGGTTTTCTAGGATTGCGTGGCTCGTACCTGCGGATCGTCTTTCACGGGCGGACTGGCGAGATGGAGATGTGATGTCGGGGAACCAAAAATCCGCAAAATCTTTGTGCGTAGGGCAGCCTCCGTAGTGCGATAGCTGTGGGGGTAGCGAGCCAATCACTGGTCTGGAGTGCGAGGCGCCGCTAAACTGCACGTGACTAGGTACGTACCCCCTTGGCCCATCGCCTGTCCAAAAGCACTGGCCAACCGGATCTCGGAGGGAGACCAGGCCGGCGAACAGGTACGGCACTGTAAGGACTCAGCCTCCCTCCCCCCCGCCAGCCCTGTTTGTTGCTTTTCCCATCACGACAGCAGGCAACTTGCATCCCGAAAGCCATCCCGACAACGAGGTGCTCTGGTGCTGCCGCACTGCGAGTTGCGTCGCCGCGTCCGCTCGTTTCGATTTTCAATAGCACACAACTTCACGCAACTCTTGGTGCGGTTGCGAAATTGAGCGAACCGACTGCGACAATCTCGTTGATTAAGGAGGTCTGGTGAAACCTCGCGTCGCGACCACGCATACCAGCCACCGCTTCCTACGAGGCCGCGACTTGACATTTGCCCACGCCGAATCCATTATTTCGAGAAGTTTTCTAGGGACTTCGACCCTTAATTGCCACGATGGCGAGCAATCCAGCCATGACGAGCCCTTCGCCGACGCCCGATCTCTCGAGAAATCGGCTTCCAACACTTTTCGAGGTGCTGAGCCGTCGCACCCTCCCTCCCGTCGATCTGTTCTCGTTTTATATCTACATGCGTGATCAGCAGCGATCTGTTGATTACCTAGACTTCTGGTACGTTGTCAGGAACTCCTGCAGGGAGAAAGGTCATGATTGCTGACGAATTTACGCAGGCTGGATGTGGCCCAGCACATGTCGTTATGCCGTCATTATGTGCGCGAGCTGCGACGTTCTGTTCTCGTGGCCACGCCCGATCTCGACAAGGCCGGCTCCAAGCGATCATCTGGTATCCTCGATAGCATGGGCGACTTGGAGCACCGTCCCGCGGGCCCTTCGATGTATGCGACCGAGAAGGAGAGGGACCAAGACGCCCAGATGTCCGCTTTTCTTCGCGAAGACCAGATGCACGACTCACCTCAGAGCAACTCTGGCGCCGTTCGACCAAGCCCGCAGTTCAGCTCGCCCCGAGACATGACCGACTCCAACTCTCCCGCGCATACCGTCGCCCGCCAAGATATCCGAGCCTCTGCGGAGAAGATTCTCTATACCTTTCTGCTTCCCGGAGCTGAACGCGAGATTACTCTGCCCGGCTCCATCACGCAGGACGTTACGGTCGCGATTGAGGACCAGGGACGTGACGATCCGGAAGTTTTCGATGTGGCCAAGGACTACGTCTTTCAAGCCATGGAGAGGGATGCCTTTCCGGGCTTCCTTAGAATGAAGGCGTTGGGGAATCTCATCCCCCCAACGCTTGTCATGAGACTGATAATTGGCCTGCTCTCCATGTTTGGCGGCTTTTGGGCCGCCTTTGTCCTCATCTTTCTCGACAGTGCCCGTACTACCAAATGCTGGGTAAGCCGCCCCTTCTATCTGATTTGTCGGTCTTTTTCAAGTTACTTACTCTAAGCACAGCTCATCTTGCCATTCACCGTCGGCGTCTACTTCCTGGCCTCTTACCAGTACTCTCTTGATCCTGTCATGGCCATGATTGGCTTCAGCGAGTATACCCCCTTCAACTTTTCGCGCACCCGAGAGCCCTATGTTCGTCAGCTCTTAGCTAAGCGCGCTGTCATGGTTCTCGCGGTCACGATTCTCGTCGACGCCGCGCTATGTGTGCTCTTCATTCTTGTGCCTGGGAAACGGCTCTAAAGAAGGCACCGGTCCGCGATACACAGGTTTGACGGCCTCCCGGCGCGTCACACATCGTCTTCCTTCCCCGTGTCGCGTAGTCTCAGGCAGACAGCAAGCGACTGGACTTTCACGACTGTTACGAATCTTGGTAAGAAATGCTCTTGTACATATATGCCACTTTGCGCTGGACTCTTGCGTTGAACCAGCCCGTCATTAAGGTCTTATTCTACTTCTTTGTTGTCTCTCTTTAGCACCAAGTACCTGCTTTTTCTATATCTACTGCACGCGTGTGCACCATCCCGCCTAATACCACCTGCGGGCTCTCAATAACGGCGGCAAGAGGCGCGACCTCTGTCTGGCCCTGGTCAAATCCGGTACTGTAGTCGAGCAGGCGATCGGTCTTATAGATAGAAATCAATTCAGATATCCGACGGAATCCGCCTACCAAGTCGTTCTAGTCAAAATGTGCCGATGCTCATTGACCATAGCAAATCAATGGACAAACCACAATGGTGGCTGACTATTCTGCTTAAAGGCAAATGCTCAGGGGCGTTGTTATTCACATCTTACGCTTGTTCGCCCGCTTGAGCAAGTCCTCTGGATAGGGGTCATCGAGCTCCATGCTCTCTTCGGGCACGGGGTTTCCAGTCTCCAGCATGGACCGCTTGTTAAGACCGCGCCGCAGCATGTTGTCGCGCGCTTGGAGATCATGGAGCTTGTCTGGGTCCTTCAACTCGCCCATCAGACGATGCATCTTCTCGTCCGCTGCCCGGGCTTCCCTGTCGCGCGCGGCGGCCGCGGACCGCACATTTCTAATCTGGGTCTCGAGGTCGGCGAGCGTGCTCGTACAGCGATCCGACCAGACGTTGAGGGCAGCAATCATATCAGGGATGGACCCCGGCTGCAGATCTCGGAGGGGCGCTATGCCGGTGACTTGAACGGCCTGGCTGGCCGGATCGAGGGTGGCGTGTAGCAGGCCATCGTAGACGGCCTTGATGACGAGGTCCTCAAGCTCTCGCGCCGACGAGAGGCCTAGTGCCTGCTGCAGCGCGCTGTATGAGAGATTCGCACGGTCCCGGGCGAGGGTCAGCAGGGACAGCTGTCGCAGCTTGAAGGACTGCGCCTCCGAGAGGTTCGGCAGATTGGGCGTGGCGCGGTAGGTCTGGTAGGTGCCGTAGGAGAAGACATGGAGAAGGTCGAGGTAGGAGGAGAAGTCGGGGCTCTCAGCGAGGGCCTGAATCTGGGGCGTTTGCAGGAGCTCGGCGAAGACGAAGGTGCCCGGAGCCGAAGTCACGCGGGTGACAAGGTCAGCCGCGGCGCGAGGGGAGCTTGCTGACTTGGAGAGGGCCAGGAAGGGCTGTTTTTTTTTCGTATCAACGTATTGCAAGTTGACGTCTCGCGCATATTCAGGCCGGGGGTTCAAAGTCAAGCAGGGTCTCGTACCTCGAGAGCATTCAGAGCTTTGGTCTGCTCCATGGCTGGGCGATACACCCGCCGCGGGGGGGAAACAAAGAACGTCTCCGTATCCAGACAGCAACGGAGAAAGAAGCTCGGTGACAGAGGCGGATGGTCAAGCTGGGCCGTCGGCCCACACGGCGCGATCTCGCCTACTGTAGCTTCCTGGAGACGCTCTGCAGCTCCGCGGGGTAATCCGACGCCACAGATCCAAGAAAGCACTGGCAGCACGGCGAGCTTGGCTTCGGGCGAGAAAGGTGCTTCGGAAGGGCCGAAACCAGGACGAGGTTCTAGACGATGCTGGGATGCGAGGGGGGGCGTATCAGGTGTGTCTGCGTAGAAACTCCGTTGCCGATGGTGGTGGAGGCTGATGAGTGTCGGACGGGAGATGCCAGCGGGAACAGAGAGCTGCGGGGTGCGAAGTACCGAACGACCATCTGGGAAGTGCTCGGGCAATGAAACGCAGGTCGGAAAGTACTTTACTCCCAGCAAGGCGTGCAAAAGGGTGTGGCGCGAGGGGCTGTGACTGTGGCTCGCAATCAACGCAATTGCATGCCCGATCTTTGAGCTCGTGTTTTACTTCGTACTTCTTAGGCCTACTCTTTCTCGAAGCGGTGGAGGATGATGAGCTGAGCAAGCTGAAGAAGACGGGGCTTTGGAGCTGGACCCCGAGTGAGCGCTTGTAATCTACAGGTCCTGACCTTCACCGTAGGAGCGCTTGATGGAAATCGAGGAACCATGGATCGTTGAGACGGCCTCTGAGAACCTTCGAGTCTACGACCTTCCTTCCGTAGCCTACACCAACCTGGATGTGCCAGACAAGCCTCAGAAGGTACAGTAGCGACAGTCACGAAATACGTACGGCGTGTTTCACGACGGGAGGCAACGGCCGGCACAAGTCTGCCGAGAGATGGAGTACGTAATCGGCAATTAGTGCTCTGAGGAGGCAAAGGTAGCGCTCGCTGATGCACGCATCAGACGGCCTTGGTCAGCCCGTTCCCGTTTCGACCGCAGCAAGAGCGCCGCCGTGTTCCGAGAAGATGCTGTAAGTTAGAACAAGCATCGTGTCATCAAGAGCCGCCTTTGCGCGTCGGCTGACCGTAAAACCCGTTTCCAAAAGCTGACGCGCGCCGGGGGTGGCCCCCTGATGATCCCGCCCGACGCCGACTGAGCGCGCGCGCGGGAAGCTCGATCTCCTATTGCGAGGCGCCTCTTTGCGGTTACGATACTGTTATCCACGTCCGGTGCTCGTGTTCCGTAAGCAATTGACACAACGCTTTGAGCGCGGCGGCGCAAGACTTTTGGAGGGGGGCGGCGGATGGTGGTGTGTGGGCGGCGGCGGGCGAAACGGACGACGCCGATGCGTTTGTGCCTGCGCTTGTGCCTGGGCCACGCGGACGTGCGAGCGAGGAGGCACTGTAGAGTTCAGAGGGGGCAGAGGTAAGTTAACTTGGTATCTCTGGTCAATCAACTTGACGCCTCGCCGTTGAGACTTTTTTTCGGCCCATGGATATCATTGCGCCGCACCATGGCCCCCAAGACGTACGTGGCTGTTCTTTCTGGTGCATGTTCCAACGCGTCTGCTTCGAGACCCGTGATGATGCAGAATAGAGCCTCACCATTTGCACCTTTTTGGCGCACCAAAGACACTGCCAACTTCCCAAGAATTATTTCGGTCTCGATTTGTCAAGCCGCCTGCCTCGGCCGTTGGCGCGAACCTACTGTAGGGGCCCTGCAGACAAGGACATGCCGCCATCGTTGACTAGCGGTAGCAGGTGGTGCTTTTATCGTCACCGGCGCGGGCCCGCAGGCATGCAGAAAGGGGGCCACCGGATACGCAGTACGGAGAGGTACTGTACGATGGAAAAAGTACCTCCAACTTTTGGAAGGGTGCTGCCGCAGTGCATGCTCTTTTGCTGCTTGCCAAGTTGTAAGCGAGCCGACCATGGAGGCAACTCGATCCACCTTGGGAATGTCCCGAAACAAGAATGGTCTGAGCACATTGGCGGCTGGCCCCCCCCCTCCATCCTCTCGCCCATACCTCCGAGCCTCTAGCAGCGCCTACAGGACACCCGTGGCGCCAGTGTGTCGCATTTTGGGGGGGTGGACGAGGGCCCTCGGATGCCTCTCTCTTCTTCACAGCGGCCCCATTCACGAACAACACCCCCGATCATTCCGACGAATGTGCCGCGCCTCCTTTTTTCCCCTTCCCACATAATAGTCTCCGTGTCCATACTCGTCCATTTCCACTTTGCGCGCGTTGTGTGTTGGAACCAAAACTCTTGGATACGGGGGGAACTTTTGTCATCGACCGTTGGTTCTAAGCATCCGTCTCTCCTCTCTCTCTCCTGCAATCCACCCGCAAAAGGCCATTTACGCTGCTGCAGCAAACGGCCAACTGCAGCTTCACCCCGCCTGCGCACCCTTTCCGAGCGCTCCCCGAATAAGCGAACAAGTCTCCAAGAGAGACTCGAAAGGGACTCAGCTTCACTGTCATCCCCGATCCGCCGCTTCTTTCTGGACTCTTCGTCTTCGTCTCACCCGCGCCGCACCGCCTCGTCTCAATCTACCTAGCACCTATTTACCTGCACTTTCCTCAAGCGTCTCTCCTCAATTTGCCAGGACCTTTGAAAAGCAGCCTGCGTCTTTTTCGGAGAGCATTCGCTTTCGCCTTGTCTTTGTTCGAGTACCCTGGCGTCATTATTGGCTGCGGTCAGCCTCTGCAAAAGGAGACAAGACCCATTAACTTGCTCGCCCAGAAGGAAAACCCCGTCACGCACAAATCCCTAGAAGCTGGGCTTCGGGAATCCCGCCGCTGCTCGATAATTTCTAAAATCCCATTCACTAGCACGCAATGCCCATCAAAGGAAGGTAGCCACCGCTCATTCACAATCATCTTCGAATACGTCGTCCGCGGACGAGCGTCTGCCAGCACCAACGGGCGTTAATAGGGACGCACTCAACCCTTGATCGGAGATCGCGCCGAATCGCAACGCCATGGCACCATCGCCCATAAACGTGCCGCCGCCAGGCTTGGGCAACAAGTCCTCCAACGGTCCGCACATGGCCACGACAATCCTCCGCGTGGGAGGCATAAAGTGAGTTTTAGCGTCAGCGGCAGCGTCGGATCGTTGCAGCGTGCATGGCTGACAAACCATCTATCAACAGCTGCAGCTCTTGGACTTCGACAGTTGAAGCAGCTCTCAAGGACGTCGACGGCGTCGGCAGCGTCTCTGTCAGTCTCGTTATGGAGCGAGCCGTTGTCATGCACAATCCAGACATCATCTCTGCCGAGCAAATACGAGACATCATTCAAGGCCGCGGCTGTGAAGCCGTCGTTCTCTCGACCGACCTGCCGACACCCGCCGCGAACCGCGCATTCGATCATGCCAAGAGCGATAAGGAGACTGCTACGCTCGCTACGACGACCGTCGCTATCGAGGGCATGACATGCGGCGCGTGTACCTCAGCCGTTGAAGGTGGATTCAAGGACGTGCCGGGTGTCAAGCACTTCAGCATCTCGCTACTCTCCGAGCGCGCCGTCATCGAGCACGATCCAGCTCTCCTGACGCCAGAGCAAATCGCCGAAATCATCGAGGACAGGGGCTTCGATGCCGAAATCATAGACACGACCAAGTCATCTACGGATCCGCAACATGTCGAAAGCGGAGCCGCCACCAGCACCGTCGCCACCACAACCGTGGCGGTCGAGGGCATGACCTGTGGCGCCTGCACCGCAGCCGTTGAAGGTGGTTTCAAGGGCGTTGATGGCGTGCTCAAATTCAATATTAGCTTGCTTGCGGAGCGCGCCGTCCTGACCCACGATGTGACCAAGATCTCGCCTGAGCAAATCGCCGAGATAATCGAGGATCGAGGTTTCGACGCATCTGTCCTGTCGACCGTCTTTGAGTCTGGCGATCACAACAACTTAATGTCATCCGCACAATTCAAGATCTACGGCAACCTGGATGCTGCTGGCGCTCAGACCCTCGAGGACATCCTCAGAGCTCTTCCCGGCGTGTCGACCGCGACCATAAGCCTGGCCAACGACCGTCTAAACATCGCCCACCAACCGTCCGTCATTGGACTACGGGCCATTGTGGAAGCTGTCAAGGCTCAGGGGTTTGACGCAATAGTCGCCGACGGTCAGGACAACAATGCACAGCTCGAATCTCTGGCCAAGACGCGCGAAATCACAGAATGGCGCAAGGCATTCAGCACCTCGTTAACATTTGCCGTTCCTGTGTTCTTCATTGGCATGATTCTGCCAATGGCTCTCCCCGCTCTGGATTTTGGCAATTTTGCTCTTATCCCCGGGCTCTATCTCGGTGACCTCATTTGCTTGATTCTCACGATACCAGTCCAGTTTGGCGTTGGCCATCGATTTTACGTATCAGCGTACAAATCTATTAAGCACGGATCACCCACTATGGACGTGCTCGTCATCCTTGGCACATCAAGCGCTTTCTTCTTCAGCGTCTTTGCTATGCTCGTTTCTCTGCTGATACCGCCTCACAATCGACCCAGTACCATCTTTGATACGAGCACTATGCTCATCACCTTCATCACTCTAGGCCGCTTCATGGAGAATCGAGCCAAGGGGCAAACGTCAAAGGCGCTCTCTCGTCTCATGTCCCTCGCGCCGTCCATGGCCACAATTTACGCTGATCCCATCGCAGCCGAGAAGGCAGCTGAGAACTGGGCCAAGACAGCAGCGACAACTCCGACGACTCCGCTCACACCTCCTTCATCGGATTCTTCTGGTGCAGTTTACGAGGAGAAGCTCGTGCCTACCGAGTTGCTTCAGGTTGGGGACATCGTCATTATTCGTCCTGGTGATAAGATCCCTGCCGACGGCGCAATGGTTCGAGGCGAGACGTATGTGGACGAGAGCATGGTTACCGGAGAGGCCATGCCTGTACAGAAGCGAGTCGGTAGCAATTTGATCGGAGGTACTGTCAACGGAACCGGGCGTGTCGACTTCCGTGTCACTCGCGCCGGCAGAGACACGCAGCTCAGCCAGATTGTCAAGCTTGTCCAGGAAGCACAAACCACCCGAGCTCCAATTCAACGGCTTGCCGATACCCTGGCGGGCTACTTCGTGCCGACCATCATTGTCCTGGGTCTCAGCACATTCCTCGGTTGGATGATTTTGAGCCATGTGCTCACGAATCCGCCCAAGATTTTCCTCCAAGACTCCAGCGGTGGCAAGATTATGGTTTGCGTCAAGCTGTGCGTCTCGGTAATCGTCTTTGCGTGCCCTTGCGCTCTAGGTCTTGCCACGCCAACTGCAGTCATGGTGGGAACTGGCGTCGGAGCCGAGCACGGTATCCTAGTCAAGGGAGGTGGTGCTTTGGAGAGAACCACCAAGGTTACCAAGGTGATTCTGGACAAGACAGGGACCATCACACACGGCAAAATGAACGTCGCCAAGATGACGATAGTGCCGCTTTGGCGGGACAATGACTGGCGTCGTCGACTTTGGTGGTCCGTCGTGGGGCTGGCTGAGACAGGCAGCGAACATCCCGTGGGCAAGGCCGTGCTGCGAGCAGCCAAGGAAGAGCTGGGCATCGAGTCGGAGGCAGCTTTATCCGGAAGCGTAGAAGACTTCAAGGCGAAAGTGGGCAAGGGCGTCAACGCGCTCGTGGAGCCACATTCTGCGGCCGAGAGGACGCGCTACAGAGTGCTTTTGGGCAATGTCCGCTTCCTGCGGGAGAATGGAGTGGAAATTCCCGAGGACGCCATTGAGGCATCGGAAGAGCTCAATGCCGCCACCCGCAAGGAGCCCTCCAAGACCTCAACATCGGCAGGAACGACGAACATCTTCGTTGCCATCGACGGGAAGTATACGGGTCATCTGTGTCTCGCCGACACCATCAAGGACGGCGCAGCGGCTGCCATCTCCGTGCTGCATCGCATGGGAGTCAAGACAGCCATTGTGACGGGCGACCAGCGATCGACAGCGCTTGCTGTGGCGGCGGCGGTCGGAATCCCTCCCGAGGACGTCTTCGCCGGCGTCAGCCCCGACCAGAAGCAAAATATCGTCAAGCAAGTCCAGTCTCAGGGCGAGGTCGTCGCCATGGTAGGCGATGGAATCAACGATTCGCCGGCGCTGGCCACAGCAGACGTTGGCATCGCCATGGCGAGCGGAACCGACGTAGCCATGGAGGCCGCCGACGTGGTACTGATGCGCCCAACGGACCTCATGAGCATCCCCGCAGCGCTGCATCTGACCCGGACCATCTTCCGCCGTATCAAGATGAACCTGGCGTGGGCCTGCATGTACAATATCGTGGGACTCCCCGTAGCCATGGGCTTCTTCCTGCCCTTTGGCTTCCACATGCACCCCATGATGGCCGGCTTCGCCATGGCCTGCAGCAGCGTCAGCGTCGTCGTCAGCAGCCTGCTCCTCAAGTTCTGGACGCGCCCGCGCTGGATGGACGAGGCCGACGCCGAAAGCTTCGCCAAGGGCCGTCGTGGCCGTGGGCGCGCAGGAAGCGTTCTTGGACTCGTCACCGGCGCCGCGGCCCAGGTTAAGGAGGTGCTCTTTGGTCGTGCTGGGCGCAAGGCTGACGAGGGATACCTGCCGCTGCAGAACATTGACATGGACGCTTGAGGTGCCTGCCAATGCTTGCGCGCGCTTGCTCTCCCCTTTCCCCTTTCGGTCTCATGGCGAACGGTTTTCTGGTTGGTTGTCTGGCCTCTGCTTATATTCATTGATACCCGTGGAAGAGGCTCTTGTCCCCGTTCTTGTCTTTTCTACCTTGTGCTCCTCGCAGCGGTGGTCTCTGTTTTGATTCCTGGCTTTTACTCTGTAGGCGAACCATGCCCGCCTTTTCTTCATTACCTTTTTAGATCTAACGAGCCAATTCACCTACTTCATCTCCCTCCACTGTTGTGTTCCCTGCCCATCTCGACAACTGTCGTCGGTGGTCCAGCAACACCCTGTGTTTTGTGCTGGGGTTCCTTGTTTCGAGGGTGTCGGGGCGCCGGGGCGCCGATGGGTTTTCTATAGAAGTGGTTGGGTGCGTGTTGTCTGCCTACCTAGTGCAACGGAGTTGAGAAGATAGCCAAGGCATATGCCACTGTATTGATAAAAGTGCGATTCAAATATGCCTCGTAGCCAGCCATGTTCAAGACAATGTCACAAACCGTGCCTAATCTGGCCGCTCAACTCTTTAGCAGTGCATTTGACGAAATTTCATTGACCATCTTCACAGCCACATTTGCTGGTTCTCTCATGTTGTTAGTTATATAAACTTGACTGTCATTAATCCTCATCAGCTGCCGACGGGCAGACCTCAAACCTCGGCGATTGCTCTACCTTCTACTCCATATCCACGGGGCACTCACCACAGCGGCCCCCTGTCTTATCCGTAAGCATCTTTGTCCACGTCGTCCCTGCATTTTGTCCCGCTCGCAACATCTATCCATCCCCCGCGCGCAAAATGCTCAGTAAGAGAAGAAAAAAACCAAAACGCGCGGAGCTTGATGGAGACGTGGGACACATTCATATGGCAGCCCCTGCCTCTCGGTGGCCCCAGACAAAGGAAAAGAAGAAGGGACCCCCAAGCCAAGCTACGACAGCAGCTTTCAAATGTCCTCCAGAGAAGTAGAATGAGTGAAACAAACGCCGTCCCAATGCTGAGTGGTATCCTGGGCGTCGACATGCCCTGCAGTGCCTGCTTCGATGTAAATCTCCACAATCGCGAAAGAATGCGGCTGCGATCGTGTTCATCGGTCTTACGTCAAGGAAGTCGTCGCCATCTCGTGGATCGTCTTGTCAAGGGCGCCGGAGTCGCCGGCATGTTTTTTCGCTCTCCTTGGAAAAGAGTGTCCTCGTGCGCGCCGCATAGCTCGCTCCACGCAATGAAGCTACTGCCTCCTGCGTCTGACCAAGCGCCGCCCAGCGCATTGCTCCCAAGCGCTTTTGCTCCGGGATAATTCATCATAGGCGCCCATTTCCGCCCGTCGATGCGTCGTGTGGAGATGGGGTCATTAGCCTGGGACGACCTAACGGCTGCCTTGACCAGCGATTCGGCATAGGGATACCACCACTGCTCTCGGTACTCGGCGTCCAGACCGTCCTTTGGCCCTGTGCAATGCCATAAAGCATAGACATGCTTGGTAACAACATTTACTCCAAGGCTAACGGTACGGATCCAGTCTCCAGATGTTTTACCTGGATGGGACTCGGAGATCGAATCATAAAGTCGAGACAAAGCCGAGCGGACATTTGCTGGCATTTCGATTGAGAACGGCTTGAAGGCATCGCCCAGCTGCAAAGTATCTGTCTTGACAGTGTTCGTGAAATTTTGTTCTCCAAAGGCCATGCGTGTGAGGAATGGATCATTTCCGGCTTTGGTCTGGAAAAGAGCCGACTCGTATTCGATAGCGACATGCAGTTCTGTGCCATTGCCGCCGGTTTTCTCGTCTGGTAGAATGCGATCTACAGGGCCGCCGGGAACCTCAGCGCCGCCCAACAAATTCTTGGATCTCCAGTATTCTTGCCGCGCCCAAACGTTGGAGACATAGTACTGATCCGAGTCACGAAGCTCGAACGTCTCATCGTAAGTGGCGGAAATTTCATCCATGGTCGCATCGATTAGTCTCCTCATGTCGGCGACCGGACCCATGACCGTCCCCGAATTGAGCCAGCGAGGATCGTTGAAGTCAAACTCGCCGTTGCCTGATCGAGGCCCGTATGCAGCTGGGCCCAGGGACGACGGCGGCACCGCCCAGCATCGTGCAGCTCTGGGGTCCATTGGGAAACAGACTTTGTCAGGTCCCCAGAACACGGTCTGACGAAGATTGCGCTTGCGAGCCTCGGCAACGGTGGTGTTGAAGCGGGCGGCAAGGCTCGCGTCGGCTCGATCAGCAACCTCGAAGTAGCGCTCGAGCATGACTTCGGCAGGCAACTGATGTATAATGTCGTATGCGTCAACGATAAGAACCAGGTCGTCGTCGTCCTGGGTAGGAAGCGAGTGTAGGTAACGCTGAACGTTGCGCAGCTTGGCTAGATGTGTCATGGAAGCATTGAATTCACCGCTGGCGTTCCAGCCGAGCAGTGTCGGGGTGGGATAGCGATTGACGGCGGAGGAGACGAGGTTATAGCATAGCTGGAGGTTTGGGTGGCTGGCCGGAATGAGATAGTGTAGACGTGACGTGTTGCTGTCATGATTCCCTAGCAGCGCAATGGGTTTCTTCCAGACCGAGATCCAGATCTCAGATTGTTGGAAAGACTGAAGGATACGTCAGTTGAGATCAAGTCTTCGAGTATGCCTTGCGCGAAATGCATTGCGTACCGTGTTCAAAGGCGAGTGTGCGCCGAAGAGGAAGAAGATGAGGACGAGAGCACCAGCAGCTGGCCAAAGAAGCCGTCGCAAAGGCGGGACAGCGGCCATGGCAGCAACCAGTGTCGGAGGATGCGCTGTGACGCTCGCTCAGAAGCTGGATTATTTTCGACTCATACGAGGCAGACAGTTGATCCGGACGGAGGCGAGTAGGCGAAGAGAAGAGGACCGAGAAGGAGAAGAAAAGAGGCGGAAGAGATTAAGATCCAGGGTCAGGGTCGGGATGCGAAGTCGAGGTGGAGTAAGGTCAGAAGAGCGCAGATCAGAATGTTGTGTAGATCAGGATGCAAATAGGGGTGTGGGTGGTGCGAGAACGAAGGACAAGCGTAGCAGAGAGCGGGTTAGAGACGTGACGAGCCTCGAAAACGTCAGATCAACCGAGATAAGCAAGGAATACCGTAGAGTACAGTGAGTTACTTCATACACACAAAGCAAGGAAGGCGCTTGTTTGGGTGTGGAGGCAGAAGATGGGGAAGCAGAAGCATGAAGAATAGAGAATGAATTGTGTTCAAACAATAGAGAAGGGATAGGAGGCACAAGAGAGGTGCCAATGCTAATGGAGAGAACCGATCACGTCGCACAGTATGGAGCACGGAGTACAGATTCGAACAGGGAGAACTGTACGAATACAGATACAGTCACGTACAGTACAGTATTGTATGTACCCTCAAGACAGGCACCAAATGATGGGCAGTGGTGTAAGCAAAGATTGGGGTGGAGGAAAGAGAAACGTCAGCCACTCGTACACGTGAGCCGGAGTTTTGTAGGTTGATGCTGATAGCCGGACCTTTTGGGTGGGTAGCGTAGGAAATAGGGATGAAAAGAGGAAGGTAGGACCGTCGGGGAGCGGCAGCGAAAAAAGATCGATGCGCAAATAATCTGGGTGATGGACGGGATTTGCAAGGTGCATGTACTGTACAGTATGTGCAGTACAGTAGGCGTGGAGGTAAAGAAAGGCAAGACAAGAAGACGTGCAGTAAGGTAAGTTCGATGCAGCAACTTACTGCACAGCACAGGGACCCCCTTCTTCTGTAGGCAGAGTTCAAGCACGGTAAGGTAGGCACATCCGACTCGGCACTTTCCTGGTCAACTCTCACCCTCTATCCCTTTACGTAGTGAAAACCTGGTTGTTATTGTTTTTTTGTTTCCCTTCTCCGAGCTTTCCATCTCCTGCAGCCCGTTTCCATTGCTTGCTTTGCTTGATTGCTTGACGTACGCGCACGCACATGCGCACACACGCACACACCTTGCGTGTCTCGTCGACTCGAGCCAAGCGGCCCGGCTGACTCGGCTTGCTCCAGCAAGGACCAAAAGAACGAGGAGCAAGGAGTTCCCAGCAGCAGCCATTGCTGATGCAGCCGCAGTGGCGTCGCGCAAGCAATCAAAAATTGTCAAGCTCATGCCTCATTGCGTGGCCTCGAAAGTTTCAATCGAGCATCTGATTGGCTACCAAGGATGATAGACGACATCAGCGTTGCTCACCCACCTTATCGAGTGATGATGAGGTGAAGTCGAACGCCAGGGTACGAAGTACTCGATCCTGATGGACCAGGGACGCCTGTCGCCGCGAGCGCTAACGAGGCCATGATTCAATCTCGATATGAACTCGCCTCGGCATCCCTAGACGGGCCTCCGGCTGGTCCAGCGAATCAACTCTCGCCGTTTCGCAACAAATACAACAGACCCGAGTCTCCGGACTTGGGAATCAGCCGCAAATTCGAAACTCTCCTATGGTCTCTGACCATCTTCAACAGTACTGGTAGTGGCTGCATTGCTGGTCAAGAAGAAGGATTGCGGGCAACAACATAACTGCTCATTGAGTTTCTGCCAAGATGAATCCGCGACATCCTGGTGTGACGGCCCTCTTCACACGGCACGCCAAGACACTCATGTCCTTGGTAAAGTACTGCACAGTACCGTACGGTACGGTATGGATTGAAGGCGGTCTACCCAATTCTGCACAAAGGCTGACGAACAGATGAATAAGGAGATGTGTCTTACCACGGTCGAATTTGCTTCTGGCGCATCCAGCTATTGGCTACAAAGCACGGCATGCACCGAGCGAGTTGCTGTACAGTACAGTACAGAAGTAATCAGAGTAAGTACCTGTTCCGTACGAAATAACTTACAGCATAAGACGTGCTTCGTTGCAGCCGCTGAGCTGTCCATTTGTAGGTAGGTAGGCCTACAGTACGTCGTCGTCGATGCTCGTCCTCGTCCTGGCGGCCCGCTGACAAGGGCTTCTTGGTTCGGAGCGATGCCTGCCAGAACCGCAAAAGGCAGAGGTAGCCTCGGCAAGGGGCCACCCGACCTTACGCCGTGGCTTGACGCTGTTGCCAAAAGTTGCCTCCATCGTCCGACTGCCTATCCGGATCTATGCAGACATCGTGCTGGTTCTATCGGTTTGCCAGCCTCCAGGTCCAGTCACAAGCCGGGTTCTACCAAAGTTCGAGAAGCCAATCTACTTCGTACGCAGTCACCAGAACCGAGTTCCTCTCTACAGTGCAAGTGGCAACTCTGCGGGGAATGTTGAAGTATTCCAGAAACCATCGCGAGTCTTCTGCCGAGCAGCCAGCATCTTGGACGAAGCGGTAGGAGAGAAGGCACCGCAGTTACGGTGTCGCAGATGCTTTACTGTACAGCACAGTTCCCTTCATTCAACACCACTTAGTTATAGCACGGTAGGATCAAAACCCGTACCATGCCTACACGGCAAGATCACGGTAGTGGAAACGCCATGGACAGTGGAGACACGGCCGGGAGCTAAGCTAAGTACAGCAAGTGCCGCTCTCAGCCCACAGCTTCAGCCCAGGCTTAGGTCAGTCACCTCGTCCACGCGGCATCGTTTCGTCCCGTCCTTTTGAAGCAAGACAATGCCTCAGCCTTTCGCAGAATACGAATGACAGCGCTTATTAGACTGTGAGTTGTTCAAGCTGATGACAAAGAACCCCCATCCACACTGTCTCCTGAGTGAAGCATTTCTGAAGGAACGTGTGTCAGATAATTCTACGTGTGTACAGTACTGTACAGTAAAGTAACTTACGGTATAGGTTAGTATTGGATAGAAGCCTGCCTGGGGACCGGTTCCCTATCGTCTGGCACACGAAGAAGCCGGGTGTGTCGTCTATCTAACCTCGAAGGCTCTTCATTTACCGAGACAAAGGAGACGATGCGCCTTAGATGAATACACGCCCACAATTCATCTCGTCGAGACTGTCATTCTCTGCAATGCAATTATTGCAGAGCGTGCACGAGCCGCAAGCGAGTCCCGGGGCAGCATGTATCCCATGTCTTCGCCAGCCGAGGTCTCCATGCGGCAGGCTGCATTGGTTGGACAGTTTGCCCGCGACCCCTGGGTGTCGACAATCGCAATGCGCACCATTCGGCGCGGCGAGAGCGGGCCCTAAAATAGCAATGGACCATCTGTCAAGTCTTCCCTTACAGCATCTCGTAAGCGCACCGACGGTTGGTGCGTCTTGGCAAGCCTTGGCCTTTACAAGCTCATTTGCTGCGCAACGCGCCAAGATCCTTTGGGCTGAAGACTGCTGGATCGGAGGACTGGATAGGACGACGACGACGTTGCGCGAGCTGTCCATCCGGACCATTCCCCATTGATGTCCCAAGGCCTTGGGAGGCTTTGGCAGTGTGGCGCACCCACCTCAAAGAGCCTCCGGAACCCGGCATTCTAACCTGACTGCTTCCCTGGCGACTTGTTCCAATTTACGATGTCTTCAGGTCGTCAAAATTTTAAGCTTGTCATTTAAGCGTAAGCAATCCGTTCTCTATGCTGCTCTTTGAGCAAGTTTCGTCGTCATGGGAGTGAAAGGCTTCATTCAACTTCCGGCGTGCCAGGTGGGTCATCCGCACGTGGCCTGTGGCCAGCTCGAACGGAAGCTGAAGAACGGATCCATCTGGTCAATATTTGACTGTAGAGCAGGTGACGTTGAACTCCTGATTTGTCTTGTTTACCGTTATTACGTGGAGAGGATGGCCTGAATGTCCTGCCGTCGCTCATCAGGCCGCCGGGCCTTGGCGCGGAGTCAGCGCCAGTCCCGGGACACCGCGATAATGCACCTTGATATCTGCCAGCATCATGGGCGTGGATCAAAATCGGAGAAATATCTCCGCAAGGGCTACCCTTGTCCCCAAGCTCCCCCTTGACCTCTGCACGAACTGCAAGGTACGGACAGAGTTGCGCCCAACACCCCCTTCTCGATAATGCACCACGCGCACCACACAACAAGTCACTCTCGCACGACGCCAAGCATGAAGAAGCAATGAGGACCATTCAGACGCTGTCCGATAGACGGCGGCCACCTACCGATACCTTCCTGCCCGCCAAGGGCACGCGTCTCCGGAAATAAACAGGAGATGTAAGCTTATCGTCTCTTGGCGCCAATGGTCCCTGGCAGGCGTCAGGGCAAGACTCGACGGGCGGTTTTCAGAAACTCGTCGGGCGTCTTGGCTGCAGACGGCGTTCCCTGTTTGTCGTGGACAACTCAAAGTCAATGGTGGTGGTGAGGCACTGTATTGTACTGTACTGTACCTACCGGGACTACTGTACTGTACGTAGATACGTACAGTATTCGTACAGTACATGAATACTGTAGGTTGCTGACGCACCTCTTACAGGACAAGACCGTAAGTTGCCCGACTGGATCCTATGCCGTTTGGCGATGGCCGAATTCATGCTTGTTTCTATGCATGCAAAGGGTAGGCTAATGAGTTCATGATATGAAGTGAGTTGCCTCTGCAGGTTGTCATAACCCAGAAGCTCCATGCGAGTCTGTTTTGCGACCCCGTCTGGGCATGCAGTGCTGATGCACTGAAGGCAATCTGTACTAAACATCTCGACCCCTTTTGTCGGAATCCGGTCATCTCGACAGCCAGATTAGTATTTAAATGACGAAGCATTACGTTAGCCGATGCACGTCAATGGACAACTCTGACCAGGCTCAGCGGGCGGAGCCGTCCCGCTTTGTTGGCTCGCGAAGAACGTCGCGAGCGGTGGGCGAGTTGGAGGTGGAGCAGAAACCGGGCACGCGCAGAGGTGGAGACGATTGATCGCCCCCATCGGGACCAGCAAACCCGAGGCCGGATGGCAGACGGTACCTCGGGCGCGCAAAGGCTTGCCAAGTTGTGGTCTGCTCGGTCGCCGACTGCTCCGGGCCGGCCGGGACAACGAGGTCAAGAACTCCTATAATACAAGACGCCGGCACTCGACATCTAAGTCCAAGGTCTACAGTAGAGGTCCGGACGTCGGAGGTCGGTGAACTCAAATGGGAAGCTGATGGCTAACTCATTCGCACTTCCGGAACGTGGCTCTTTGGCTGACGGGGAACTGCAGCACTCAGTGTCTGGGCGAAGCAGCCAAGGGGAAGAGATGTTTGATGTGCATCTTCCGTACGAGCGCACACCTTCCACTGCGGGTAGCCTGTCAAAAGTCCATCTGACACTAGGCTCTAGGACAGCGCAAGTCGAGTCGTCATCCCGTCTTGACCGGGGCTTCAAGTTGCCCAGGTAGGAAGTCGACGATGGCCGTTGGGGAAGCTGCCGTGCCGGCGATGCGGTTGCATTGCAGGGCTGCTTCGCGTGTGGATGTACGGATCCTGGACAGTCTACGAAGTACAGTACAGTGGACAATGTCACTGTTCCAAGGTCATGCGGACGGGCTGTTATTTGTGTTGACTTGTTGACCATTGCGCATTTGCTAACGCGGATGCGCAGATTACAGTATGTGCTTCATCCCTTGGCCGACGTCTCGTCAAGCCCTCCGAGTGCTGTAACTTACCTCGTAGAGTATCTCAGTCGCGACGGTTAAGACCCAGAAAAAAAGGTAGCGAGACATGGCACCCGGGAAGGCGCCAACGAGAGACAAGATGAGCTGGAGACGTGGGGTGTGAGAAACCTGGTCCACCCATGCTGCCCTTGTCTCGTTCTTTTTCTTCCCCCTAATGCGAATGCCGCTGAGCTCTGCCGCTGCTGCTTGGCGGCTATCCTCGCCTCTCCTGTACCCTCCGCTGGTGCTCAACGTCCCTTGTGACGGGGTGGGGCGCTGAGCGCCAATGGACCTAGCCCGCCGTGTCGGCGGCCAGAAGGGAGTCGAGAGTGATATTGCGCCGTAGAAGGGTGCTTGGCGGCTGACGTTTACCGTGACCAGGCCAGGCAAAGAACCTTGGCCGCTCGCCCGCCTGGCAGCACGGCTCGGAGCCAGAGCCAGCTCGTTGTGGATGAGGGAGGGGCGTGTGTTTGCGTTTTGGGTGAGCGGCCCAAAACGTCTGCTTTTCCAGCTTTGCAGGTTCTTTCTTTTGTTTTTCCCTTGCTTCCCTTTGCATGCCATGCGCAACGCGGCCCCCCCGTGAACTCCCTTTGTGGAGTTCAGACAGAGAGTGCCATCTTTTAAGGGAAGCAGTCGCTCTGGTCTTGATGGAAGACGAAGACGGGAGGTCAACGAGGAGCGACAAGGACGCACTTGCCCACGAAATGTACGCTTGTGTGGTTGAGCACGGAGATAACGATATCCGTTGCCTGACAGTTGTCTAGCGGTGCTTGATGTGACGGCTGGGGGGAAGGGGGTCGTCCCGGCGGTCCAATTATGGGTGCCGGCCGCGCCACCAGGCCGCGCGCCTTTTTGGACCAAGACTTGACGCTTGCTAGAGCTCAACGCCCGCGCGGCGCACCCGCAAAAAGTGTGACTGCCAAGGGGCCCTTCGGGTCTCTCTCACCCTTTTTTCTTGGTCGGCGGCCCCACGCCCACACCCTCCAACCCTTTTCCTGCCTGCCGCCAAGACGCAAGCTTGCTTCATGGAACCGCACCGGCAATAATGAGGTGCCAAGACTTCGATACGTACCCCATGCTCCACTGCCCTTGGAAACCCACATCCGGTAATGTACTGTACTGTACTTCCAAAGAACGGCGGGTCCTTTGCCCCCTCCCCGCGCGTCAACTCCAGGAGCCAGCCGTAGTCACTGTACTTGGTAAGGTACAGTAAGTTACTGCCCACCTGGTAGTACAGGGGCTCAGGAGCCGACTGATGACTGGTTGAGTGACCTCATATAATCCGTCTGCTTGCCAATGCCCACTGTGTGCCCGTTGCTTAATCAAGCATCCTCTGCATCTTGACGCACGTCCTCGTCTTATTTGCGAACCCCCCCCCAATCCCCGTGCCCTTCATTGCTCCAAGCTGCTGCTTCCCAGGCTTCCCGTCTCGACAGGTACCGCTACTTTGCACTGTACTGTACTCTCGTCAAGCTGCCAGCCCATCATTGGATCCTCTTAATTCTCACCGTCTTCCCTTTTTCTTCGCTACTTACTTACCTCGAAACCCTTCCTCTGACTTCGCCGTCTTCCCTTTGGTTGACGCCCTCTTCGACTTTTGTTTGCCCGGGTCTCGTCCTCGCCTGCAGTCCTCCCTCTCCCTTATCGAGCCCTTTTCGTTGCTCGCCTAGACGCTCGTTGTCGATTTCCCTCGTCCTGTTTCTGGCCTACCGATTCGACGCGACTCCACACTCTCCGACGTTCGTCAGTCGATATATCTGCTACGGAGCGGCGGCTTTGGCTCTCTCTCTCTCTTCCCCCCTCTTGACCTGGCATCCATTCCGGTACGACCGTTGCAGACGGGCGACTTCTTGACCGACGCCTCGCGCCCGCTACGAAGACGCCTCGCTCGGTGCACCACGGCAGCCTGCGCCTTCCCCCCTCTCTCTCTACGCCACTCGCTTGCAACATTTTTCTGTCTGGAGTATGCCGCCTCGCTCAACGAATTAAAAAGCCGTCCGTCTCATCGCCTCTTCGCACGACAAACAGCTTGCGCAGAAGCCGCTAGGCGTGACACCTCCGGTCCCTCTCATCCTCCGCCGTGCTCCGAAGCACAATGGCTCGCCGCAGCAGCGACGAGCCGCTGGCTCTCTTGACGCACGACGAGCAATGCCGTGAGGCCAAGGCCGACTACGATGTCGAAAGCGATGCCGGCTCTGCGGAGCTGTCTCCCAACGAGAACATTGATCACGAATACTCGATCCCGAGCACCGTCAAGTTTACGTGGCTGGGAACCTACTTCTTCTTCTCGCTCCTCCTCACCCTCTACAACAAGCTCGTCCTGGGCATGGTGAGTCTCGCTCTTGCGTGTTGGTCCTCGGGGTTTTACTAATGTCACTCTTTAGTTCTCCTTCCCTTGGCTGCTGACATGTTTGCACGCGTCCTTTGCCAGCATGGGCACCTACGCCATGATGAATATGGGTTACTTCAAATTATCTCGATTGGGCCGCCGCGAGAACCTGGCTCTCGTGGCTTTCAGCGCCCTCTTCACGGCCAACATTGCACTTTCGAACCTATCTCTGGCCATGGTTTCGGTTCCTTTCTACCAGACGATGCGCATGCTCTGCCCGATCTTCACAATCCTCATCTATCGCGTATGGTATGGCCGCAACTACAGCACGATGACATACCTATCCCTGGTTCCGTTGATTATCGGCGCGGCAATGACGACGGCCGGCGAGATGACATTTACCGATGCCGGATTCTTGCTCACTATTTTCGGCGTCGTCTTGGCTGCTGTCAAGGTATGTTTTCGTCCTCTGTGTTTCGCAGACTTTGTTACTGACGTTGGGCAGACCGTCGTTACCAACCGATTCATGACGGGATCGCTAGCGCTACCCCCCATCGAGTTCGTCATGCGCATGTCCCCGCTCGCTGCGCTGCAGGCCCTGGCGTGCGCAACTGCTACGGGCGAAGTCGCCGGCTTCAGGGACCTCATTGCCTCGGGCAACATTTCAATCGCACCGGCCATGGCATCTCTAGCCGGCAATGGATTTCTCGCCTTTCTCCTCAATATTTCGTCCTTCCAAACGAATAAGCTAGCAGGTGCCCTGACGATGACGGTATGCGGCAATTTGAAACAGTGTCTGACGGTCCTGATTGGCATCTTCTTGTTCAAAGTCTCGGTCGACGCGCTCAACGGCGCCGGAATGGCGGTTACGATGTTGGGCGCCGCCGTGTACAGCAAAGCCGAGTTGGACAACAAGAAGCGAAAACGGCAAGCGGATTACCAGGCCGTGGAGCAGAAGCCGCGATAGGGCAGAGATGGAAATGATACCCCCAACTTCTTTTTTGTTCATTTTTTCTCGCAAGAGCCTGCCAGGCCAAGATGTTTGATAATGGGGCCGGCGCCGGCCTTGTGTGTTTTTCTTTTGGATGGGTAGAATCACGGTTGGCATTGCGGCGCTTTGATTCCTTTACGGACGCGTATGTTTGTGTGTGGCTAGAAAGCATATGGTGCGGCTCAACCTGGCGTCGTGGTCTGGAGCAAAAGGGAGCATTCGGCATGGGTCACAGTAACCCCCCTGCTGTGCGTGCGGGCGTTTGGACAGTCAAAGTTACTACTTTTTCGGCGCATGCCGTGGCTGGAGTACTGTAGTGTACGACACCAGCGAATAGTAATACGCGTTTAGGATAGGGAAGAGAAAAAAGACGTGTTGATCTACGGCCTAAGTGGCGGGACAGTTCCTGAGGGCGCGCCTGATGATGAACTCCACCTCCGTCTTGACTGAACCGTAGGCCTAGATGGTGAATGTACTTTGTGATGGGTTGGAGCTGGTCAGATTAAGCTGAGACACGGGCTGGCGGAAGCCGTAGAGACCCTGTCTGTCCCTTTGATGAAAAACGATGTTGATTCTTGCGGTGAAGTCTCTGAGTGTTTTCATCTATCCATCACACCCTTTGTGAAGTACACTCATCGCGAGAAATATTGATCGTTGGGTATTCGAAGGTACCTGTAGGTTCAAAAAAAAAAAGGCCTATGCACTGGCGACGATGACTACGCCTGTCGGAAGGTCTGGTTCGGTTCCAATTGGCGTCCTACTGTAGATCACAGAGGGTGGGGGGGGGGGGGCGGGGGCACCAAAAATAGCAGGTTCCTAGAGTGATGTACGATACTACGATGCCTGCGTGCGTACTTTTCTCTTGCTGTGTGTGAAGGCGGGCATCGAGAAAAAGGGGGAGGAAAGGGGGAGAGCCGAGCTGATCTTGACCTACCCATCTGCAGTACAGTAACATAAGTTACTTCTGACAAGAAAAGAACCTAGAGCTTGGGATGTGGTGTGGTGTGGGCAGGGCGTCGATGGGACTCAATTGGCATGTCACTTGGAGACTTTGTGAGAAAGGGGGGGAAGAGAGAGAGAGGGGGAGCATGTGTGTCGGTGCCGAACCGGCAGACTAACTTGCATAGGAGAAGAGGTTTTCTCCTTGAGCTAAGGTAGGTAGCTAGCGAGTATGGAAAAGTGAAAAAGGACGCGCGTATGCGTGGAGCTGGAAAAAGCATCCTAATTACTAGGTATGTTCCTTTTTTTGTGTTTCTTTTTGGAAGTTCGAATCTTGGTTCTCTGTAGACTCCAGCCTGAGCAGTTTGACTCGTCTTCTTTTCTTTGGGGGGTCACTCATTTCTAGATGATTTTGCTGCCTTGTCTGATGCTACTGTATATCTGCGAAAGGGGGCAAGCCATTGATGGGGAAGCAGCACGGCGGGCGAGGGTTTTTGAGATGCGTAGGTACGGATAGGTAGCGCTTGAATACACTACAAATTACGAATACACTACACTAGACACATCTTCAAGGTTTACGGCCGCCGCTGTCAAGGGGTCTCGAATCTATCTACCTCTCTTCTTCTTTTTTTTTCTCTATTTAGCTGTGCATATGCGCTGCGCATGTCGTGATGCAGCGGCTTAGCGGGCGGATATCAGCACAAGCGGCAAGGAATCATGAATATTCTCATACTCGTCTGAAATTCTATTTGCAACTTTCAAGACTGCAGGGTACAGTATTGCAGCGGCACGGGAAAAGGGAGTGGTCGCTTCGCAGATATCTACAGTATTCGTAGGTCAACTTGTCAAAACACGAACTCGGGGAGCCAGAGATCAGGCGAATCAAGACCCGACATATGAACGGGCAGGGGGGGTCGGGACACTCAAAGGGATGCCGCTGCATCTTTCTCTCCCGCTTCGTACTTGAACGTGATGGCGGATCAATGGATGATCAGATGCTTGGGCCAGCCCGCCCGCCCGTCGCAATCGTGCCACATTTCACGAGTCGACAGAGCACACACGGCACGAGCGCATCGAAGTGCAGATTTGAGGAGCACGATGGCGCACTTGAACTCCGGCGGACCTTGATGATGCCGGCAATTCCCACGTAAGTCAATTCATATGCGCGTGCGTGCACATGCTCTGCGTTAGACATGAACGCCTCATGCACGCTTAACAAAATAGGAATTACGAGGACATACAGTAAATCACCAGCTAGTCTCGAAGACTCAAATCGACCAAGTTACCAGATCAAATCAAATCCCCCGCCTCCCCACGCTCCTCTCCGCGAGGAACCGGCAAACAAGCTCCCGATAGGGTCCGGCCAAACATGCGCGAGTGCCGCCGCCCTGTCCGGCTCTAGCCTCCGACGAGTCGCTCCTCTAACCCACATGAACCGGGGGGTGGGGGTGAGAAGCGTTCATGACGAATACACTAAGCGATGGCAGCTTCGCCAAAAAAAGCCTTGTTCATCCTGGTAACTTTATTAGGGTAAGGTAATGGTTCAATCTGACGAGTCCTCGTCACCAGTGCGCCGTGCTGGAAAGAGAGAGAAGAAAAAAAAGAGACAAAGGTAGAGAAACTCCACAAGGGAGAGGATGATGATGATGCCCGTGCCCCGATGCTATTCCTACTAGACTCCATACTGAAATTCAAGCGTGATAAGATGCTTATTTCCTCGAGTGTGAAACCCATGTGCCCAAACAAAGTCCAGCAAAACAAGGATTTTCATAATCTGACCGTAACCCGTCAATGATCACCACGTCACAAGGCGGAGCTGACGGTTCAGCGAGTCTCTCGGTCGGCTCTTCGGCACCACGGGCCCACCGTGACGCGCAAGCACCGAGCTAGCGACTCGCTGCTCTGTAGACGCTCTCCAAGCGTGGAGAGATTGGAGCGTCGTCAGCGCAATCCAAATGGCGTCCGCTATCGAGCCTGAAGCTTCGAGCCCCCCAATGCGCCTTGTTGCCGTTGACTAACCGTTGTCCGCTTCAGCCCTTTCGCCAGAATGCTAGTCATTGTGCTTCATGACGGAACGAGTGAATGGTCGGTGTCATCTCGCGTTCAGTCCATGTTTCGACGTCCGTCAGGCGGATTCAGTTTTAAATTTCTTGGACTTCTGCTGCGATGCGTTTCAAATCGACAATATTCTGCCAAATATCCTCGAGGCTGGAGTTCAACTGCAGACCAAGCTCTGCCGATAGGATTTCGAGGCTGGTAAGCTCGGCCCCGGCTACTCCGTATTCGCCGTCTGAGCTGCTAAAAGCCCCGGCCGGCCGCGAGACCATGACCTCGGGCACGGCGCCGGGACTTGCACCGGCCCAAGTCACGGCTCCAGCGCTGACATTGCCCTTGTTCTTGCCCGTGTTCTTCTTGAGGAGGACGAAGCGCAGGCCAACCTCTCCACTGGTGACCAAGATGCTAATGACAATGAGGACAATGATGATCCAGGTGATGGCACTCATCTTGCTATGAGCCACCGAGTCTGAAAGAATCTCGGCGAGGTCAAGGAACACGCGGCAGCGGTCATTGATCACCTTGATGCGAGGGTCAATCTCGAGATACTCGCGAACGGCTTCGTAGAGCGGATGTAGCGTAGGCTCAGACTCCCAGAAAAAGTTGGGTACGTCAAGGATATTCGAGGCTGTGACAAGGTTAGCTTCGAATCTCCGCAGGGAACGCTCTTGCATCAAACTCACATAGGTTGATCTCGACCCGGCTCTTAAACAGCCGGCCCAAGATCTTGACAATCTCCGTCCTCGTCATGTTGAGCTGACCCGTCAAAGCCAAAGTTCTGGGCACGTGCTGAGCGTCGAGCATCGTCTCGCTCATCCTCTCCTCAAAGAAACACAGCTTAGTGCTCTGCGCAATGGCGTGGCTAATCGTCAGCTTGATCATATGATCTGACCGCGGCAGTAGCGTAATCATGTCGTTAAAGACGCGAGGGCGCTTGACGTCGGCACTGTACTCAAAGTGGAATTCTTCCGTTTCGAAGTCGTCTTGGTCCAAAGGCCGGGTCAATAGACTGATGCCGTCTTCGGCGTCCGCAAAGGTGAGGTCGGCCAGTATGTCCTTCTCCTGATGCTCGGTAAAGTTCCAAAACACCACGACGCCATACGAATAGATGAAAATCTCGGCGAAATTCTTGGCGTCTGGCGCGAGCCGGTTGATCTGCGAAGGTAAGCCATCATCGCCATCTCTTTGCAGTCCGTCATCCGGCGACGGATCGGCAAACGGCCCTGCAGACCGGTCACCTCTCCCTTGGTTCTCCGGAGTAGTGTATGCGTCGTCCTCGAAATAGCCTGCGTGCTGATCCCGTCCTTCGCTTCGCTCAATCTCCAGGTCGAGCATCGTCTTTCCTGTGCCTGGCGTCTTGAGCATGGGCCTGCCGCGGACGCGATATCCCTCGGTGCCGTTGAGGAGCGGTAGTGCGTAAATGGCGTAGAGGCAATCGTCGTACAGTTTAGTCTTGGCCTCGTGCTTTTTTCGCAGAAACTCCGAGGTTCCACCCAATTTGAATGCCTGTGCTGTGCAGTAGGCCGTAAGACGGCTCACCTTGTCCTTTCGTTGAACCTTGGGCAGCCTTTCGGCATAGCTTTTGCCGCGGATACCTCCTCTTTTCCTCAGCACATCCAGCTCTTCATCCATGAGAGGCCGGTTGTCCTCCTCTTGTAACCTCCTGGCCAAGACAGATTCGCTCTCAAGTTCTTCCTCGGCATCGTCGCCACCTTGATTCGTCTCTGGGAGCAGGACTAGTTTTTGGCTGATTTTGGTTGTCCTTGAGGGCATCGCCTGCCCTGTGCGTGACTGTAGAGTCGGTAGCCCACCGCTCGAGATGCGTCTGCTGGGCAATGAGCTGCTTCCAGCAATGGGCGGTCTCTGCGTGGGCGCAGGTGGTCCCCGGGGCTGACCCGACGGGATCTGCGAGTTGTACTGAAGAACATTGTCGACCGTCATGAATCGCATGGGGGTGCGACCGACAGCTCCGGCCGCTGTGTCTTGTCGTCGTAATGGTCTCCTCTGATTTGATCTCTCACGTGAGTCTGTGACCTGCGATGCCGTTGTCAGTAAGCGGACACGATTGATGTCGTTTTGGCTCTCTTGTCTTTGGGCGATGGGTCATACTAGCACGGAGGGTCTCTGCTTTCCCGCCGACATGGTGTCAATGGGGGCGAGTCGCGCCTTAAAGAAGGCTCTTGACGGCGTTTATTTTGCGGGTCGTGAATGGAAACTCTCAATGTCGCGGGGAACAGAGGACGTTGACGAGGTAGGCGAGGTCGGAAACTGGGCTGGGGAGCGATGTGGATCAATGCATTCGGATTGCTACCGCAGCGTATTTTGACTGGACGTAGTCGTGGTAGTGGCTTGTGGTTGCGAGTAACTCTGACGCTGTCAAGAGTAGTGGCAGCTCCCATTGGCTGTATCGATGGGCGCAAGCAGCATGTGAGGTTATATCGGTACGACGACGTCTTGCATTCTTTTGGGGTTCGGTAGTGTACTGTACAGTATCTCAACCAGGTGACCTCATCCGACTGCTGTGGGGAAATAACCCGACGATTAGCCGATCTGATGTCTGAACCACGGAATCACAATAGATGAGATAATCAGGGCCCGTCAGGTACGAGAGATCCACAACGCAATTGGTGTGGGTATACAGATCTAAGAGGGAAACGATTGACTTTGTGTGCTTTGAAGCCAACAACGGGGTCCAGCTATTCGAACTAGGTCGCAAACCGGCGGAGTAATTACAGCTTGGCTGAACTATCAGCAGGGCGACTGACGCGTCTCCGCCTTGCAGGATGGCTCGAGCACCTCGAGCGCGCCAATGCAGAGCAACACTTTATTGTCATGATTCTTTGTGAGGCTGCTGGGTGAGTGCATATCTGGCTCTGCTACCCTACAGTCAAGTGCATTTCCAGGTTGGCGGATTCTGCTGCCTCTAGCGAGGCAGCTCTTTCAATGGTATCTCAAGACATGGCTCGTTTGGGACGCCTGCGTATTCTGACTTAATCAGCAATGGAGATTTGCGATTTCGGCAAGGGAAGACAACAATCAACAGCTCGATCGGTAGCAAACACGTCCTGCACGGGCTCCCAACTTGAGCTTTAGTGCAGACATTGGGCAGCTTGCCAACTACGTACGAAGTACCTTCGAACACCGGTGCGCGTTGAGAGGATGCTTCCCGGTAGAGTGGATAGTCTGGGGCCTGGGCTGACGGAAATTTGCGATTGAGTCCTTAGCGGCCCGAGTTTCATGCAAGACGAGCCAAGTTTAATGCGAGTTGTTTACCAAGTAACTTATTTGTTGTATCGACGAGTCGGTTCAACGATGGAGCTGATGGCATCGACGATGGATGTCTGCAAATTGAATGAAAAAGCGAAAGTGAAAAAATCTTAACGGCACATGACTGGCAAGAGGATCTGACAGAAAATGTCTCCCATCGGCATCTGATACATGCAAGGTAAATACTTCCAAATAGTCAATCATCCGCGTGGGCGTCCACCCGCAGCTCCTTTGTCCCAGATGCCAACAGCTAAAGCATACAAGGTGTGGGTGGGGTCCAAAGGGTGAAGATCGTGTTGAGCCAATCAGCGCTCGCAAACTGCTTCATTCGGGCAGGTAGCGCGAGGCTGTTGCTAGGCCGTCGTCCCGTTGTTTGTTTATCCGACCCCCAAAATGTTCCAGCAGCCGACTCAGGCTCAGAAACCTGCAAATCAGCCGGTGCTGTCCGGCAGGGAACAGAGCAGGTACAGTCGCAGAAGGAGGAACTGCTGGATGGAACCAATCCGGGCACTCGAGGGCCGAAAAGGAAAACGGCTGGGACCCCGCGCGGGACGACTGCAGGCGCTCAACACCCGCCCCGATTTCAATTGTCACTCCAGTCGCTTCATGTTCTCTTTGAACAGAACACTTGCATTTCGTGCTCATCTCTCACCACAGCATAGCCGGCCACCTTCAACATCGAGTGCCTGCGACACACACCATTTTGTACATACTGTACCGCTCTAGAAACTTCGTCACCTGTCTGCACTACTCATGACCTAAATCGACCTCGTGCGCATGCCTACCGCTCAGTGCCCGTACGCCTACTCTCTCCTCGCTCAGCTCCATCTACCCACGACGGCGGAGCCTCGCGCATTCCTTCGACGCCCCGGCCCGATACAGACCATGCCCTGATGGGCGCCAAGTCCAATCCTGCCGACCTTTACCTGCTCTCGAGATACAGTACAGATACCGGCCCATCAGGTGACCGCCCTCCGTAAAGGGACGAGACCGCCGCAGCCATGTCATTTTCGCCGCACCCTCTTCGCCAATCGCACACCGTCGATCTCGCTTCCAGCGCCGACGTCCTCGCAAGGAACCCTTCCACAACATCCTCGTCTGCCTCATCTGGCTACTCATACGCTTCCGGTCACAGCGCCGTCAGCCCATATACCTCAGCCTCTACCTCTCCCACGATCGATCAACTACCAAAGACTCCGCCCAAGCTGCACAGGCGCGGCCAAAGCGATGTCCTGACCCGGGCACGAACATTCGAAGCAGGGGCCATGACTGCCTCCGACATAACCCAGGGGAATCCCAACGGCTCCATTCGTCGATCCTTGCGTCCCCTTCAACAAGCGCCAGCCTCGTCGCCAACTCGCGCACCTGCAACTCCTCCAGGCCACACAGGCTTCAGACATGAGCGCGGTAAAAGCTGCGATGTCAGCAAGTTGGCACTCACCTATGGCGATGGCCCTGCATCGCCCGTATCGCCATCGCGGCCGCTGGCACTCCGCCCCCAGTCGATGCTACTGACCCGATCCGATTCTGTTCTTCGGAGCAGCGCGATGCCGCCCAGCAGCTCGTCGCCGCCGTCCGCGCACACGACACAAATCGCCAGACCCGATCTCGAACAGCTCGGCCGATCCACCACCAGGGAGCTGCGCACACTCTCGAAACTAGCCCGGTCTGAATCTGCAGATGATTTCGCCTCCGCCCAAGAAGTCACTGGTTTGCGCGGCCGTCGGCGGCTGCAGCGCCTCGACAAGCCCAATGCCGGTCGCGATTCGAGGACGGCCGGCTACAGCTGGGAGGGTCGCAATTGGATGGATAAGCAGCGTCAGTTTCTTCAGGCTTATGAGTACCTATGCCATATAGGAGAGGCGAAGGAGTGGATTGAGGATATTATCCATAAGCCTATACCGCCCATCGTTGAGCTGGAAGAAGCGCTCCGCGATGGAGTTACACTCGCAGAAGTCGTCGAGGCGCTCAACCCGGACAAGCGTTTCCGAATATTTCACAACCCGAAATTACAGTATCGACACTCGGACAACATTGCAATATTCTTTCGGTATCTCGATGAGGTAGAGCTACCGGACCTCTTTCGATTCGAACTGATAGATCTCTACGAGAAGAAGAACATCCCCAAGGTCATTCATTGCATACACGCACTGAGTTGGCTCTTATTCCGCAAAGGTATTGTCGACTTCCGGATAGGAAACCTCGTCGGTCAACTCGAGTTTGAGCACCATGAACTGGAGGCCATGCAAAAAGGTCTGGATAAGCTTGGGACCAACATGCCCAGCTTCGGTAACATGGGCGCCGACTTTGGGGTTCCCGAACCAGAACCAGAGCCTGAGCCGGAAGAGACAGAGGAGGAAAGAGTCGATCGCGAACTTACCGAAGTTGAGCCTTCCATCCTTGAGCTGCAGTCGCAAGCTCGAGGGGCTCTCTGTAGGATGCGGCTCGGCAAAACGATGCAAGGCCTGTGGAATGATGAGGAGCATCTAATCGATCTGCAGGCACGCATCCGTGGCGACTTTGCGCGGCAAATCATGGGCTATCATCTCCAGATGCGACGTTCCGCGATCCTCGTCCAGAGCGCCGTTCGAGGCTTTCTCGTCCGGCAAGGCTTGGAGCAAAGCGATGAACTCTGGAAATCATTGGAGCCAGAGGTCCTGCAGCTCCAGAGCCTGATCCGCGCAAGGAAGGCTCGCAGCGAGATCCGCGACCAGAGATCCATGCTCGAGGCGTGCAACGGCCCCGTCCGAGAGATTCAAGCATTCTCCAGGGGGTTCTTAGTCCGCAAGAGCCAAATATCTCAACAGCAAGAGACTCAGGATACGTCTGACGCGGTTCAGTCATTGCAAGCTTTTGCTCGTGGAATGCTGCTGAGGAATCATGTAGCCGAAGATCTGCGCCTCTTGGATGGGCAGGCAGAAGCTGTTATTGGAGTGCAAGCCGCAGCAAGGGCCTTGCTGACAAGGACTCAGCTCGCCAGCGAGAGGGAGCAATTGCGCTCCTTTGATCCGAAGTGGACAGACCTACAGGGCGTCATCTCAGGGAACCTCGTTCGCGCTCGTCAGCATGCCTTGAAGGCCGAGCTGGACCAGCACACCTCGGGAGTTGCACTCCTCCAGGCGTGGATCCGAGCCGCTGCAGTGCGGAGAGAAATGAAGGCACAGCTCGATGCTCTGGAGGAGAGCGCCCAGGAAATACTGGATCTCCAGTCACGCGCAAGAGGGCTGCTCGAGCGACAAAGGATAACAGCCTTGCAGCAGCAGCTCGAGACTCACAACCCCGAAATCACCAGCCTCCAAGGAGAAGCCCGAGGATACCTGCGACGCCAGCAGCACCAAGCACTGATGGACGAACTTCATTCGCACGATGACGCCACCGCTGCCTTTCAAGCCATTTTGAAGGCCATGATCTCCCGGGCCAAAATCGAAGACCTGCTCGAAGAGTTTGCGGAAGAGGAGGACTCTATCATCGCCTTTCAAACCGCGGCCAGAGGGTCTTTGGTGCGCGCGAGGTTCGAAGAGAAGAGGAGGTACTTCAACGAGAACATGCAAAAGGTTGTCAAGATTCAAAGCTTTGTTCGAGCCAAGGTGCAAGGCGAGGCATACAAGAGCCTCACGACTGGCAAAAACCCGCCTGTCAACGCGGTCAAGAACTTCGTGCATCTGCTCAACGACAGTGACTTTGACTTTAACGAGGAGATTGAATTTGAGCGAATTCGCAAGACGGTTGTTCAGCAAGTCCGGCAGAACGAAATGTTGGAGCAATACATCAATCAGCTCGACATCAAGATTGCGCTCCTGGTAAAAAACAAGATCACGCTCGACGAGGTTGTCCGACATCAGCACAATTATGGTGGTAGCTCAATGGGCCTCTTGGCCAACTCGACAATGTCATCCAATAACCAGTTTGACCTCAAGGCTCTCAACAAGAGCTCGAGAAAGAAGCTCGAATCCTATCAGCAGCTCTTCTTCAGCCTGCAGACACAACCGCAATATCTCGCCCGGCTGTTCAAGCGTATGCGTGAGCAGGGCACTGCCGAGAAGGAGTGCAAGAGGATCGAGCTTCTCTTGATGAGTTTGTTTGGCTATGCGCAGAAGCGACGTGAAGAGTACTACTTGTTGAAGCTGATTGCGCGCTCTATCCGCGAAGAGATTGAGGGTGCTGCGATTCTGCAGGAGTATGTCAGAGGAAATTACTTCTGGACTAAGCTCCTGGCCAACTACACGCGGTCCCCGAGAGATCGGAAGTATCTTCGCGGGCTGTTTGGTCCTTTGATCCGCGACAACTTCATCGAGGATCCTGATCTTGATTTGGAAAGCGACCCGATTCAAATTTATCGCTCTGCCATCAACAACGAGGAGCTACGTACCGGCCGGCCCGATGGAAGACCGCTTGATGTTCCTCGCGACGTGGCCATTCGAGATCCAGAGACAAGACGGGTCTTCATCGACCACCTTCGGGATCTGCGCGAAATTTGCGTCCAGTTCTTCCTGGCATTGGAAGATCAACTGCATAAGATGCCGTACAGCCTGAGGTTCCTCTGCGGTCAAATGTATGACACTCTGTGTCAGCACTTTGCCAATGAACCGCAGGAGCACTTGCTCCAAGTCGTATGCAATTGGCTCTGGAAGTTCTATCTCCAGCCAGCATTGGTTTCTCCAGAGCAAGTGGGAGTCATCGAGAAGACTTTGAGTCCTTTGCAAAAGCGAAATTTGAACGAGGTGGCCAAGGTCATTGGACAAATTGCGTCCGGGCGGCCTTTTGGCGGAGACAACGTTTATCTGCAGCCACTCAATGCATTCGTGGCAGAGTCGACAGATCGGCTTCACGATATTATGAGCAACTTGATTGCCGTTCCAGACGCTGAGAGGACCTTTGATATCGACGAGTTCAACGACCTTTACGCGAAGAACAAGCCAACCTTGTACATCAAGATGACGGACGTCTTTGCCATTCACAATCTTGTGGCGACCGAGCTTGCTGCCATGTGCCCAAACCGAGACGACGTTTTACGCGAAATCATGCAAGACTTGGGAAGCGCCAAGAACAACGAAAACGAAATGAACGCAGCTGGATCGTCAGACATACACATGTTCTTGACGCCCAAACTTCACGACCTCGAGGACCCGGAAGCAGAGGTGAAGGCGCTCTTCATGGAGACGAAGCGATGCGTCTTGTACATTATTAGGGTACAGACGGGCGCCAACCTCCTCGAGATCCTGGTCAAGCCCATCATGCCCGAAGACGAGCAAAGGTGGGAGACGGTTCTACGCGACGACTTCTCGGAGCACAGCCGGACCAGGGGAGCCTATTCGGATGCCAACATGGCCGACGTGACGAGGATGACGTACTATGAGCTCAAGCGGACAGCGTTGGAGAACGTGATGAGGCTGGAGCAAATGGGGCGCATCTCCAAGCACAACTTTTACCAGGACGTTCTCAACGCGATTGCGAGCGACATCAGAACCAAGAGCCGCAGACGGGTACAGAGGCAGAGGGAACTCGACGGGGTTCGCCTCACGCTTGGCAACCTACACGAAAAGGCCAAGTATCTGGAGCAGCAGCGCAAGAGCTACGACGATTACATTGAGCAGGCCATGGCGACGCTGCAAAACAAGAAGGGGTAAGTGGATGTTCTCGTGTCGTTTGCAAATATGCAGTAACTGATTGAGGTGTGACGTACAGAAAGAAGAGGTTCCTTCTCCCGTTTACCAAGCAGTATAACCACCAGCGCGAGTTGGAGCGCAGTGGCCGGGTGCCCAAGTTTGGCAGCTACAAGTATAGCGCGCGAGCGTTGTCCGAAAAGGGGGTGCTCGTATCTTGGAGCGGCCCCAGCGACCGCGACCTGGACAAGATCAACCTGACGATTTCTTGCGACGAGGTCGGTATCTTTGTGCTCGAAGGGTCGCGCGGCCACATTCAGATGCCTGGAGCGAGCGCACTGGTGCCTATTGAGGACCTGCTGCAGGCTCAGTTCGAGTCCCATCAGTTTATGAACCTGTTTGAGGGCAACCTCAAGCTCAACGTCAACTTGCTGCTACACCTGATTTACAAGAAGTTTTACCGAACGGCTTGATGGACTCGGCGATGGCGAGTCTCTTGCACATATTGTCATTCACCACACCGACACCTTTACTCTCTTCCATTCCAACTAGCACGGATGGCGATGCTTTCTTCTGGGACTACGGGTTTACGAGTGCCATGGATTATTGAGGAGTGCAATGAATGATTGCCTGGAACACAGTGGATACATACGAGCATGATTGTACACAAAAAGAAGGTCACGCGGCTGACGATCGGGGGCCCCGGGCCGAGACGGAAGCATGAATTGTTTGTCCCTTTCTGGTTTCGATATTGCTCGTTCAGCGAAGGAGGCGTCCAGAGACTGGGAGGTTGCATCAGTTTTTTTTTTTCATCGTTTCCCGGCTTCTTGTCTTGACTTTTGAGCATGGGTGAGAGACGCGAGTATTGACGTAATACCACTCCTTTTTTCTTCATGACCATGACCATGATCATGATCGTGAGCTTGGGTCGACTGATACGGTTACCCAAGTGTACCTCGTATCCCTTGGATACTGTCCGTCTGTCGTCGTTTTGGCAGCGGGTGACGTGATGGGGGGCCGGGAGGCTCAAGTTTGGGGCATCTGCACGAACGTGGTATTGTAACTGTATTGTAACGGGTATGGAGTGGAAGAGAGAGAATTAGTAATGTGAGACTGGGCGGGCAGTGGGAAGGGGTGTGGATGCAAGGCGGTATGACAAGCTCGAGGGGGGCTGGCACGCAATCCGACTGGGCGATTGCTCAAGAGAGAAGGACAGAAGAGCGCGAGATACGAAGTAGGGAGAGTCCCCTACTACGAAGTAGAGAGGGGTGGAAATGGGTTTGGGTTTGGAGCCATGCCAAAGAGGTGATTATGCAAGAAGGGGAGGGCGATTGCGCCATCGCCGACTCTGGACTAGGCGGATAATTCATTCATTCATTTCGTACCTCTTGGGTCGTTACAAAGGCCAATGCTGCTGCGGTAATGTTACACGTCTGTGTGCATCTTTCGGCCAGAGGTTGTTTTTTTTGTGTATAATGAATGAATGAAAATGGGAAGGGGGCATGTGACTGATCCTCGTTTGCGAGAAAAAGGGCCGCCAAGAGAAAAAAGGAGGAGGAGGAGGCGAGCTGGAGATTTGATTCGAGCCCCCCCCCCCCCCCCCGGGTCCGAGAACCCTTTTTTATGCTTATATGGCCGTCCTGACATGTCCGTGTGCGTGTGTCTGGCATGTTTGACCTTTTTTTCTGGGAGCATGGTCACGCGGACATCCTTGAATATATATTGTATACGTAGATTGAAATGCCTTGCTTCGCCTGGATGCGGAATGCCTTGTATCTTGTCTCTTTTTTCCACTTCCTTCTCCTTGTGTGTCTTACTCGTCGAGAGAGGAAAGAGAGGCTGTACTGACTGTCTGCGGCGACGTCTGATTCGACCAAGAGGGGACATGGAGACATGTCACCCCTGCATTTTCGACCTGCTTCCTTTTGACACGGACGTCTGTCTAGATTGCATGTTCTTCTTCACCCAGCTTTCTCTCAACGTCGACTCTTCGATAATAGTAGGCTGTTATGCATCCAAGTTATACGCACGTACTAGGTATACTGTACTGTATCGTACGGTGTACCCCTGCGTTACCCAACTCAACACCGTCCCCCTTTCCCACCGCTTCCCCAACTTCTTGGCGCGCCTCGCCTTACCGTGACATTGCCGCCTCGCCGTTGGCGATTTCGCATGGGGGTGGAAATCCAATTGTGGGTGTGTGTGTGTGGGCTCTCTCTCTCTCTCTCTCTCTCTCTTCTTACCCCGGACTTAACTGGGTGGTGTGTGTCCCGCAAATACCGTTGGCGTGCTTAGGTGGTGTGAAGTGGAGGGTTGATTACCGACAGGACCCTGAGTAATTGCGTGTGTGAAACTAACACATGTACGAAGTACCCTCACCTTGCTAGCTACTGGGTATGCTAGGCCGGGTGCGAAGTATTAGTAAAAGAGGCAAGGACGACGAGGGGGCATAAAGTCGAGCTCGTGGCCGCCCTCCTTTCCTCCCGCCCCCCTCCTCGCCTCTTTCCCTTTAAACGAGCAGTTGACTTTTGCACGCAAAACGCTCTCACCGCTTCCTTGTCTGTCCTTTTCCCTTTGGACCAACCGAACCGAACCGGACTTTACTTGACTTGACTTGTCGTCTACTCCGTACACTGCCTCTTATTAGGTAGCGCGTGCGTGCTCCGAGCACACCATCGTTCCCACCTTGATCGTCATCGCCATCACCATCGCCCATCTCATCTGCATCTGCATCAGCTTATATCGCCACTTGATCTAGCCGTCTTTTTCTTGCTCACCGTTGTCTTCATCTGACCCATCTTCTCGCCAGCTTATTGTCAAAGCTCTCTACTTTACCAAGCCGTCCGCCTCTCACACTGCTCTCGGATATCGTCCTACTTCCTCTGCTTGCTTTAGTGGAACAGTATCTCAACCTTTCTTCGCTTCTGTTGTTACGAATCAAGACCTTGTTACTTTCCTGTCGAAACATCTTTGTTGTTGTTCGTTCAAGCCTGTCTTGCGAGCTATCGAGCTGTTCCAGGGAAGAAGAGAGAGCGAGATTAAGAGACACTCTGCGTCGGCCACGTTCTAGGGTGAAATCATAGCAGCTCTTGAATCGCTCATATTCTAGATCGTTCTTCTCCTCACTCTCACTCTCGCCGAGTCTCGCGTTGAACCCACTGGCTCCCTTTATCGCCAGCCATTCGACCGCCTCTTCTGGCTATAGATCAAGAAGCCAATCTAGCCGAGAGAGGCTCAGCACTAATCTCTGTAATTAGCTGGCCCTCTCGTCAAGTATATTCACCATGTCTCCGGACCTCAACTCTCTCCCGCGCTCTGCCGCATCTCGCACCGCCAAGGGGCCTGATGGCTCCAAGCCCAATATCCTCTACATCATGGCCGACCAGTTGGCTGCTCCCCAGCTCAGGATGTACAATCAAGATTCTCAAATCAAGACGCCAAACCTCGATCGCCTCGCCGCCGGAGCCGTTCAGTTCGATTCGGCGTACTGCCCTTCGCCCCTGTGCGCCCCGTCTCGCATGAGTATGATCACTGGCTTGTTGCCCATGAAGATTGGCGCCTACGACAATGCTTCCCAGATCAGCTCCGAGATCCCCACATATGCCCATTACCTCCGCTCAAGAGGATACCACACCGCTCTCGCGGGCAAGATGCACTTCGTCGGCGACCAGCTACATGGCTACGAGCAGCGTCTGACGAGTGACATTTATCCTGGCGACTTTGGATGGGCAGTGAACTGGGATGAGCCGGATACTCGCCTTGAGTGGTATCATAATGCAAGCTCCATTCTCCAAGCAGGGCCATGCGGTCGTAGCAATCAGCTCGACTACGACGAGGAGGTCATGTTCAAGAGCACTCAATATCTGTGGGATCACGTACGGCAAGGGCCTGAGAAGAGGCCATTCTCACTTACTGTAAGTCAAGACCCTCAAACACATCCTTGAGCACCAATTGATACGTATTCCTCAAGGTCTCTCTCACTCACCCTCACGATCCATACACGATTACGAAAAAGTACTGGGACATATATGAAGGCGTCGATATTGACCTGCCCAAGGCCCGGATACCCAAGGAGCAGCTCGACGCGCACAGCAAACGTTTGATGCACGTTACCGACCTTTGGGACCAAGACCTCACAGATGAGCAGATCAAAAAGGCGAAGCGGGCGTATTACGGATCCGTCAGTTATGTCGACGACTGCATCGGCAGGCTCCTCGAAACCCTGGAGGACGCCGGCCTGGCCGATAACACGATTGTTATCATCAGTGGCGACCACGGAGACATGCTGGGCGAGCGAGGCCTGTGGTATAAGATGAGCTACTTTGAGTCGTCGGTCCGCGTGCCCCTGCTCGTTCACTATCCCAAGTGGTTTGAGCCTCACCGCGTCACGCGCAATGTGTCGACTCTGGACTTGCTGCCAACAATCTGCGACCTCATCGGCGTCAAACCCGCGCCGTACTTGCCCATGGATGGCCTCAGCATGATGCCCCATCTCAAGGGCGAGGATGGGCATGACACCGTCTTTGCCGAGTACACGGGCGAAGGCACAGTGCGGCCGATGATGATGATTCGGCGCGGGCCTTGGAAGTACATCATCTGCCCGGCCGACGAGCCCCAATTCTACAACCTCAAGTGGGATCCTCTCGAGCTCGACAACTTGGCGCGCCTAATCAAAGTTGCGCCGCAAACGCCGGAGGAGCATGAGGCAAAAGCCCGATTCGAGGAGTACGACGCCGAGGCCAAGGCCAAGTGGGACTTTGAGTCCATCACGGAAAAGGTGCTCCTATCGCAGCGCAGTCGTCGTCTTGTCTGGGACGCGCTCAAGGTTGGCAACTTTACGAGCTGGGACTTTAACCCTGACGATGACGGCCGTAACAAGTAAGTGACGCCGACCCAGAGAGAAGTTTCTTTACAAGATGGTGCTTGAGAAAACCCAAACGACTAACGCTGTCCTCAGATATATCCGCTCGACTATCCCACTGGATGAACTTGAGCGGCGCGCTCGATACCCATTCGTGGACGCCAACGGATATGCTGTCAGTAAGACGGTGAGCTCGACTCGTGGATGAACCATGAATCGCGCGATATTGGCATGGAAGTTACTCTGGCTGAAGCAGCTTAATACCGCCATAGTCTCCAAAGCGAGGGACCGACTCGAGGAGTCCTAGAAATCCTCGTTGGATACGCGGCTTGGACGCAAGGCCGTCCGTCTCCAAGTGCGCCATGTTAGCATTTTGGTTGCACTTATGTTTCTTGTTTACTGTTTATGGCAGTTCTGATCGAGAAACTCGGACGAGTGTCATCGTGCCGAGAGGGAGCCTGGCATCTTGAGGCGAGAGCCGGGGAGCTTGACATCGAGTTGGCGTTACGATGGAGATCAGGCATTGGACATGTGACAGAATGTAGCATATTTCTGCTTATACTTTGAAGCGTTATAATTGTATGAAGTAATGAGAAGAGATGATCTATTCAATACTCAACCAAGTCTCTTCAACGGAGTGCAAGATGTACGAATTTACAGGAAAAGGCGGACATCAGGGTCGTTGCATATTTGATGCTACCGATTGCCGGCAGTGACATACAGGGACCCCACCATCGATTACATAAGGAGCTAAATCCAGACAACCTTGAAGCCTCGGTCGCAAAAATGCTGGAGCTGCGTCTGTCAAGACAATCCCGAGAAGCGCACCGCAGAGCTCACACTCGCTTCAATTTCCGTTGTTCAATCTGGCGATTCGATAACCGCAATTCTGCACAATCGCTACTTTTCATCACGACGTAGCACCATCCAAGCGCCCTCTATACATAATGGCGACGCTAGGTCTCGACGAAGACGAGCTCAAGTCTCTTGAGCAATTGCTCGGAAAAGTCTCTCAACTCTTGAGCAATATACGAAGCTTTAGGGCGGACATTCTCAAGAGCAACCCGCTTCCCCAACCGTAAGTGCGTTCAGACTCGTGTCATTCCCTGCCTGGATACTACAGAGAATCGATGTTCTCGACAAGATGCTAACCAGGCTCAAAGCGAGTCCCTTCACGCATCGGCAGCAATCGTGCACCGCAACCTGGAGACTATACTCGCAAACATCCAAGACAACGCCGACGTATACGCGCGCATGGCGCTGCACCCGTCGACGAACTACCCGGGCCGCGCGCACGAGGGCGTCCTGACGCAGCTGCTGCGCAAGAAGCTCGAGCCGGACGTCGAGGAGCTCGTTGCCGAGGGTCGCGAGACGACAGCCCAAGCAACGCCCGAGGCCGTTGCCGTGCTGCGCGACATCTGGGACGAGCTGCGCCCCTGGCTCAAGGAGCGCGTGTACGAGTACGTCACGGGCGAGGCCAACGACGCGTATACCAAGGAGGAGCGCGCCATGGGTAAAGAAAAAGTGCGCACGGGGCTGCGGCGCTCGCTCGACGATAGCGACGACGAGGACGAGGATGACGGCTACGGCGACGGCGGCGGCGCAGAGGGCATGACGGATAGTGCGCAGCAGCAGGACGGCGGTGTCGCGGGCGAGGCTAAGAGGGGCGAAGGGGATGTGCATGTCGGTCCGGAGCCCGAGACGCTGCTGTGGTTTGCGGCCCGCGCCGACTTTGAGGTCCCGCGGAACGTCGACTACATGCGCAAGAGGGATGTCAAGAGGGGCCTCGAGGGCGTCAACATTCCTCCGCCTCGAGCCGAGGGCATGCCGCCGCCATAAGCTATAGAGACTCGCCGACAATTTCGGGTGCGTCTGAAGAAAGGGCGCCTCACCCTGACTGCAGTGAACTCGACACCACCACCATATTGTTGAAAACTCCCCGGGACGTCGGATAGAATCTGACGAGGAAGCCCGCTGCGACCGATATCCGGGATGTCAAGGGTGATTGCGCAAAGTATTGACAATGGACAAAACGCCGCAAACTTCGATTATTCCCGGGAAGAACACAGCAAAACTACCTAGCTCGCAGATATTACTGAAGGTGCCGGCAACGACATGAGAAAAGGCATACTTTGGGAAATGTGTGGCCGGCGAATGATTTCACCGGTTTCCAAGAGAAGTCGCGCCTTGCAAGGGGCGAAGGGATGCCTGATCTTGGTCGGCGATTCGGAGTTGGTTTTACTACCGGTAAGGTCTCTTCAGACTCCTGACCCCGGGCCGCTTCCCATTCCGAGTGAAATAAAAGGTCAATCCGAACCCCTAAGCTTTATGCTTCCGGGGCATTATCTGCCCCCCGGGGAAAAAAGTCCTCATGTCCCGGTGGAAAGCAAATGGCGCGTGGTGGGGGGGCAGTGATGTGACGGCCGCTAGGGACGGATCCCCGGATCTCGTCGTGGATGGATGCTGTGAGCAGTTGGAGGGAACAAAAGGGGCTCGTGCGCGGGACTTGCTGCGGTAGGTCCCTGGGCCGGACTGGAGCGGTCGAAACCGCGGGATTCGAATGGGCGACGAGGAAGAGCTTTTGTTCTCTTGTTATGAACAAAACGAAGTTTCACCAGGCGTACGCGAAGATGGTCATTAACCGCCCTTGAACAAAATCTGCCTTGTCGTAAAGTCGTGTTACGCATATGTAGTGGGTATCGACCTAATTACAAGTCTATCTAGTATCCTGAATTATTTGCATAGCAGATGAAACTGGAGGAAATCAATCGTGCTGGTAAAAGTTTTTGTGTATGGGACTTTTGGCGGGCTACACAAGATTTTGGCGATCATTGCCGTTGGCAGGCTCATTATGAGCGTCCTCGGACTCGCCGCCGGGCTGCTTCTGGTCCGAGTGCTTGGCGGGATCAAAGACGTAGTTGGGGAACTCGAGGAAGACGGTGCGCTTGAGAAAGACGGGCATCTTTTCGTACAGCTGCGGCGGGAAGGGAATGAGGATGCTGGTGCGGTCGAGCCAGCGCTTGTACTCGGGCCAGTTGTTGCCCTTTTCGTAGCGTGACTTGGCCTTGGGTCGCTCCGATAGCGGTAAGCCCGATACGAACATGAGCAGCAGCGTGAGGAAGAAGGGGCCCAGGATGGAGGCGTAGAGCGCCTTGTACGCCTGTCCGCCGACGTAGCCATCAGCGGCGGACGACACGGCAATCATATAAATTGCTAAGCATGGCGTTAGCCGGTGAATAAAAAACGGGCAAAAAGAAAAAAAAAGCAGTAGACTTACCGAACTGAATAATGATTTCTCCAAAGTAGTTGGGATGTCTCGAAACAGCGAAAAGGCCCTTGTCGCATACTGCCTTGCCGTCGTGGGTGCTGCGGAAGCGATATTTCTGCACGTCGCTCACACTCTCCATGGTGAGGCCAATGACATACAGTATGATGCCCGCAATATCTCTGCCTGTGCCGAAGCTGTGCTGCGGGTACTGCGTGACGTTGGGACTGTTTATGAGGGTGACGGGAAGCGAGACGGTCCAGACCCAGACCATCTGGAAGACCCAAAAGCCGAGAAAAGGGAAGAACTTGTCACGCTTGTCGTTGAAGCGATCGTCGGAGCCCGTCTTGAGGATGCGGAAGAAGAGGAAGCCCGAGAGGCGGACGGCCCAGACGATAAGGAAGAGGCTGGCGACAACCTGGCGCGCATGGTGATGGCCCGACAGGGCGAGGGTGAGGATGGCGAGGACGGCAAAGTTAGTTCCGCCAGCAAGGTCTGTCTCCTGGTCAGGCTTGTCGTTTGTGATGGTGGGCGATGATGTAGTGAAAAGGGCAACTTACCGGTGAGCTTGTCGAATTTGAACGTGAATGCTATGGAAAAGAAAAACAACTGGTAGACAACGGTTACGATGGCCGTGATGGCCAGGTAATAGTTGTCGAGTACATGAGCGACGGTCATTGTTGCTGCCCGACCCTGTGGCCTTTGTTTCTTATCTTCGTGTCACTTGAACGACTCCAAGGCTGAAGATGGAGGATCGAGGAAAGATGACCGTTGGGGGAGACCGGTTAAAAGTATGGCGGCGGGCGTACTGATAAGCTCGTAGCCCTTGCAGACGCTACGTCTGCAAATTTCCCTGAGAGCCGAAGCTAGGATGATGTCGTAAGGCGATGCTTAGTGCTAGTCTTTGGAGGCGAATGGCACGCAACTGTCATTCATCATGGATTCTTCGTCGCCCGTCGCGTCTTGCTGGTCAATGTGCTGCTGTAGGTGCAGCTCGAGGTGCGGATTGTCCGGAGACAACGGAAAGTAGCTTATTCGAGTTGTAGAAGGTGATTTTGATAAATGCGCAGCAGACCGGCAGACCTATGTCTGACCAGAAAAGTCAGACTATTGTAGTTGCGATAGGGGACCGAGACAAGAGAACAATGTTCAGCGTCTATGACGGCTAGCTGTCTGGAGCAGCATTTTCGGCTGCGAAGAAGCATCATCACATCATGGATGTCATCATACATGGACAATTGCCGCTCGTGATTGGCCAGTCTAAAGAACCGAGCTCCGGTCCGGTGGCATGGGTTAGACTCAACGGTACGTACCGGATTTCTGGCAAGTGCCGTCTGACCCAAAGAGCGAGGCAAGAGCTGGAGACGGGGAAGGAGTAGTTCACGTGCAGCTATTCTGCCTTGACGGAAAGCAGCCCACGCAGCCAAACTTCTCGATAAGCACCAAAGGTACCGTATCTCTTTCGAAGTTCTACTGCAGTTTGGATGAGAATGCTAGCGGCTGTATTTTTCGTACAACCGCCAGTACAGCACCGTTACAGTCAAGCAAGCGGTACGTACCGCTGGTCTTTTGCGCGAATCGGGAGCCAAGTCCGATAAGCGAGGATGGACAATGCAGGTGCGACCCGCATTGCCCGCTGCGCACGTGGACCGCAGGGACCCCAGCTCATCCGGTACAGTAAGGTACGTACCTGCTGCGAGGACTCTGTGAGCCCGTACTCGGTCCTCCGTACCTGATACCAGCTCAGCCTTCGAAAGAGAATCAAAGCGTCTTTGGGACGAACCGTGGTGCAGAAGTGCCCATTTGTCAATGCCATTCTGCACTCAATCGTCTTTCTGTATCAGATACGTACTGCCACACTCCGTTGCTCTCTTGCCGACTTGCCGCGTCTCCCATCGACAATAATTGACTTTGTTCCTCCCCCTTTTTGTCTTCTTCACAACGTCTGTTCGCTTTCCCACCCTTTTCTCGCTTTTGCTTCTCGACTCCTGACTCTCCCATTTAACCTTGTTGCGCAAAAAGTCTACAACGCTAAAGAGCAAGTGCCGATCCCCTCCCACCCGTCTCCCAAGACTGGAGAACAACTGTTCAGATCTCAAGATCGATTTGACAAGTGTCTCCGATGAATCTGGCTGATCACCGCAACGGCAACCCGCTTCCCCAAATTTTTTAGTCCCCATCAGATGCTCCTCGAATATCAAGACAATTGACCTTTCTTCCTATCAACTTCCATTCTTTCCATCTCGTTTCGACTTGGTCAGTTGCCCCACGCGAGGGAGCAAAAAGTTCACCCGTTTCAGAAGTCCCCGCCCGCCTCCTTTCTGCTGCATCTTGGACTTTCTGGTCATGACTCCCCCAAACAACTCCTGTTTGGAGTCTCGTCTCAGATGCTCACCACCACGCGGGTTTGACATGTTGTCTCCGTAGTACTGTAAGCATGCCAAAGGAGTGCCGACTTGCCCGGTCGCCCGATGCCGCGCCCACTCCAAACAACTTCATCGGGGCCATCGTTGCGCCCTCAGACACGCAAGTCTTGTCCAGCCTTTCTCAAGGTGCCTCCATCCTCTGTCTCCTACCTCCCTCCGAATTCCACCCATCACACCACTTTGCGCCGTCTTCTTCCGACTTTTCTCCTTCTCTTCCCACTCTCTCTCTCCCAAAACATGTGCCGGCTTTGAACTCCTCCAACCCTCTTTTGTCGCCCGGGCCTTCGCATCTTCTCGGCTCTCCTTTGCCGTTCTGCCGGTTTTTCATGTCTTGACCCGCTGTCCCTATTCCTCTCTTTTACATCCTTCTGCTTGCAGATCAACGCTCTCTTCTTTCCGTTCCTCGAGGGACTTGCTTGTTGCGTGGAGGAGGTCAGAGGCTGGTTTCCCGTGTGCCGTCGCCTCCATCAACGACTCTACCTCTGTTTCCTGCAATCGACGCATATGGATAGCCACTAGATTCATGATCATTCATTTTGGATCCTGTCCTGGTCGTTTGTCTTTCCGCCTCTCCTATAACAGCAGGACTGTTGAGCTGGACTCTTGCTATTAATATATTCGACGCGTATCCTCGCGATCATGAGGATCGCCGCCATCAATCTTGCTGTCCTCTCGGTCGCAGTGCTGGTAAGTTCCATGGCCTCTTCATCTCACTCCATGTGTTGATCACTAATCTTCCCGCCTCCAGACTTCAGCACTCGGCATCAAGGAACCTCGCAGACAGCCTCGGGAAAAGAGAACACCTCATCTCGGTGGCGGTAATGGAGGAGGGCTGCTGGTAGGCGGCCCATTGATGCTGCTGACCGGAGGTAAGAAGGCGGGGAAGAAAAAGTCCAAGAACAAAGGTGCAAACAACATGAACGCTCAGCCTCAGATGGCCATGACCAAGTTCTTCACCGAGACCGTCACCCAGTTCGAGACCATGACTGTTACCGTCAACAGCTGTACCAGAGCCATGCAGACTGTAAGCCAAAGCACGGTGATCCCCCTACCAAATCGTATTCGTTCTGACTCCCCGTGTAGCAAGCCGCAGCTGCAGCGCCGACAATCATCATCATGCCCAACGTTGGAGGGAACTTGGGCGGCTTGAACAACAATAACAACGGGAATCGAAATGGAGGGAACAACAACATCAATAATGGCAATAACGGCAATCGAAACGGGGGCAACATCAATAACGGAAATAACAACGTCAACAACGGAAGCCTGAACGGCAACAACGGGACTCAAATCGTCAACAACGGCAGCCAAAAGGGTCCTTCCGGCTCCGGCTCACAGCAGCAAGCCCAATTCCCAGCGAAGCCCAACCCAGACGGCAACGGCGTAGGAGTCACCTCTGTGGCCCTGCCAGGCGGAGCTCGACCGACGCAGACCCAGCGCCAAAGTACGTCAGCACCGACGCAGTCAAGCTCATCGACGTCTACGCAATCGAGTTCTTCGACGCCCTCGCAGTCTGAGGCGGCCCCTCCGCCCCCGCCTCCTCCTCCGCCTGCGCCGCCCGCTCCGGAGCCGGCAGCCGAGCCTCCGGCGGCCGCGAAACAGCCCGAACCCGCCAAGGCCGAACCGGCCAAGGAGCCGCCGGCCGCGCTGGCGCCCATCGATACTTCGGGATCCTTGAGCAGTACTGTCAATTTGGGCAATCTGCAGCAGGGCCAGCAGCCCGGTGCTCCGCCGGCGGCGAATCCACCTCCGGCATAGGTAGATCGCCAGCAGACGGCCCCTTTTGTCTTTGAGCTGAAAAGTGGATTTGCTACACTGCTCTGAGAGCAGTAGATTTACAGTAGAGTTGTCATCATTCTTTTTTTTTAATGTACATATCTGGAGATTTAGTGGGATGAGCTTTCCCGAATCACGGGAACGTTTCGCGCGCGCGCGGGTCGAGAGCGATCTTGAGGCTACGTTCAAAGTCAACATCTTAGTCTTAGCAGGCACAGGTATTCCTCAATTAGGAAACCAGGCGCCGAGATCAGAGGAGAATGAATTGAAAAAGCGAGTCAAACATGAAGTCGTCTCAAGTAGCATGCGCGTCCCATCTCTGCTAGGAAGAGCGGTGGGCGAGTCACGTTGATCTGATCCTGATACAAGGCTCGACTCATTCACTCAGGTTAGAGGGGGCTGTCTTCTTTCTTTCTTTTCTTCTATTTAAACGTCAAGGGTGGGTATCTTTCTATAATTCGTGAGAATCACACACTACTCGAATCAAGGCCGGCCTCACTTTGGCGCCTTGTCGTGGCCGGCCGCGTGCGATGCCAACTTCATCTTCTTGGCCTGCCGCTTGCTTACGGGCTGGCCGGCCTCGTCGCCCCCATTTTTGCGCTTTTGCTTCTTGGCAGCATTCCCAGCGTTGCCATTCGTATTGGCAGAGGCTTCAGCCGATCCAGTGTCTTGCTTCGCGTTGCCCTCATCCTTCTTGGAGGCGACCTGGACGACGTCAACGACCCCGCGGAAGCCGGTTCTCTTGATGCCCTCGTTGACAACGATACTTCGCGGGGTCGCGCGCATGGCTTCCAGCCCCCTTTCACTGGGGAGGCCCCAGACATTCAAAAGATTGACAATGTCGGCGGGTCCCCGAAGAGACAGTGCGGTCTTGGCCTCGCTGCTGATAACGAAGCCGCGGCCGCGGGTAGCACGCACGAGGCTGGTGACGTTGGCGATGAAGTTAGCCCGCCCACGCGCATCGGCGGTGAGTAGCTGGCTGTAGCAAATCTCGAACCGGATACCGCGCGAGACGGCGGCCATGCATGGCTTCGGACGAAAGTGAAACTGGAAGTGGCCAGTCATGTCGAGGGAGATGATGGGGATGTCGAGGGTGAGGCAGGCGTTCTGAAAGGCCTTTTCCGTCAGCGGACGTATGGCTACAAGGTCGTAGGCGCTAGCGAGAGCCGGCAGACGGTAGTTGGATGCTGCGGGATCGGCGAGGACCAGCGTCACGCGGCGCAGGACGTTGGGGAGCTTCGCGCCCTCGGGGTTGACATCCTGCAGAGATGGGAACGGCGAGACGACTTTGCTGGGAAAGGGCAGCTCGAGAAGGTGGTTGAGGGCGACGGTGTCGTACCCAAGTGAGGCCGACAAGGAGAGGGTCTGCCGTAGTCGATCAGGCGTCGTCGCCGACGACCATGCCAGGTTGAGATCGTAAAGCATGGCGGCCGAGCTACGATTTCCCTCTTGGTACGAAGTAGTGTTTTTCCTGGTACCCAGTGGATAGGGTACTTTGCGGGCTATGAAGGTGCGGCGTGCTGCAACATTGTCGTCACCTTGGCGATGAGACGCAAAGAGACTGAATATCTCGCCGTTCCTGAATGGTGTTTTCACGATAATCGGCGTGATGCTTTCTGGTCCGGTCGTCGGTCTTTGTCGATTTTTCTGCCCTTTGCGGTTCAGGCCAGAGCTAAAAATGGGGGCAGAAATAAAGATGCTTAGTCAGGAAGCTTTAAGGTTTGCGCGGACCAAGGCACTGCGCAGCCAAAATGCAGGAGCCGGCAGCCGTCACGACACGGAATGGGGAAAGAGCGTGTTGGGGTTGGTTAGCGGCTTGTCCCGCCATGTCCGCTGCCTCGCTCCTCCAATTGTTCCCCCGTGGACTGTGGCGCATTCGTAAGCCTGAAGGTCTGCCAAGCCCAGCTAGTGGCGTCACCGCCGCCGGTGAGCTAACCATTGATTGCTGTGTGCTGTCTGCATCATCTCCAGTGCTCCGTCACCATCACTGTGCTGCTTTCTGTGTTTTGCATTTGCATTGTGCCCTTTCGACACGACCAGCATCCAGCCAAAGCCGACACCTAATCGATCCTCTGTACGACCTCTGCGCTTTACGCGTACATACCCCAAACACTCAGCCACTGCCCAGAAGCCACGCCGCACGTCTCTTGAACCAAGCTTGACTCGGCGCTCTTTATGCAACGAATGCAGACGATCCCTTAAAACCTGGTCAGCCGATGATCGACTGGTGCCGTCCGCTGTGCTGCACAATCGTAGAGACACGGGCTGCATAATCACCTCAACCCAGCATCGCCTTCGCCTTCGCCCTTTTGGCCCTGGACAACTTACTCGGTCTTTGCGCCTCCCCCTTTCGATCCATCATCGCCGTCCCGTCTTCCGTCTTCCGTCGCTCGTCGCTTGTCGCTCGTCGTCCCATTTACTTGAGTCGCCCCTGCAACGATTTACGCACATCCCTGTCCGTGTCAATCCGGCTGCGTCACAAAGGCCTGGATCATCCGCGAGCCCTCGACTGCGCCTGACCCAGCGCTGCGTTTGTCGTTCGTCTCACGACATCCACTCGATCACGGCGACGCTTCCCAAAGCTATCGCCTCATTCGCCGTCATTTACCACAGCTTCCACCCTCATCATGTTCTTCTTCTTCGTTTGTGGAGAAAAGACCTTCCGCAAGGAGGTCCCAGGCTATGAAGGCATCGTCTGCCAATGTCACCACTGCGGCAACATGGCCGGCCATGTAATAAAGAGCAACCCCTGGTTTACCGTCTGCTTCATAGTAAGTTGCGCATATGCAGGCACCGTCTTACCCTCTCTTCCTTTTCTCGCTTCCCGGCTACTGCTTTTCGGCCTTCGCCCTCGTCGCAAAACCTCCGTCGTGCAACGCAGACCTCGACTCTCCACCGCACTACATGCGCAAGATGCTTGACACTGACAAGTCCTTCCTGCAGCCCCTGATTCCTTTCTCCATCAAGGGATACAAGGATGTTTCCTGCCATATCTGCCAGTTTAATCAGCCTCTCGAAAATCGTCCCGACGTCATGGCCATGGCGAATGGTGGCCAGGCTCCCCAGGGCCAACCGCAACAACAACAACCACCACGTCCGCAGTACGGTTAGAACGGCGCAGTCATGAGACTGTATCCTCGATATGCACCAACTAGTTAATCTTCTTCGAACATCCTGTATGATACCTGTCACATTGCTGTGGAGACGATCCTGCGTCTTATACTTGCGATGCGACCCTTGACACGACATCCCATCCGGCGCACGAAAACATGTACTGTAATCACCACCAAAGGGCACCGCTACTTTCGGCAGCTCCCATAACGGCACACGTACTCAATCCATCACATTGGAAGAGGAAAAGGATGGGCGAAAACCGTTTGTCTTTCACGGAGCCCAGCGTATTGTCGAGACGTGCTTTAGATGTCAGCACTTTACCCCGGGCTGTCGGTAGATATCCCATTTCGATTACTTGGTCCACGCATACGCAAGCTGTGCCGACGCTTGAATATCAAAATGCAGATCTTTTCCTCTGAAAGCAACTCTCATACGTGAGCCTTGTCTGTAGCTCGATCTCGCTCTCGTCGCCGTGGCTTTCGGAGCCTGTAGAATCTTGGAGTTTAGACCTAAATCTTTGTCGGCCTCAAGACTCCTCGCGCGTCGTTTCATCGCGAAGTTTGTGGTCCTGCTGCAGAGTGCTTCCTTGATAACTTGCACAGACAATGAGACCCTTCCACTCCGCCTTCCATGCACAGGCTACTCGCAGTCGTCATGTAGCCCTCTCTGAACCGAGGCTGAGATGGGGTAGTTGCGCGTCTCGGCGTAAACGGAGGCTTGGTCCTCTGAGATTGTCACACGCGGAGCAATCGTTGATGCAACAAAGCTCCCGGCCTATGCAGTCGTCTTCATCCTCTCATATTGCTCATGTATCGCTTCATCTTCCGAAAAGTTGATGATGAACTCACCCATAGCAAACTCAGGCATACTTCACGCTTCTCTATTGACTCTACTACCAGTAAGAAGAGGCAAGCATCAAGATCCTTTTCCAAGCTTCAAGACTTTCCTAGAACCCATTCAGTGCCGAACTGCGTCTTAGGTTCTTGAGAAAGAGGCCCGCCGGTCGTGGCTTTCCCTGGACTGGCGAATAGCTTCACGACGGCCAGCTGCCCGGCTGTCCTCGGCCGTGTCTCCTTCAAGTTCCAGCCGCGGTCCATCGCGCTCCCCGCTGGCACTGCTGGGGCGGATCCGGGCCCAGGCCGTCATCGTTCTCAACTTCTCACCTTCAATGATGGCCAGCAGACCAATCAAGTCGACAATCGACCATGACATCCTTCAGCGCGTCAACTCTTGCCCGTGCCTGCTTCGTCCCGACCAGGACCTGAAATCCGCGTCGGAACCCGCCTCGCCGCCGCCGCCGACGACGACGACGACAAGACGGCACACGGTACGCTTCCAACACATGTTCACCGTCGAGGACCGCGCCTACCTGCGCAGCCGACTGCCGCTTCACCAGCCCGTCACGCCGAGAACCGCGACCGCGCAGCTCGCGCGCTTGCCGCGTGTCTACCTGTCCCTGGCCGAGGGCTGTCGCGCCCGTGCAGCGTCGCTGCCGGCCGAGTGTCATCGGGAACGGCTCCGTCGTCTCCGCATGGCAGACTTGGCCGAGCGCCTCGCCAAGCGCTACGCGGGCTTCCGTCTCGTCCTGCCCCCTTCGTACATTGCCGAGATCGTTGTGCGCTTGCGTCGCCTGCATCCGCGAGCCAGCCGATTCTGGGACAGGCTCCTTGACGAAGTAGAGGTCTGTTAAGCTCACCCCTTTCCCTTTCCCCCCTTCTCAGTCGTCTCGAACCCAGATCCGAGAGTTTGCCTCTGAAAATACCACCAATTGACTGAGGCGGCGGCTTGCTTACTCGTCTGTCTGTCTGTTTGATAGAGAGCAAATAACGCCTGGTCCATCGTCCGCCTCTGGACCGTCCTGCTCATCATCCACTCGACCCTCGTGGCATCTGCTTTCACAGCCCTCACCTCCCTCTCCGCGCGCCTGGCCCTGCTTGGCTTCAACGTGCTGGCATGCGTCTGGTCCGTCACCGTCATGTTCGACATGCTTCGCGCGCGCTACACGGCCGTTAACGCGGATGAGCAGGAGCTGCACGACCTGATTGGGGGCCGTTAACCGTGGCGATGAGGCTCACGGACAGCGTGAGCCAGGCACGACGAAGACTAGTGGCAATGTCCTTGAACTCCACTGATAGTGGTCAACATGGTCTGCCTGGTAAGGAGTTCCGAGTTTCATCTTGGGGGTTTCGCAGAGAAAGGGGCATCTAGTGTCAATCTGGCGGCGTAATTTACTCTCTTGATATTCCATGTTCCTATATCCTAGACAAACAACAGTCTCTACTTTGCGCCTATTAAATCGTCGTATATCAGGTGCGAAGATCGACATCCTTGTCATTGAATCCATGCGATCTGCTTTCTAGACACTCGCATCGCGGCAGCCTTGGGCCATCATCAACCAAAACATTTGGGACAAGAATGACAGATAATGCTTTTTAGGGGTATCCTGTGCGTATATGATTCTCAAAACTTGCTAAGCCACGAAACAGGTCAAATGTCCAAGCACACGGTTCCGTCGTTTCTTCATCGAATCTATGGTGCCTTCAGCCCCGAGGATCCCTCACTCGCTCCTGCGTGTCCACGAAGGCTTTCCTCGAGCGCTCTCTTGAGTTCCTCGTTGTTGTCATCATCCTCGTCCATTGCGTGGCGGGGCGTCTCCGACTCCCTGCTCTTACCTTTGCCAGCTCGGCGGCGAAACTCGTCCTCGGCCAGGCTCTGCTTCATGACATACTCGAGGACAATCTCCTCCTCGCTGCGCTGCGCCGCGCGGCGCTCCATGTCTTCCTTCGACGCTGCAATGGCGCGTTCCAATTCGTCGCCGCCAGCTTGCGAAGTCGAGGCGGCGGGGGCCCTCTTGGAATACTCGATTGCTCGTCGTAGAGCGGCTTCCTCATCGTCTTGTATCGACTTATGTGCCGACTTTTCTTGAGCTAGTGACTGCTGACTTTGAGCTGGCCCAGCGCCAGCAATGCCATGTTCGGGCGGGTCGTGCCTATCTGCCATTTGGTTGACTAAACTCTGTTGAATGGCCTTCTCAATGAGTAGTTGGTACTCTTCGTCTGTGATTTGCATCTCTGCGTCTTCGAATATATTGCCCGCGTCGGGAGCTGGATGCTGAGCAGCAGAATTCGGGAGTCCGCCACGCTGCCGCATCGCCTGGACGCTCTGCCGGATCGCTGCTTCAACCGCGGCGTCCTCCTCCACGTTGCCTCGAGAAGTCTGCGTCACGGATGACTGGATGGCTTGTTCGTACACCGTATCGTCGGAAGTGCTTGGCAGTGTGCTAGTGCTGCTACTCGTTGTCGGTGCTCCTACTGAGGCTGGCGTCCCGTGTTCTTGTCCGAACATATTTTTTTGAGCTAGAAGTCTTCTTCTTTCCTCTTTGGCCTGAAGACGCGATTGAAGCCAGCCTGTCTGCGGACGCTGTGAGGGTTCTTCCTCCGGTATCTCCTCGTCAGGTCCAGCGTTGATTATTGCAGCCGCTTTCTCCTTGCGTTTCATGACGTAAAAGCTCTTTAACTCTGGCTTGATGTTATCCCACTTGTTCATGACATCTTCTCTCTCTACAGCGGACGCCTTGATGAGGTCTTGCTGTCCTTGGACGATTCTCGATGTCATGATGTAATTCTGGACGCTCTTCGTGAATAGTTTGGAAACTTCGGCATGAACTCCCTGCATCATGTAACCGGGTACGCCCCAGATCCCTGTAGAAGTCTTAGCTTTAAGCAGGAAATTGCTCTCGTCAGAAGGGATCTTACCAGCTGCGGGCTTCGCGATCAAACCACCTATACCTTTTCCAAAGCCTTTGACGAAACCTCCCGGTCCCTCCTTCTCGGCGCCGCGAATAGGCTGTGTCACGAGCCCAGCGATCCCGTCGAAAAAGCCATAACCCAGCTCTTTACCTGCGACCTTGATGCCGCTACCTAAGTCAGTGACCTTTTCAACCGGGCGAACCGTATCATCGTTGTACAGTCTTGGCATATTCCTGAACCCCTTGGCCAGACCTAGACAGAAGTTCATCGGCGACTTGACACCTGTAGACACAACACGCCCGACGTTCCTCCCGGCCCCGATAGCTGCACCAACGCTGATTCCAAGAGGATCAGAGTCTTGACGGGAGGCTGGCGTGCGGGCGCTCTCCTGGAATCTCAGACGTTCGGGCTCACTGACTGTTGTTGCCGAAGATGGCGCTGCCGCAAGAGATAGCTGTGATATGTTCGTAAAAGTACTAGACTCGGGACTGCTCTTCGAATCGCCCCCTTGGTAACCATGCAAAGGAGGCGACGTAGTACTAGACAGGTCCGTGCTAGACTGTAATTTGGAAGCGCTGTCATCGGCAATCGTGGTTGTCTGGCTTGAGTCTGTCCGCGATGGAGTCTTTTTATTTGATCCTTTACTCCCCTGGCCTGACTTGAACATTTGACGTGGCATGTCTGCAATCGCCATACCAATGGTAGTCATATCCCCAATGAGCGAGGCCGCGCCGGCGGAGATGGGATCAGGCGGCTGGTCCTCCAGGTTGTAATCCGATGGGCGATATCTGCGTCTCATAAGTGGATGAACAACCGACAGGGGACTGTAGGCCAACTCACAGCTTCATATCAGTATACTGCAAAAGCCCTTGCTCTACAAGAACAGCGGCGGCAAAAGGTGAGAGGCGAACTTTGGTCCTTCTGACCCGCCACGCCGCCGTTCTTTGCGGTGCTAGCGAGCAGCGCAAAGATTGCACATCGAGCTGTCTTCGAAAGCTGGTGGCTCCAGTCTTGGTTCCATGTTCCTGCCCAATCTTCCTGCCGAGCTCCCTGGCCTGCTGCTGGGTTTCGGGCTCGAGGCAAACCTGAATAGCCTCGGCCAACTTCTCAGCCGTCAGATCTTTGTAGCGTATCGGCTCTGGTCCGGCCTTGGCTCGAGCTATCATGGCGCCCCAGAAAGGCTGATCGCCAAAGAAGGGCACCACGAAGGTGGGTTTGCCTGCTTTGATGCCAGCAGCTGTAGTTCCAGCTCCTCCATGGTGGACGACAGCAGACACACGCTGGAAAAGCCAATCGTGAGGAACATTGCCAAGCATGAAGACACTATCAGGCACGCCAACATCCTGGGCACCGAGACCGCCCCAGCCTTTCGAAACCAATGCCCGGACACCCGATGAGCGAACGGCATCGAATATCATGCGGGTCAGCGCGTCAGGGTCGTCGACGACTATGGATCCGAATCCAATATACACAGGTGGTGGGCCAGCCTGCAGAAAAGCAGCTAGAGCTGCGTCAGGGGTGTAAGAGGAGGCCAAGTCCAGAAAATAGAACCCCGATATGTCAATATGCTTTCCCCAATCAGTGGGCTTAGGGATCAGAGCCGGCGACCAGCAATACGTGTAAGGGATCTTGAGCCTGGTCAGGAGCCCAGGGGCCCACAGGAATGAAAGGGCGGGCAGGCCTAGAACCTTTTCTCGAAAGCGATTGATAACATCGCCTAGGCCTTGCCATGTCATCATCTCAACGAGTGTGTAAGTCAGGTTATTCGTGACGACCTCGTCAACATTGGAAAATTCGATGTTGGCTAAAGGGTGAGGAAAGGCTCTCGTCGGAGACCAGGGCATCCTGCAGAATGGATCAGCTTGAGAATCATTGAGTATAGCTCCGTAACGAGCAAACGAACAAGGGGGAAACTCACGTAAACATCATGTGAACCGGAATACCCAGCTTCTCTGCAATGTTGATATGAGCGAAACTCGGTGGGTTGGCAATGATGGCATCAGCGACGAAAGGCTCCTGCGACCCATCTCCCGGTAGACCTGCTGACGGATCAAGTGGCTCGTTCTGAGAATGAGGCTTTAAAGGAGGGCCAAAACCATTGCCGGTCTCGAAACACGACCTCCAGCAGCCAATGAGCATTTCCTGTACGCCCTGCCGACGCTTGGTGATCTCGCCGCTCTTGAGCGTATTCATGTCCGGCATTAGCCCCGGATTCTTAACCATGAAAGCCATTAGCTCAGCCGGGTCGCCGCCGATGCTGAAGAACTCGAGTCCATTCTCCAGGACAAAATCTTGAAAGGTCCCGTGAGTCGCGATGCGGACACGATGGCCGTGTTCGTTTTTTAGGACCTTGCCGAGGGCTACGAAGGGCTGGATGTCGCCGCGGGAGCCAACAATTTGTATGACGATGTTTAATGGCGGAGGGACCTGGTCCTCGCCAGGTTCCGGTCGTGTTGGAGGTTGGACAGAAACTTGGCTATTCAGAGCGGGCGTAAGTAAGTCAGCCAGCCTCCTGTTCTTTGTATTGATGTTGATGTCCACTCTTCCATCCTCTGTGTAGACGAGATGTATTAGCAAGCTGCCTCGCGCACGTCAAGTTCGATGGTCATTTTCCACTCACTTGTCACAACAGCCCCGGCCTCGAAGCCCGGCTGGGAAAAAAGAACTTGATCATGATGAGCGCCATAGGGAGGAGGTTCATCGCCCGGCGAGTCGAGCCGCGGGACGATATAATCGTCAGCCATGATAGCAGCTACATCGTCTTGACCTCTGCGATTTCGATTCGGCAGCGTCATGGTCGGGCGATCGGTAGATTCATCCTGGGTTGGTGGCCTTTGCCTCTTTTCCGCGAGCGCCATGTCGATAGTTGCCGGGCTTGGCTTTCCGGTGTTTTCTAGTGTAAAACAAAGAGAGAGACTTATTCAAAGAGAACGAGAGACCCTCGAAATCCGGCTGTCGGTTGATGCGACGTCATATGGCAACATGGGAGGGATTGCGTGAATGTTCAAGTTGATGTTATAGTCTTGGACTTGAACTATCGTATTGATCGGCAAACCGACGGACAGCACAAAAAGCTCCAGATTCGAGCATCCGTGTGGTGTTTCTATCGTCAAGCAATGTTCATGGTAAGTATGGACGACGTTCCGCTGTCCTCGCGCCGCCCCGCACCGCAGCTGGAGTCTGGGGGGGCGTCACTGCCTGGTTGCCCGTGATGGACTGACGTAGTGGTACAGAGTACATCGGCGCAGAAGCAAACACACGACCTCCTGTTGCGCAAGTAGCCGCCCGCACTTCGACATCGAGCAATTGAATGGCCTTTGCTTCGTGTTTCGGCAGGATAAGACTGGCGCTAGACGACAATGCGCCAACAAGATGATGCGCACTTACTGCCATGCGTGACTGGGCGGCTTTCACGCACTGCTGCTCAGCCCCCGTTGGATGCCGCACCCTTTGCAGACAATCATTAAGTCCTGCGGCTCGAAGCCAATCCTCAACAATGCATGTCCAGATCAAATTCCACGTCAAGAGGTGCATGAGCAATATCCATGACAATTGCAATAAAAGAAGAAACCCCATAGTGCATTGGATAGTAGTACAAGACGCCCGCGTTCGGTCCGTCCCTTGCCTGAGCCAGCCGCTCATTCAATCATTTTCTGCTGACACGACGTCTCGGTGACACATGCTCCGCCTGACCGGCCTTCGTATGCCTGTTCTTTGAATTGGTCTGCCGCTCGCTAAGAAACACGCCGTGCATCCCTGACAACGTTGGGTTGCAACAACGTCCCCTGTTCGGTTCCTAAAATTCATCGCTCCATAAACCCGCCGCGCCACCCTTTGCTCAGCTCGAGAATCGTCGTGTCAACTTAGCAATGACTGCATTACACGTTAGGCACAATGTTATAGACGACATATCGTGGTTCGATGGGAGGAGGCTCACTGTGCAGAGCAACGACGCTGAAGATGAAGACAAGAGACAGGACAAGGACAATGACGGGGTCGACTTTGAGGCCGGGAGATTCATCGGTGTAGAGTCCTGCGAACAAAAAACGTGTTAGCACCCTCCCTTCCGTCATTTACTTGTCGAGGGACAGATCGCCCAGTCGCAACATAGCGTCGGAGATTGGAGAGCGCATACTCAGCATGGTGCTGCTGGAACCACCAGCGCCCGCGGCGCGCGTGCTCGTGGGTCGGGCATTGGCAATCTTCTCCTTCTGGTCGGCGGCAGCCCGGCGCCGGATAGCCGTCCGCGCGCCGCCGGGGGGAGTCGGGGAGGACGGCCGGCCGCCGCTGACGCCACTGGCCGTCGCCGGCGAGTTGGCGGGAGAATCTGAGCGAGGGGAAGACTGCGAATTCGAAGTGGCGAGTTAGCAAGCCGCCATAGCGATATCGGGGTTCAATGGCTCGGAAGATGGAAACGGCGGGCGGGAAGAGGCTCAAGCTAGGATGTGCTGGACCGTCGAGCGATTGAGAAGCGATTGAAAAGCGATTGCGCGCGTACCATGACCACGAAGCTGTGTCGCTAGTGACTGTACGATCGAGCGGGAATCACTGCAGGATTCCGAGGTCGAAAGTGGTGCTGGAGCGGACACGATGATGCGACAAGGATGAGTGTTGATGGGCTTCAATCTCACTCAAGGATTCCGGGCGACATGTTGCTTAGGTATGGCGTTGAGGCCACATGCACCAGAAAGGGGACTGAGCTCGGTGGATTGATTTTCCGGTACCTGCCCAGTGTGGCTGACTACTAATTAATTACGAACCACCAAACCTTCGGATTCTCTCCCTGCGAAGTCAGTCTGCACAAGCCCAAGTGCGGATTATGGGCGGCAGCGCGCGCATCTGGATACTGAACGCAGCGACAGTAGCGCGCTCAGCAATTGTTCGGTGCAATAAACCTTCTTCTTGACCAGTGTAGACCTCATGTCACTCGTGCATTTACATCCATCTGATAGTCGTACAAAGCTCTTGTGCTTTCGCTACGAAATTATCTCCTGCCCGCATTTGGACAACAGGCAACACGTGCTTTGGGAAGCCCGCAAGTCTGTGTACGCAACGACGTCCTTGGTCGCGTCTACTTCCAACACTCGAGTGCCCAACGACATGCTTGCAGAATCTGCTGGCAGACTCGTATATATGTACAATTGAGAAAGGGGGAGGGGGAAAGGTACGCAAGTAAAAGACAAAAGGAACAGCATGTAAGAGGGGAAAGCTCCCGAATCTCGCGGGTAAAGCTTCTTGGCCAGCCGCCTGCCTCCAAGACAGGAGACCAGAGGAGACAAGTTGCCGTTGACGACTGACCATCCGCCCAAAAACAAGGTTTCAGTCGTCGCCACGGAGTCAAAGCTGCGGACATCAGTCGTCAACAGCTAGCTGTTCCTCCGAATCCTGGTATCAAGTTTCCTCCTTCCTTTTCTCTGCCGTCCCCGCTCCATCTCGGACGCTTTCGAGCCTTTTGGATGTGATGACGTTGCCTATTTGAGAAAATTCCGTCGGGATCACCCGTGTGTTTGCGACTCTCGAGAGCGCCCCACTGAGAGCCTCGCGATGCGATTGAAAGGGTCTCTCGATCTCGCCGAACCCGGCCGTATGTGATTAGACAGTAATACATCTACATCAGGAAACGAAAGATCTTAACCAAACGCCTTCCGCTATGATAGCAATGTTGCGAGTGCGGGTTGCTTTTGCAATGGGGACAATGGTGAAGAAGGAGAATAGAAAGGAAATTATAATGAAGACAACGAATTGTCGGTGGTATCTCAAAGAGTGACGTCGAGAACGAGACTGACATCGGCCACGTTGGGGCCAGCCAAGTCCTCAAGAACGGGAATCAAATCCAGCAGTTCGTTATCATGCGCGTCCGAGAACCAACTGCTGATAGGTACGGCATGCTGCGGATGAAAAATATAGGACGTAGGCGAGTTGTCGATAATGATCGTGTCTTTAAGGTCTCGACCAACCTGCGAAAGGTCTTTGACATAGTTGCCCTGGTGGTTGTAGCAGCTCTCTCGGAATAATCGGTGGTGAACAACTTTGTGAATGTCCAGTTGATCCAGCAAGGGGTCACCGTACTATCGACACATCAGCTGCGTGATCGCCGATTATTGGCTCGAGTTAGCAGCAAACTCACCTTGGAGACCGAGGCAGTGAAGACGACGACTTCGTAGAGCTCGCCAACCCTCTTCATGAACTCATCGACGCCAGGTCTCTTGATGACATACACATTGTGGTAGTTGCCCTCAATTTCGACAGGTATCGTGAAGTCTGCCTGATGCAGAATCTGGTGAAATGTTAGTGACGTTGTGGAGGCTAGACCAAGCGTATACTGACCTTGAACGAGCTATGGACCAGAGTTTCGTCCAAGTCCAATACTAGGCATTTCCTACCCTTGTGCTCGGGCGCTATCGGGGGCAGCAGGCATTTCTGAGGCTCCTGAGGTGCCGGAGCTGGCTCAGACAGCGGTAGAGGCGCGACGATAGCGGGCCCAGGGCCTGGTGGTGGAGGGGGAGGAACTGCCCTTTCTTGGGGCTCTTCAGCCTGGGCAACCACAGGGGCAGGTGCTTGATCTTCGGCGGGGACGTCTTGCATGCTGATGTCCTCATCGGCACTATCCGACTTGGCGCTTTCGCGGCTTTCACTAATAACTTCGTGTGTCTCCGACTTGGGGGGTTCCACCGTCACTGCGGGCGGCGCGGGCAGAGTCCGGTCCTCCTCGTGACGTTCCGGGACAGGTATATCGCTTGCCCCACTGCCAGTGGCTTCAATGTTATCGTTGGTGACTTCGGGAACATTCGTCTCCTGCTTGGACTCCTTCTCGTCAAGTGGCTTGGTGCTGGGTGTCTCCTGTACGGGTTGCGGTCGCGACTTGGCGGTTGCCGGCCGCTGAGGGAGTTTCTCCACCTTTTGAACGTTGTCGCCTTCGCCATCGTCAACTGTATTTGCAGAGTCAGGCACACCGCAGCATCCAAGAAGCATGAGCAAGCCTCCACCCCTCTTTTTGCGTTTCTTCTGATCGCTCGTCGATGGCGAGCTTGGTTGCGAGTTGCGAAAGGCATTTCCCGATTCGCTCTCCCGACCAGATCGACGGCTCGAAGCACTGCCATTGCGTTGTCTACCAGCGAAGCTGCCCTTGGACTCCTTAGATCGCCCGCTGATACTGTTTCGGTGGTCGGTGAATGTCGCTCCGCTGAGACCAGTCGACGCTGCCGAAGACTGGTTCCTCTGTTGCGATGAGGACCTCGAGGGAACCTTGAGCAATTTGCGGTCGCTTTTGGCAGGTCCCGCTTCATCCGCAGGAGACTGTGAGCTATCTTTTCCAGCCATTGTCGCAGGCCCTGGGCCCTGGTCAGGCCGGATCTCGGTAGAGGTATTCGGCGGCAGGACAGCCTCTGACATGATGTCTAGTAACGACAATTTGCTGGTTAGTTGTGACCGAACACGCTAAATGAACAGTTTGTCGCGTAACCTGGGTTTGGGGCCGACGTAGGGGATTCGGCTTTGGATTACAGAAGAACGATGAAGCAGACATCTCGGTCAATGCACCGAGAGCTTGCCCACAAAGACTGCGATCATGACGCCGCCCAAAGGAGTAGAGGCTGGCACACGCCATCATTGTTCAGTTCGGCCGAAGCAAGGCCGTGTGAAAGGAAACGACAATGGAATCGACTTTGCGTAGGAGAGAAAAGCAACGGAGACAAGGCAAAAGAGAAAGAACTCACCCGTTGTTGCCGTCGACCTCATCCAAAGGACCAGCCGCGATAGAAACCAGCCCAGAGGCGCTGCGAAGGTCGGCTCTCGAGAGCGACGGCTTCAAGGGAGCCTGCTTGTGGCTGGATGTAGAGTATTCGGATCGAGCAGAATGTGGGAAAAAATAGGGAGAGGCCCAAAATGGGACGTTGGCGAGCTGGCGAGAAACGCGAAATTAGGGATCGGTGCCGCACTACCGGGGCTGCCAATGGTGGGTTGGGGTGCCGTGGGCATGAGCCAAGCCAGGAAGAACCGTCGCCGTTTGCGACGACTGGCGGTAGACGGACAACGGACCGTATCTTGCTGTCGCTGGAGTCGAGTCGTGCGGACCGCGAATAGGTAGGGGCCGCGGTGAGCTGGAGAAAAAAAAACGGCGACGGTGAACGAGACACTGGCACACGTACGGGGGGAAGGGGAGAGCGGCGTATCAGAGGCTGAGGAACCTGGCACTGCAAGCGAGATGATGACCGTAATAAAAAAACGTGATGGTTTTCTGGACTGGGGGAGCCCAGGCTGGGGGATGGGGGCGGGCTGGCGCAGCATCCACCCGCCCTATTGCCAACTTGATCCCAAAGTTACCTATTATTAGCGGTACAGCAAGCAGGCAGGTACTTGCAAGCAGTTAGGAGCAGCACAGCGTAGCAGTAGCAGTGGGAGCAGCCAGCGCGAGCAGTTAGCAGCCGCCACGGGCGCCGCCGGGACGCCTAATAAAGTCGGGCAGGTGCCGGGAGCAGGTACTTGCGTACCTTAGCCCCCCCTAGCCTGGTACATCCCACCCACCAGTCCAGGACCAGACGGAACACCTCTGCACTCTGGCACACCGTACAGTACGAAGTAGACGCACACACACGCATGTGCACGCTGCGGGAGCAAAGCGGGTAGAGGGACGGCTAGGGGGGCGCTACGACGCATTAGCTGGCTGGGTTCGGCGGTTCGGTTGGTGGATAGGGGATAGCACAGGGGGGGGGGCAAGCGGAGAGCAGATGGGCAGCAAAGGCTTGTGTGTGGTTGGATGGGTGGGGCTGGCCAAGGAAACAAGAGCAGACAAGAAGAACAGCGGGCAATATTGGAGGTCAGGTGGCTGGAGAACAATTCAGCGTTCACGCGTGCTGGTTGTCGGATGTGCACCCGGTGCAGCAAATGCTGGCGAGGACCGACATCTCTGGACGCGCTTACTCGCTGGCTCCTTCCTCGAACCGACCATACCATTAGTGAAAGTGACAGTGCGGTACTTCCCAAGTCGATCTGGCCCTGGGTGGATGGGTCCCCCTGTCGGGTCCCAATCTCCAATCTGCTCGATGGCACCCGCCAAGCCACTTCTTCGTCCCTTGTCCCCCTCCACGGTCGATGAATGCTGCAAGCTCCCGAGCAAGACGTGCTTCCACCTCTTGCATTGTCTCGAATGAGGAGAGCGACACAAGTAGTGATTAGGCGCCGTCGCTGCATCCCCGCGCACGCAGCCGCTGGCTTCGCGCTCTGTCTGCATCAAGTTCTGTAGATTCAAGGTGGACTCTAGGATCTTTTCCTTTTGATTCCGTTTGCTTCCTTTTGGCTGTCCAGGGATGCTCGAGAAAGGAGGTTGAGGTAAGTCGGATCTCGGGTCCAAGAAAACCAACAATACAGTAGCTTGCCGCCATCGCTGCCCATGCGGCATTCTTCTAGGGCCCTCGAGGACGCCGGCAAGGGACAGGCTGTCGAACTCGTGGTGAAGTCGACGATCCGTAGTCTGTTCCATTGCAGACCACACCAGAAGGCCAGCCAAGCGAGGCAGCCGACAACGGTGCGCCGACAATGGCAAGGCGCGTGATTCTCCTGTCGGGCCCTGTAGCCACCTTGTTCCTTGTTCCAATCGGAGGCGCATACGGAGCCTCCTGTCCGTCAGCGTACCGTTGTGCCATGTGCGTGTATGCGGCCCCGGGGCACACGAGAGGCAGCCGAATTGCTCGAGGCATCTAAAGGGTGTGTTCGGTCACCACATTGGCTGCCTCGATGCAAGGTGGAAGCCGGCTGCGGCGACCAAGGAGCCAACAACGAGCAAATCTCTGTCGGCATCGGTGCCATCGTACCGCATCGCATCGCATGGCAGCCTGCAGGCCCGACCTACCTGCCCAGAGGACATGGTGAGGAGATGGGACCATGGGTGCAGCCGGTCGCGGCATGGCGAGTCGAGTCTCGCGGCCCTCTCGATTTGCCCCCCCCCCCCCCCCCAAAAATACTGTACTGTAACTTACCTACATGTACGAATACCCTGGCCAAGAAGCAACAAAAGGAGGAGAAAAGGTGCGCCCTTTTATCGGCGCTACCGAATCAGTTCAGTTCGTTCCTTCCGCAGAAGCATCCTCTAACTTAAGTTAGTTTTTCCAGTTACCTACCAAATACTGCATGCCTCTAATAATGATGTGAAGTCTGCCACGAAAGGGGCGACTACTCTTGATGAAGTCGAAGGAATGATACACAAGGTCTGTAGTGAACTTTGTGCTGATTTTGACCTCTTCAACAGTCTTCAAGGTACATGTAGGCAATGATAAAAGCGGGCATGGCATATATCTATTAGGCCATCATAGAAACAATTTTAATTAAGCCATGTTGATCTTTTCGCGGTCATGATCCTTGAGAACTGAGTCCAACCGCTGCGTTAGTTCCTCTTTTCCAGACTCCTTCTAGAACCTGAATAATTCCCCCACAGCAGCGTACAGTCCTTCCACATTGCGTGATTGGTAGCCGACAAAGTCCACCTTTTCGTTATTGTTGACCAGCCATTCAAGTAGAAATTCGATATCGCTCAGGTCGGATTGAAACTTCACCACGGATTGTGGCCGGGTGCTCGAGATTAGCATTGAGCAGCGTTTCATCTTTGTCAGGATGAGGACTCCTGGGCGTAGAACTGGGATGGCTCCTATAAGAACATCAAAATTTGCTTCAGCCGAGCATGGCTACAAGGGAAACTCACCATTTCCGGGTCTAAATGTCAGCAGCAGAGTGGGAAGCCCGAGGTCCCCGACCCGAAGTCTCTCGATAGGAATACGCAACTGTGTGTCCTTGGATGGCGTGAAGAAGATTTTGAAATTTTCCCTCGAGAATCGAGTATCGCCCTCGACGAGGTACTCAGAAACGCGGCCTTGCAAATCCGCAGCGCTCTCCACGTCGATTTCGACATCGATGTCGTTCGTCAAGCGGTTGTGGCCGAGAAGATTGGCGGCAAATCCACCGATAACGGCATGGCCGATTCCATGCTGGCTCAGAATGGCCGACATAGACTCAGCGGCCTGCTGCATAACCTCATTTCTGGTGTTCATCGCGTCCTGTTTACGTACATGGAGTTGGTGAGTGTGTGGATTGCTAAGTCCAGGAGGGAGAAGAACACGCCGAAACGTAAACCTTACTCGTACCTACATAGCAGGAAAGAACCGGGCGCTTCCCGACGCGATGGGAAGTCGCCTCTCACATCGAACTTCCCAAAATAATAATTCATAAAGCCGGGACGAGTAGCAGGTCTATCTTACACTATGCGGCAGATCACGATAGTAGATCTGTCCCGTTACAGCTTGAATCAATGCCTCCCTCATCCACTCCTCGTCATCTCTCCAGATCCAGCGTCGAATTTGAGCGACCGCGTTCTCCATCTCTATCACTTCTTTCTCTGAGCGTGGGACGTCATCGGTCAGGAGCTCCATGTAGTCCCCTTCATAGCTCATGTCGAACATTCCGTAAGCGATAAGACCGCATAGACTGTCCAACATGCGTTGGCGGAGCCTGCTTGCGCGCTTCTCGTACGTTGCAATGCGCAAGATAGCAGCACACGCCACCGGAAAGGGAATTGTCCGGACGGTACACGGTAGTGGGTGGTCTGAACGCGGAAGAGGTATTGAGTCACTGCAAGTGATGCCAGCCCATGAGAGTGGCAAGAGCACAAGCCGCGAGCGAAGAGGGCAGAGGCTACGGCTTCCGTCGTCGGGTTCATCGATGATATAGCGGATACTGCGGTCAGAAAACTCGGATGCGTAGGTCGGTGACAATTGCTCCTGATCGGCAGCTTCGAAACCTAGTCCCGCGGCGATATCACGGGCTTTGGGTAACTGATGGTCGTCGACGAGAAAGAATAGGCCCTACCAATGATCGTTAGGCTAATAATCCAGTACGCGATAAAGATTAGCTGTGACCAACGCCTGTAAATACTAGCGGATAGCCCAAGCGAATCCATAGGCTTTGCTCCCACTCGATGAGAAGAATCCCTGAAGCCTCGAACTCTTTGAAAAGCTCGGCGGCTTTATGCGGTAAGGTAGTCATAGTGACTTATATTAAGATGCTAATAGAATCAAGGTTGAGGTAGCATAAAGGGATAGAGGGAGAAAGCTATCTTCTAACTTAAACATTTAGGTTAAGGTTGCAGGCGCCCTTAATCACGCCGGCATTTCAGAAATAGTCATACTTAATAAGCGTGCCTGCCTTATATACAAATTTTCGAACTAGGCGATAGACGACGAGAAATCTAGAAGCGTGATACCTAAGAGGCAGCGCATTTCGAATACCTTGCACGTACAAAGTAGGCCGAGATTTTCTTGGCTCATGGCTGTGAAAAGTGAAGTCGTCGATGGTATCTCGCTTACGTTACTTCAAGATAGACTTTCTGCTGCCTCCCGCTCTCTTGGGATTTCATCGTTACATCACGCCATGGCAATCAAGCATGGGCAGCCTAGAGAGCCGTCATTGGACTCATTGGCCCTTGAGACGCTCGACTCTGCGACTTCCCCCCATCTGACAGCGCAGGCCAAGGAGATGCCGCCTTCTCTTGTCATCGTTTTCATGCAAAAAAGTGTCGCAAGAAAAGCCTGCGTATCCAGGTTCATATCACAATGGTAATCATTTTCTTTGAGACTGTTAATCTTGGTCGAGAAGATACGCGACGAGTACCCAGGCAGGTACCTGCCCTGGGCTGGACAGCCTACGGAATAAGTCAAGGTACCTTCCGGAGTAGGCTATCCTGAAAGAGCTTAGCTCAAAGAATCGCCGGGATCAGGCATGTCAAGTTTAGCCAATGAAAGGCTCAAGTAGATAAAGGTGACCCCATCGCCGCCTCCAATAATCTGGGGAGCTTGATTTCCTGAAGCAGATTGGCTCGCTGTACTTCTCATGGAGGATGCTTCGCCACTTGCGCATTGCCGTCGGCTTCTCGAAGTCGTCACTGAACAGGCCGGCAGGCCCCTGTCGAGTCATCTGCTTGGTTGTTCTCGCGACAACCTCATCCCATCGGTTTGCTATGTTGCCATCGACTTGCTGTTACGGTCACGTTGCCAACTATATCCTTACTTACACATGGCGCAGCAGCATACTTGATCGGGCTAGCTCGCACGCACGCATTTTGGCATCCCGGGGTTGATTGGCACACAAGCAAGCACGGGTAACGAATACTCAGTGATCTACCCGACACAATGACACTGTCTATTGTCACTCGATTGATCTTGGGTGGCATTCTTGACCCGGCGTCGGCGTGATCCAATGTTGAATCGCACAGAGGGCTGCCGGGTAGCTCCTCCACCTTGCATTGGGCGAGGAAGCTAGGAGCGCACAGTAACAGGTCTTTGTGCTGCATTTCATGCACATACTTCTGCCCGTTTCAACTAGGCCGTTGCGCGTCGTCGTAAGCTCGAGGCTTTTATCAAAATGGCATCGCGGCTTGCTGACTTGCAAAGAAGAATGCAATGCTGGGCCTCGAGTCCTTGCGAGGTCGCAACAAAAGACCGCCAGCCACGTCTAGTGACGATACCTGCAAGCGATATAAATCACATTTGCTCAAGTCGCCATCACATACGGCCATACCTACCAGAATCAATACTGGATCCCGTTCGATCTCCGTGCGTCAAGCTGGTAAGGGGCAGATTAGTAGTTGGGTCGGTGACGACCAGCGAACACCGGCTGCTGTATGTTCTTCTTTTGCCATTTTTGCCATTTTTGCATCGTGAGTGACCCGACTTTGAGATTATTTTGCCTCTTGCGTAGGGAATAACGTCACCTGAATGGCGGCGGGGCGAATGCTGTAATCGTGCTTCACACAGACCTTGACGCGCACGGCTTGGGTCCGAGACGTGGAAAAGAAGAAAGCCTCTGGCTGCCCCGTCCGTGTAACATAACGGCACACGTGCGCGCCCTCAAGGCTACCTACTGTACGAACTTCCATATTCGCAGAGATAAGGTCAAGAGAGCGAAGGGCGTTGTCCATTAGAGACAAGCAGCACATGACCAATGAGACCATTAAACCAACGCCATAGCAAGACGAGATTACATGTAGCCTTCATTGACGACTTCTGAATCGATCGCGTCGTCCTTGCAGAATCCCAAGGCTCATTTCTGGGCGGAGGGGCGGAGTGTTATGAAGTGATTGACGCCAACATGATCCAGAAATTCGCCAACGACGCCGTGTGTTTTGGCAGTGGCAGACGAAGGACTGGGATGAGTATTAGCCGCAGGGCAGCTTGCGTCATGTGAGCCCAGTTCATGCTGGAAGGAATTGCCAATGCAAGTATCAAATTTTCAATATCGATCTGCTTTAGGTGGAAAAATGCGCGCACTTGATCAATGTTTGGCCCCCGCCTTCTCTCGCTCTTTCTCGAGAGCCCACATGAACACTGTACTGCAACCTATCGATGCCGTGGGGGAGGGGCCAAGGCGGGCTGTACCCCGATACTTACCCCAGCTTTGCCCAGTACCCCAGGTTTCTTAGTGGCTGTGCGGCTGATGCGGGCACTGGTGCTAACAGCCTCGGAACTTCACATGCCATTTGATCTGCGCTCGCGCCTTGCCGGCTGCCCCGAATGCGCCGCCACCAGAACCGGTAGACCTCTTCCGACCTCCTCAACACCACCGGTACCCCGAGCCCAGAAGAACACCGCCGTTACCTTGTCGGCCATCTTGCTTAGCTTGTCGGCGCGGGCTCTCCCGGGTTTCCCATTGCCTCGTCCGACGTACTGAGCCGTTCCCACCCCCTTCGCCGCCGCTCCATGACCGCTCACAGGACCGGAGACCGACTGGTACGGGCCCTCGGTTCTTGATATCGTCATACTCCGCCCGTCGGCCTTTACCGTTACCGTCGCTGTTGAACCATGGCCGCACAATCCAATCTGCGGAGGACCGCCGCCGAAGATGCCCTGGCGGCCTTTGTCGACAAGTGGTCCGTCTTCTTCCGATCCAAGCTGCGCAATACGTCGAGGAGAACCCGGATCCTCGCGACCCTCGCCTTCACCCTCTCCATCGTCCTGGGCGCCGAGGGCACGCGTCGCCGGTGGAAGAGGCAGCGCCTCGAGCGTGAGCAGGGCCGCAAGCTCGTCCGCACCAACTCCTGGCTGCACAACAAGGATGGATCGCGCACTATATACGTTCCATACAAGGAGGGCACTTCCAAAGTCACAATCAACACGACTAAGCCGCTCACATTCGAGGCTCATCGGCGCCTCTTCCTCAACCCGCCCCGCGTCTCCGGCCTCGGCGATGGAACCGTGCCTGCCGCTCATACCAAGCCGGGACTCAACCTGGCATTCTTGCACCAGTTCCTTAGTCTCATGAGCATCATGATCCCCCGATGGTCGAGCAAGGAGGCTGGTCTGCTTCTCAGCCACGGCATTTTCCTCATGCTCAGGACGTATCTGTCACTGGTGGTGGCGCGCCTCGATGGTGAGCTTGTTCGCGATCTCGTCGCCGGCAACGGGAAGGCTTTCCTCTGGGGTATCGTCAAGGTATGTTTAGTTCTCCTCGCCAAGGATGGTTTCATGGGTCTGAGTTGACCTAACGTTTGATCAGTGGTGCGGTCTCGGTGGTTTTGCATCCTACACCAACGCAATGATCAAATTCCTCGAATCAAAGGTCTCCATCGCCTTCCGCACACGCCTCACTAGATACATCCACGACTTATACCTAAACGAGAACCTGAACTATTACAAGCTTTCCAATCTCGACGGCGGCGTTGGCCAAGGTGCCGATCAGTTCATCACGCAGGATCTAACACTCTTCTGCGCCGCCGCGGCAAACCTTTACTCGTCCCTCGGCAAGCCTTTCGTCGATCTCTGCGTCTTCAGCTTTCAACTATACCGCTCCCTTGGCCCGCTGGCTCTTTCGGGATTGATGAGCAACTACTTCCTAACAGCCAGCATCCTGCGTCGCCTGTCACCACCTTTCGGCAAGCTCAAGGCCGTTGAGGGTCGCAAGGAAGGCGATTTCCGCAGTCTGCATGCCAGGCTGATCGCCAATGCCGAAGAAGTTGCTTTTTACGGAGGCGCAGAGATGGAGAAGACGTTCCTGAACAAGGAGTATAAGTCGTTGAAGAGTTGGATGGAAGGAATCTATATGCTCAAGATTCGATACAACATCCTTGAGGACTTTATCCTCAAGTACAGCTGGAGCGCCTACGGATATTTGCTGGCGTCTCTGCCCGTTTTCTTCCCAGCTTGGGGCGGCATCGGAGGGGCGGCCGAGATGGCCGAGAGGACAGAGAAGGGCGGCCGTGAACGTAATCGCATGAAGGACTTCATTACGAACAAGCGGCTTATGCTGTCACTGGCCGACGCTGGAGGCAGGATGATGTACTCGATCAAGGACCTCGCTGAACTGGCCGGACACACGAGCAGAGTATACACGCTCATTTCGACGCTCCATCGCGTCCACGCTAACGCCTACTACCTTCGCGGTGGTCAGAGTGAGCTTTACTCGCTTTCTGATGTGCAAGGTACTATTCAGAAGGGCTTCGACGGTGTGCGATTCGAGCACGTGCCTGTCGTCGCGCCAGGCCTGTGGCCACAAGGTGGAGAGGAGCTACTGGACTCGCTCTCCATGATTGTGCGCAGGGGTGAGCATCTCTTGGTAGGTCGACCTTTCAAGAACTCTCCCATGATTTATGTACTGACATATGTTTTTTCAAGATTTCCGGCTCAAACGGTGTCGGAAAGAGCGCCATTAGTCGCATCCTCGCCGGTCTCTGGCCTGTGTACCGAGGGCTGGTGAGCCGACCCAAGTGCATTGGCGAAGACGGCATCATGTTCCTGCCACAACGACCGTACCTAAGCCCTGGTACGCTGCGAGACCAAGTCATCTATCCCGACGGCCACGTGGATATGCGGGAGAAGCGAAAATCTGAAGATGACCTGAAGAGCATCCTCGAACAGGCTAAGCTCGGCTATCTTCCTGACCGCGAGGGTGGCTGGGACACCCGGAAGGAGTGGAAGGATGTGCTCAGCGGTGGCGAGAAGCAGAGGATGGCCTTTGCGCGGTTGTTATACCACGAGCCACAGTATGCCGTCATTGATGAGGGCACGAGCGCTGTGTCCAGCGACGTCGAGGGCCTGCTCTACGAGACGTGCAAGGAGAAGGGCATAAGTGAGTATCAGCCCGGCGTTGCGATACCTGTTGCCAGTCATTCAGATTTATGCTGACCAATGTTTTAATTAGCCCTCATCACCATTTCAACACGAGCATCGCTCAAGAAGTATCACACTTTCAACCTGATCCTCGGCACCGGTGACCACGGGGACGGGTGGGAGTTTGAGCGCATTGGCACCGAGAGGGAAAAGATGCAAGTGGAAAAGGAGCTTCAGGAGCTGCGCGAGCGGCTTTCGCAGGTGGACGAGTGGAAGCAGAGGCGAGACGAGATTGAGCGCGAGCTTGCGTCTGTCTGGACCGAAAAGGGGGAGGCATTGGAAGCGCCAGCCTTTGCGGCGGAGGCTGAGGGGACGCAAGGGGACGAGGTGGTTGCATGAGATGCGGTTGCGCAAGGGGGGCGAAGGTCGAGTATATCCAACGATGTGTTTATGCATAGAAGGCAGACATGTATGCGTATGTACGTTTCAAGGCATAGAAGAGGCGATAGAAGACGCGGCTATTTGTTTCTCCAACGTTGGGATCGAGTGGCATTTCAACGTGGTCTTGAAGATTCGGTATCTCACATGCGGAACCTCCGAAGATATCGTGATGCAGCAACATACGAGGCGTGGCTGATTCGAGGGACTGAGGATCAGTCTACCCTACCTTTCGTTGATGTGATGGACAGGGGAATTTCCTCTTGCGACGTATGTGGCTTCGTCCGTTGGCTTTGACGTCTTTCCACGATGCTTTCTACTAGCGATTGGGCTGCCATTCAAAAGGCTGCTTGCCACATTAGCGGCCTTTGTCTGCTTTGCCCAGAAGCCGTTAATAGTGGAAGCCTCATGCGGTCAGCGTGGGCAGTAGCGACGGAAGGATGCTGCTCGCAGCCATGATCAGTCACCTTCTGCCGCCATGTCACACCGGAGAGACGATCGTTGTTCGCTCACCGGTCGTCCAATCACGGCAACGCTCGGGCTTCATACCTAAGCCTGGGCCCTTTTTGCTAAGCGCGTGCCCTTGGCCTAAGTTCTTTCCACACCCGCCTCGACTTGCGGGTGCCTGAATCAATCAAAGACGTTGGGAGAAGTCGAGGGTGGGCGAGGACAATGGGAAAAGCAAGGGGTTCACTGGCAGCACTGGACCAGATGAAAAGGAACGTGGCCAAGCCAGTCCCTTTCCGGGATAATTCGAGCTGTAAGGTTGGTGGGCAATCCAGTGACATGCGTAGAGAACAGTCTGGCTTGATCGGTTTCTATCCATGTTGTCAATCTTGGATTGGAGGAAGATGGAAAGAAGGTGAATCAGAATCGGGATACATCTTGGGGGTCTATGCCGCAGGCACCTTCCTACCTTAGTACCTTAATTCCTTAGGCCTACCTCATGCTCGGCCTTTTTATTAGCGGCGCAAGCGAGGAAGCTGGGGAAGGAAGGAATGGGGGAGGAGAGTAGGGAAAGCAGGTACCTACGCACGCAGGGAGGAAAGAGAGTCCCCCGCTGGACCCGACACTCTCTATCCGTTTCCTTGTCCATTCAAGGTACAGTACTTCAGCGAACAACATCTGTTTTCTTTTTTCCTCTTCTCCCTTTGTCATTTTCTTTCTCGACATGAGCATCTCCAGGGGGAACAAGCTTCGCGTCGGTCAAGCAGGTCACGCATCGTCGAGACACGAGCATGCGCATGGTCACCAAGAGCCAAAGCTGACTGCGTGTTGGCCAAACTGCCATACCATGGGCACAGCAGAGGCACCACCTGGCAAGGCCCGGTCCGCATAGCAAAGAAACGAACTCGGACTTGCAATGTCTCGCCCTGGCGTGCTTCTTTTTTTATCGTCCCTTTTCTTTCCTTGGTCTTCCTTCCTTTGACCACGCTGCGCCGCCCCTTATCCCAGCATAACTCTTCTCTCCCTCGGGGTCCCCACCGGGCTCTCGCGGCTGTCTCACTCGCGCTCCCGGATTGCGGCCTCACTGTGAATGGAGCTGAAGCAAAGGGGAGAAGATGGTGTGGAGGGGAGAGCTATGGAAACCACATGTCGGTCGGGATGACGGAGAAAGGAAAAGGAGCAGCCGAGACGCAGGAGGACTCGTTGAATCTGGAGACTCTAGTACCTGTTCGTTCCTGGATTCATTCTTCAACATTTTGGCATCTCATCCATCTCTTCCATGTTGTCTTGGATTACTTCTTCTCTTTGAATTGTTTGATACCCATCGTGAACTTCTGGCCGTCCTACATTTTGACCCAGGATCAATCAGGACACCGAGCTATCGGTCAGCTCCGGGATCTTGCCCGTACGCGCCTTGACAACCATCCGAATATCGAACCTCTGCGAAGTCATGTCCCGACCCATATACCGGCAACAGTCATCCAATTCGTCGAGGTCGTCTTTTCAAATCGTGCATACGTTACCCATAATCACCCAATATGGAGATGCCTACAACCCGGGAGCTCTTCCACGAGGCCCTTTGCGCGTGCCACGGAGACAATCCCGACGAAGCATGGAACCCAGCTTCTATCCTCCTCCATACGTATCCGCAGAGCCAAATTGCGAGTCGAGCCCGGATCCTGGCACCGACAACGGCACCGAAAGCGAGGTCTCGCCAACCAAGGAGAGCACGTTTGGATCTGAGCATGCCGACACTCCAAAGAAGAATCCCGTAGAGAGCACTAGCGAGGTCGATGACAGACCTTGGTTCGCACAAAGGAACAGGACTTTACGGCTCCTCCTGATAGTTGGCGTTGCGGCTCTCGTCATTATTGGCTTGGCTGTCGGTCTTGGCATCGGCTTGCGGAAAAGGTTTGTTTCCTCATCTCTAATACGGACCAAGTCTGCAGACTGACTTTCTGTAGATCTAAGGACGATGGTCTTCAGAGTCTTGTCAACGACCCCGATGTTGTTTTCCCAGCTGGTTCATTTGCTATCACGCCGAGCCTGGTCAAGACGGCAACGGGCTGCACATCACAGACGACCAGTTGGAGATGTGAGCCTCTGAGCAAAGGTAGCTCGATTGTCCTGTTCTGGGATATTCAAGCTTCAGGCGTATCAGACTTTGTCATCTCTTCCAAGGGGAACGCTTTGATGCCGGCATTCACGAATCTTCCCACGGCGCTCATCGACAAGAATAAGCCAAACGAGCGACTCATATTCTCGTTTCCCATGACAAAGGAGGTCGTTCCGAGTGACACCGGCTCGCCGACCAGTCGTGCTGCCAAGTGCCTCTACCCCAACGTCGTTGCTCAGGCGGCACTCTATACACGACGAAGGGGCGACCGCGCCCTCTCGAAAAAAGAGCAACAATCACACAAGACTGGTTGGCCAGGCGACATTGAGATAGCTCAGGCTATGAACTCGACCATTGGCCTGCCAGCTTGTGAGGATAAAAACGGCGTGTTAATCGCAGACGTTCAAGCCGGGCAAGGCACCTGCGAGTGCCTATACGTTAATAAAGACTAGTGGAAGTCCAGCGAACGGCGTAATGAAAAGCAGCATGTGCCAGGATAGGCGCCCAATGAGATTTTGGCAATAGTAATGTTGGCCGGTAGCCCTTTTTCGAGGAGAGAAACAACTTCAGTTTCGGGGGTTGGGAAATTGAGGCGGCACTGTTTTATTCGGATCCCTGTGGGGATGATGATACCACGTCGTCGGACGACGATTAGTTGTCAAGAACGCAAAAAAGTTATCGATATACTGCATGAACATAATGGTAATGAGAGACAATGAGAAGCGAATTCATCCGCCATGACTTTATTTTCCACCATTAAGCTCACATTTGCAAGACTCCTTGCTATGTTGAGGACGGGATAACGACTCGAAGACATTGAACTAAATAGCCACAGATACAGGAGAGCATGTGAAGGGTCTATACTTCGTAAGGCAATTCAAGAAAGGCCGAGTCTTCTATTTCAGGAAAGCTAATCAAGCTGAAGGACCGCCGCTTGTTCATGACTCGCGGGTTCGATCGTACTGGACACGGTACGGTGTTGCATTTCTAGGACACGCCCTTCTGGAAAACGGCCGCGCGGGACAATGATTCCCACTCTCTCCACTCGAAATAACCGCTCGGGACGATCCTACGAAGAGGGAAGACGATCAGCTTGTTCTAGTATGGAAAGCCGGTGGACTGGACGTCAGTATCTCATCATCCGGAATTCTAAGAACGTGTTCACCCAGATTGAATCTCGGAATTGCATCTTGGTTCCTTCCATGAGTACTTTACGTGGCTTCAGTATGACTTGAGTCTGACAAATAAACTCGCAAACCTGGAAGAATGCGCAGCGGTGCCTTGGCCGCCGTGAATTTCCTCTGGGCGTCATTGGTAATCCGGGGGCATGGGTGCGAGGTGGGATAACCCGTTTAACGAGCGGGCAGCGGAACCGGTGGAGACCTATTGGGAATCATGCTCGTTGAGCGGGCGATGCGAGTACATACTGTGCATTTTTTGAAGTTGTCTCCGGGGAGAAACAGGGTTCGCGGGTCCAAACCAATTGGCTGGCTCCTTGAATGCCTACCGTCGAGTGGATGTCATGGCGATGCTGCTCAAGGGACATGGAACCGTTCCGCGAGTTTCCAGAGCCTTGTTCCAAGGATTCATCAAGTTTACGGTTCCCGTTGTACATATTTTACTGCTTTTATAAAGCCGTGGTGCCTCCGCCTGTAGATCTCGACTAGAATTACACGGCGTCTCGACATATGATTCCCTCACTCCGATTCAATTAATTCACGACATTCGCTCGATTCATTACGAAGATACTTTACATCAATCCGATACTCTTCATTTCACGTATATCACAATGAAGTTTTCCGTGACCGTCCTGTCTTTCCTCGCCGCCCTGGCCGCGGCCAGCCCCAGCCCTCGCTCCGACCTCGTCGCAAGGGTGAGTTCAAGTTCCTAACAAGACCCCTCAGGGGCCAGAACGAGAGTTCTATGCTGGCGGTCAACTTGAGGGGAAACCGTCTTGTGTGTGCTGACGCAAGATATTTCTGTTCATAGGGAAAGCTCAACAGCAACCTCGATGTCTGGAATAAGCTCGAGGCCGCCACCAAGGAGGCCATCAAGACCATGCAGGACGCCCTGGAGGAGGTTGACCGAAGCCTCATGAGCCGGTTCGACGAGAACATTGACTACATGATCAAGCCGGCCGCCCACAAGATCATTGGCGCGGGTATCAAGCTCGTCCAGAAGGACATCAAGTCCTTTGCCTTTGAGATCAAGGACGCCCAGTCCGGAGAGCCCGCTGCCCCCCGTCCGGCTCCGGGAGCGAGCCGCAACAAGCCCGCTCGGGCTCCGGCTCCGGCTGCCGGCCAGCGCAAGACCATCACCTTTGAGGTCAACGACAACATCAACTACAAGGCCATCAAGGAGGCCCGAGAGTCAGTCATCCTCTGCCGAAGACCTACCCCTTCGCCATGACTCTGGCCTTTTGTTTTTGCTGCAAATATTGACTTTCTTTTCACCAGAATCTTTGAGCCGGCTGGTGGCAAGTTGGTTCTCTGCGACCGCGAAGGCAGCTGCGTCGTCAGGTAAGTCTCCATGTCCTCCAACAGTTGTTTTAGGAGGGAGAGAGAGGGAGAAAAAGAAAAGAATGTGTGTCCCGACTAACATCCCCTTCTCAGCTCCGTTCCCGATGCCGCTATCGAGAAGCTCAAGAAGATTCGTGGACTGAAGATCACGGAGAGCAGGCCCACTGAGGACCTGTCCAGGGGTCTGCGCTTCGGCAACTGATGGTTGTGATTGATAAGAATCCTAATGAGTCTGCAGAAGCGGTGGTTGACTTTGCAACTCCCCTTCTATGACATTCCTTGTGTTGCTTCTCGGGCGGGTGTTCAATTGGAAGGAGTACTTGCGTGCTTTGGGTTTCGAGTATCGTGTAAGAGTAGCTTGGACTGATCGAGAACCTTGGTTTTGCAAGCCACGGTAGGCCATTGTACAAATAGATATGGAAAGAAACGATGGCGTATGCGACATTGAACATATAACTTACAATCAAGATCTGACCTGAGCATCGAGCCTCTGAGTGGGACGGGATACTTTTACTTCGCATAGAAGGCTGATAGCTTAGCGTGCTTTAGGGAAATCCCCAGCCCCGAGCATGAAGATTTACAGAACTTCGTACGTACACAAACGTCCTGTCTTCGATTAATTCCGGTTTCGCGGAAAACACGAGGGCCCCTGCTTGTTTCACCAGCTTACATAACGACATGTTGCTTGCAACCAGGCCACGTCAGTGTCTTCCCAGTTCCCCTGAATCTCTGAGCCAATTGCTATCGCGATGGCTAACGACGAAATTCAGTATCCACCAGGTTTTGGACTGAAGGATGTCGTAGCTTGGGGAAGCACCGGTCTGGTTGTGCTCGATGCCGCCTCGCAAACAGTCATCAAGACACCCTTTGATGAACAATTCCTCCCACATCTGCAGCGAGAACGACAAATTTACGAAAGATTCGCCTCTCGTGGCGGGCATGAGTGCCTTTTGAAATACCATGGCCGCTTCTCAGACAACGGAATTCGTCTGGAATATGCTTCCAACCATGACTTGCAGTCCTTCCTCCAGCAACGTGATGCTAGTCAACAGCTTCGTCTGCGCTGGATAACGCAGGTCGCCGATGCTCTCGCATTCATTCACGACGCTGGCGTTGTCCACGGTGATATCACCACTGCAAACATGTTCTTGGACCATAACATGAACGTCAAACTTGCCGACTTTGCGGGATCATCCATTGACTCATCACCACTCCTTATCGCCGTCACGGCCAGTCACGAGCGCCCAGGGGACGCTTCATCAGTGCGAGGCGACATATTCGCCTTTGGGTCGGCGATGTATGAAATTGCCACTGGAGAACGACCGTACGCTGAATCGAGCGAGGCCGATATTCAGGCTCGCTTTCGAGAAAGCAAATTCCCCGACACTGCCTCTCTGGGCAGTCTCGGCCGCATTATTACGGCATGCTGGACGGGCGGCTATCACGACAGTAAGGCGCTCTACACAGCTCTTCAAGGTAAGGGAGAACAAGTCTTCGACTCGAGTCTCTCATGCTTGGCAACTGACTATGACGACACAGCTATTGGAGATTCACCGGGCACTTCTTGCGAAAACACATGGCTCCCCCGAATCCTGCTTGGCACCGCTGCTGTTGCTCTTGCCGGTCTTATCTATGCAAAGTTAGCAAGGACCAGATAATGAAGAATCCAATCGCGCTCATACTCAAGAAAGACATTTTGGGCATTTCCCTAGCTGTGCCGTTGTGGCTGTCTGGATCGGCTTGTCGTTGAGTCCCCTCGCGTGGGTGGCGTCGGCGCAAGTGAGACCGCCTGGACCGACTTTTTCGCATCTATCCCATTTCCTGGTTACGCAGACGTGCTTTGGGTCCCGCTCACAGCACTTGTATTTGACCGTTTGTTCGAAATAGTGGCACATGACTGGAGTGTCCGCAAGACGGGTTCCGTCTGATTACTGTCGGCGATGGGTGCGCGAGTTATCGACGGTGAAATGAAAGGGCATCAATTGCACGATGCCCACGGCACCTTTCCAATATACTGTATCCCCAAAAGCGAGCCTAGGCAGCCATGTGTCGATGCAGAAGTGCTGCAGAGAACCCCAGAAGAGGAAGTTGGCATGTGGGATAGCATTTCTGTTGGACGCTCTACCTGTACAGTGCGTTTCGTGGAGATATTTTCACGACTCTACATCTACAAAGAATGAACTTTCGTACAGTCTGGAAGTCAGGTAGTCGCTAAGGCCCTGAATTCTCTGACCGACAACAATAACTGTTTCTTCCCGTTGCTGGGCGCCGCCACTCATCGGCTCTCTTCGCCCCCCTGCCAAGGAGTCGTCTGCCACAGCTAAATTATAAGACGTAGATTCTGTGGTTCGGTGTGATCCTTCTTCTAGTTGCGAGTTTGTGCACACAATCAATCGTGACGGCGTCCGAAGAGGCAGATGGACTTCCCTGATACGACGGAGGTCCAATAGAAGGTTTGGCGCCGTACTGACGATGCAGAGTCTGGTACGAATAGCTTACATTGAAGCGGTTCACCGTGATGCAGGATAAGCTTGTGTCGCTGTACCTCCTTTGAAGCAGTAACCTAGTGGCGTCGCCCCACGATTGCTATGGCGATTCTGCGAAATCGTGCATCATAGGCATACCAAATCTTTGGTGACATCTAACGTTAAATGGAGACCAGACATGCCAGAAGTACCCGTGCCGAGCGTACAGGTCATTGAACAGCGAGCACCTCATGGTAAATGCATTTCATCTGATTTGACTTCGTAGAATCACCGCGAGAATAGCTTCACAGTCCCATCTGCGCCTCCTCTCGTGGCAATGACACCACAATTTTGCTGGGAAACCTGAACAAACTTGGCCATTCTGGGGGACGCCCCGTGTCTCGCATGCAAGTCTTCATTGTCATGCCCAGAGACACTGGAGACTCAAGACCCGAGAGACATGCATGACCATTGTCATGCTCTAGAGACTCCATATAATACACGATGACGACCAATTCACCGTCGCTAACATCGGGAAAACGCCACCGCCGTCGTGGATTCAGCCGGTGAGATCCACAGACGTCGACTCGCAGCCAACGGTGGCGCTGATCGTGCATTGTATTGGCTCAGCTTATCCATACGCTACATGATCAACGCTGGTGAAGGCCTCTCATATTCTCGGGGCACAAAACATCCTGCGCTTTTTGCTTGCGACCTGACCAATCGCCAATGCGCCACTCCAACCGATTTCGCTCGAGGAAGTTCGACGCTCGCCCCTGCGGTGCCCTCGCATCAAACATGGCGCCTGGTACTCCAAATCAGTCGAGCAAACGCCGAGAAACGCCATGCTATGAGACATTCTAAATTTGATTCCTTTCGCATCATCTCGAATCATACCCTCACGTATGCTAGAAGCCCCATCGAGTCAGCTCACCGGGTCTGGTCAATAAGAACATCGAGACTTACTGGCATCAATCTGGCTGACCTGCGGCAGGGCCAGGCGGACCTTGTTCCTATACAACGCCGGACCTCGGAGCTGTAACGGGTTGCCCTCAAAGTAGACCGTCGTCAAGTGTTGCTTATCTTTGAGAACGGCCTCGACCTCGGCGAAATCTCCGAAGCGATTGTAGCTCGCCCACAGTTCCTCCAACTTGTCCAAGCCAGCCAGGCCCTTGAGGCTACTGACCTGATTATTGGAAATATCCAAAATTTTGAGATTTTTGTTCTCTTCGATCCCCTCTAGCGATTCCAGGGCGTTGTGCGAGATGTACAACTCCTCCAGGCCGGGAACATCTCTCAAGGGGGTCAGGTCCTTGATTCTGTTGGATTGGATGCTGAGCAACCGCAAGCTGGGTAGTCCACCAAGCCCCGTAAGCTCCGTGATTTTGTTCTTGGCGACCCAGAGCTCCTCGAGATTCTTGAGACCGTCGAGGTTCTTGAGCTCCCGTATGCGGTTGGAGCCAAGCTCTAGTGAAGTGAGACTCTTCAACTCGTCCAACCCCTCGATTTTGCTAATTTTATTGGCAACGAGAAAGAGTTCCTTGAGCTTCTTCATGTGGCTGATATTCTTGATGTGCTTGATCTTGTTGAAACTGAGGTCGAGGCAAGTGAGATTATCTAAACCATCCAGTCCGCGCATATGAGAGATTAAGTTGTCGTAAAGGTCGAGGTCTTGAAGCGTCACGCCGAGTGAGGAGAGTCCGTTAATTTCCTGAATGCTGTTTTGTCGCAAGCAGATTCGGATGACGTTCTTGAAACGTTCCAGCCGCAGCGACGATATAGCCGCAATCCGGGAGTGCGAGCACATGATTTCATCAGTGTCGGAATCTTCGCTGTCGAGCAGGTCTGCGTACATCAGTCAGCTGGCGATGGCCGGGACTTTCGACCGGGCGGGATAGCTCACCCTCATCCGCACTGATTTCCTCGCCAGGCAGGACATTGCTGTCATCGGAGTATTCGGGATCGGACAGAGCCTCTGGGTTCGTCACAAGGGCAGACTTGGGAACGCGTAGCTTGCCGTCCCAGCCTTTGCTGTTTCTCAGACTGGGGCTGCCAACAATGTCCTCGCGCGGCGCAACACGATCATCATGAATATCAATGTGCGCCGGCGTGTCGTTCTCCTTTTTGACCGGTGTCGGCATATTGACTTTTGTACGATCGCAAGGGAGCGATCGCGGGGGCAGAGGCGCGACAAAACGAGAATTCCTATATCGACGGGTTATACGTCAAGAAGACTGCGATTATGACATATGGCGAAGGCGAACGGAGTCGTTTGAAGTCGATGAGCGAATGATGGCCGTCTTCGAATAGAGAGAAGGGAGGGGTGGACGGCTGCATGCAGTCTGCTTTTCCTGACGTCGGGCTACCTGCTGGAGATGCAGATGGGATGCGGGCACCTCATGCTCACATGCAGTCAGGCTGGGCAACGTACTCGGGCTAGAACAAGCCCGCCCTGAAGCACCGGATAGTGGAGTCAAGGGCGCTGGAGAGCGCGCGCCATGGCGGTAGCGGGCCCAATAGCTTCAGCGTTCGTTGTCCGCGAGGGAAAAGTGGGGGTACGTTATCTCACAGGCAGCGGGGCAGATCCGAATGTGTCGACTCCGTCGGCTCTGATACGTTACCTAGGTAGGCAAGGTTCTTTAACATCAAGTACTTCTGGTGCGAGTTGCAAGGAATCATCACTCCGTTTCACCTTTCAGCTCGAAGCGTCCAGTTATCTCGGCTATCTAGTTCACTTGATGAGAGCATCCTCGATCTGCGCTTACCAAATCAATGCCTATTTACTCCCGCTGCAGCAGCTAAAACGAAAAAACAAAAGACCCTTGTTGATTCCTGCAGGTGTCTGTTGGCAACGTCAGGGCCTTGAGCTGCACCTGCATCCAGTTCGCGACTCGACAACAAATATGCGTCCGTAATTTTCAACTGAGTTGCTAAGGGCCGTGTCATGGCCAACCTGGCTCATCACCTTCGTGGCAATGCAGCTCGCCTCGTCTCTGACCCAGCGATGCGCTGGCGCTCTCAGCTTTTCCTAATCGAGTGGCCCTCCAGCTTGAACGCGGTCAGGTCATGTCGTTCTCCCGACCAGGCACGCAACCTGACCCTTGCGGGGTCCGTCTTGCAAAGAAGGGGGATTCATCTGCCCACGGCATTGATGCCGCCGTTGATCTTCACTGGGCTTTTCCTGACTCTCTGGTGCTGGAAATGCACCATGCTGATCCTGTTCCAAAACGCCATCATTTACAACCCCTTCATTCCACCAAACGCCAGAAGTATGCGCATATCCGACTATGCCAGCCAGTGTCGTGGGCTTCAGTGGCGCGAAGAACGCATCAAGTCCTTGGATGGGACCGAAATAGCCTTGTGTGTCAGTGAGATGCCGTCTCGCAGTCCGGCTAGCTCTGACGGAGACAAAGGAACGATTCACCTCTACATGATATATTTTCAAGGTTTGTAATCACTCGATTACATGGCACGATCTGCTCTTTGCTCAGAGGCTCATCTCGTCAGCAGGGAACGCCTCTTCGCTTCCACCCAGGTTACCTGATATTTCGTCAATTCTTCGGCGTCTACAGGAGACTAACGAAGCAGTACACTTCACCACGGTATGCCTGAGCTATCGCGGCTATTGGACCTCGCACGACCGTCCTTCTGAACGCGGGATCAATTTGGATGCCCAAGCCGCGTTGCAGTGGATATCCCGACGTCACCCAGAGAAGATCGCGGGTGACTCATCGCCAGAATCTAGGGTGGTGCTCTGGGGACAGAGCATCGGCTGCGGCTTCGCGACCAATCTAGCGGCGATGCCAAAGCAGCCCTCGAATTTGAGTATCGATGCCCTAGTGCTGGAGACACCGTTCACCAACACCCGGGCCATGCTCAAGGCACTGTATCCTCAGCGCTGGCTACCTTACCAACACCTGTGGCCCTTTCTTCGCAACCATCTCGACAGTTACAAGAATCTCGCTGCCATGAAGGAAACGTACCAAGCTCGGCCACCCCAGGTGTACATCATCGATGCAGCTAAAGATGAGCTTGTCCCGCAGGATCATGGCAGGCTGCTCCATCAGCGGTGCCTGGATCTCGGGATCCCGACGGAACGCTCCGCGATACGAGGAGCTTTGCACAACGATGTAATGGTGCGTAACGATGGAAAGTCAGCCATTGCGCAAGCCATTACCCAGGCTGTGGCAAGGCCCGGAACGATGGCCGAGCCCCTGCCGTCTCTGGATGAAAAGTAAAAGTTGGCAAGGCAAAGATTGCTGTACCATGAGGGGCGTGAATCAACGCCACGCGTGCAAGCTGAGTAGAAAACAAGGGCAGACTCCTCGGGGCCGGCTCGCATACCTCTCCAGCCGCGCCGTCGAGCAATGGTCTGAGCGTGAAATTTGTCTCGATGACAGGCCGTGAAGCTTGTTGCTTTTTCCGATCATGGCGAGGTGGGATCACGCAAAAAGGTTCTACGAATGGCGATCCGAGAGCAGGCAGAACGAAAAGATGGGCGTGTTGGCACGACCCAACCTTTGCACGTCCTCATCAGGCAAATCAATGCCTGCGTTCGCGAAATGCGTCATCAGACACGATGCAACGGCAATTCGACGGTTGAGGTCCTTTTAAGATCGGTTCCTCTCTAATGAGACGGCTTTCGCGCCGGCTCTGCGAAGTAGGATGTGGCTTTGCGTTGGTCAGGGCCGGAAAAAGTCGTACTCGTCGCGTGCAAGGCAAAAGCAGGCAGCCTCTATCCAAGACAGGGACTTTGACCACAGGGACCCCTTGTGCTCTGCGTCCACTGCCTTGGCTTTGCCGCCCTCCTTTTCCATGGCCGCGTCGCCAAGCTGTTCTGGTTGTGACTCCAAAGACGGCTTTGCTCCGGTCGGACCCCTGTCATCTTCGTCCCGCCGCCCGCGCCAAACCTCTCTTGGCCTCGTACCAGGTACATCGTCCCATTAACCCGCCCGATAGCGTCACGTGCTATCGTGTGAATATTGCGTCGCACTGAACGCGCCCCCGACTGCGAGCTGCAGCTTAACGCGTCGCACGGACAGTGAGGTTCTCACGAGTCACACTGCGACCCGCAAGAGTCACCAGCGGTCATGGCTAAGCCCGGCTCATATCACTATTTAGGGCCTAGGGGTGCCCCTACTGTCCCCCCTTCAGCGGCATCCATGCCTGAGGTTTCTTGCTGCGCACGCCATGCCTCTACTTCGCCTGGCTGAGCGTGTATATAATCTCCTTCTGTGCCTCTGCTTGTCTGCTCTCGCGGCAAGACTTTTCGACGTGATTATGGCTTAGCTCGCCCCCAAGGCAACAAGGCAGCAAATCTCATACTTCATGAACGGCGGCATTCTGAACCACCAACCAAAGCAGCATCGCTTCCGTCGTATAAATATCATCGCTGCCCGCCCATTGCCTGCTCTCCCTCCATAATTTCGCCATTCGTGCCTGATCCTCTGCTCCCGGCTCGATTACAGACCACATCGCAATTGCGGCACATCAAGTCGCCAAAGATACGCCGCCATGTTCAGCAAACGATTCGAAATGTCGAACCGGAGCTTCTCCAAGAGCCACAAGGCTTCCAAATCCAGCGCTTCATTCAGCAAAGAAAGCGGCGTGACAAAGCGGCGCCATGAACCCCGTCATAAACGGCCAAGCACCGCCTCTTCGACTGCAGCCAGCGAGGACACCGTCATGAGCAAGTGAGTGAGCTTGCCGATCCGAGCACAAAAATCAGCATACTAACACGCGGAATCACAGTGCTCATGGGTCAGCCATTGTCACTCTCGTCGTCGGTCCAGAGCAACGGCTTTTTGCCGCCCATGAAAACGTCCTATGCTCGAGCGTCTTCTTCCTGAACGCCCTGCGGAATGCATACTCGGACTCGGCGTCGAAACGGATATCCCTCCCAGACGAAGAGCCCGAAATATTCAGCGCCGTGCTCGAGTTTCTGTACAAGGGCGACTACTTCCCCCGTCTGATGCACAATAAACGGCGCAACTCTTGGGAACTTGAGTCGGTCTCAGACGAAGACCGACAGAGAGTCGAGAGCACAGTTTACCACCGCGGGGTGGATGGCGACCTGCTCAAAGATACCGTCATATACTGTGCCGCCAACAGATATGGGTTGGAAGAGCTGAAGAAGCTGGCGCTACGTAAACAAGGTCTACGTGAGTCTCCTCCAAGACCTCGGCACGCTTCTGCGTTGCGAGTGCCTTGTCATCTGACGATGGACAGAGTCTGGGATCCAGTGCAGCACCATCTTGGCGTCGGCCCGATATGCGTACGCCAACACACCCGAAAATGACTCAAAGCTGAGGGCGCACTACCTCGCCCTAATTATCCGCTCTCGCAGCACTTTTAAGCGCAGCGGCACGATGCAGCTGGAGATGTACAATGGCGGCACGCAGCTCTTCTTCGACCTCTTTGTCGCTCTGTGCAATCACGTTGACGACATTTCCTCGGCGCAGTACGTAGCAGACTTGCGTGATTCCACGAGGCAGAGACGTGCTTGATTTGCTAACATCTTTGGCTCCTCTACAGAAGCACGCCTCGTTCCAACCGCCATTTCTGAGGCAACCAACAAGCCGCTGAGGCCGTTGACCGCCATGCCATGAAACAGTGATTACGAGTACAGCCATGTCGAGATCTGATCGCTTGACGACCGACTCCTCTGTGAAGCTTTCCCTAATGAGTCGAAGTATTTTTCAAAAAAGTCCACGTCTCCTATGTTCAAGGCCGAAGGCCTGTGGAGGCTTGCAATCCGGTCTCTTGTATATTTTCCTTGATTTATCACCGTCTTCATGGTACCACATGTACAATTAGCCTTTCCCAAAACTTCTCAACCTCTTGACAATAAGGGGAGCGCTTCTCCTCTTTTCTTCACTCTCAGCCATGGTCTGGCGAGATTTAACTAGGCATAGAATTCATCACGAGGGCATCAAGACTGCGTGCTGCTCCAACATTCTCGCAAGAAGTAAAAACATGAGACGTTACAAATGTTGTCTACTGTAGTATCCGGCTCTTCTTGATATGGTGCATTTTAAAAGAAGAACGACTAATCTAGCTGAGACAAGTCGTCGGCGCGGGACGCCAGCTTGTGCGGGTGCGTGAATCTCGGCGTGAATCGTGACTTGCTCCGGCCAGCCAAGCAGCTCGGCGAGTGTAAGTGACTCACGCACCATAACGCCACTACGCCCTTCTCCGGCCACCATGCACTTGCGCCATTCAGACTCCGGAAAAGCAACGCAGGTGGCTCGTCGGCTGTACTCATGGATATTGCTTCTTCTCCCCGGATATGACTGATCCTCCCTACCCGGAAGGGGTTCTTTGTCCGAGAATCGAGCCACCAAATGTTCATCATGGGAAGATGGTGGTGGTCCGTGTTAGAGGGGTTGATGCAACAGCATTCAAGGCCTGCAGATCCAGAGAGCGGAGCGTTCAACCGCTGCATCGGGGTTCCAGTCTTAGGATGACCATCAAAAGGGTAAATTCGCTGTGGTGCAGTAATGCAACAAGATGGTGCACCACCTCCACACGTCGTCCTCGCCGGCTCGAATATGGTATTCGCCTTTCTTGAAGTTCTCGACGTCGATGTGGTCGCCATGATGAATTTGTTCTGTACAGTTGGTAGCTCTGGAGAGCCTGAAGGGGCCACGAATATCCTGATGCATTCCTCTGGCACCTCTCATGATCAGATACCGACTTAAAATCCACTAGTCGCCGCTGATGATAGACCGAGAATAACGCCTTGCTTTGCTCATTCGCCCATGTCAACGTTAAGCTCACTTTTGACACCCAATCGTACTCAAAGTCCAGTGCCAGGGAAGGCCCCTTTTTTCGACAACACGACTGTGCCACGTTCGCGCGCGATGTAGCCTCTCATTAGATCCTGCATCACCCGTCAGTAAGTTATTTGTTCAATCATTGAGTCACTCGCAACACCCGTTGAAGTCGTCATCAAGTGTTTAACCCTTGAGCTCACCTTGTAGATCATGTTGGCAAGGAGGCATTCCACCTCGTCAGTGTCTATCTGCTCGCCACCGCTACCCATGCATATAGCGGCTCGAAACTCCGCCACGGGTACCCGAGTCCGGCGCATTGGTGCTGGATCTGCTTCCTTTGGCTCCTCGAAACCACCGGCAAGGAAGACCTTGCGCAAAAGGTTACGAAGCGCTATGTCCCGGCCACGCTCGAGCGTCAGGTAGATACGTCGCTTCACAAACTCTTCCTCGCCTTCTTGCAGGGCGAGGTCAAACGCCCGCAAGTCTCCACGGCGAATGCACCGTGCCAAGGGAAGGAATAGGCGCTGTAAGCGAGGGAACTGGCGCAGAAGCGACTCCGTTGGTAGGATATGGCTCGTCAGCAGTCGACAGGGAATGAGATACGTCAAAATACGCCTGCAAAGGTCAGTACAGCTCATTATTCCATAGCAGGCGACGTACTCGAGATTCGTCTTGGCACTAGTGTGGCACAGTTGCCACGCCTCGACCAGATGTTTTTCAGCCTTAAAATCAAGTCAGTAGAGCGACGTGAGCAGGTTAAGAAGCATCCACCTGAACATAGTTCTCTTCTAGAAAGAAGAGCACGCCTTCGTAGTATTTGAAAGTCACCCTTTGGGCTTTGGGAAAGCTCTCCAGCGGTGGCATGTCCCCTTTGTCATTGTAGACGGCTAAGGTCTTCAAAATCGTTCTGGACAGTGAAGCCGAGTTGAGCTTGAAGTATGTCTTGAAGAGAAGATTGATGATAAAGTAGATGCCCCATTTCCGCGATTCCTCAAGAGGCGCCCTCGAGCATGGATTAGCATCGATTTGTTGCGCAGTGTTACAAGAGACTCACCTATCATTGAGACATAATGTGAAAATACGCTTCAAGTGTTGTTCGCAATCTCGCAGCTGCGCCTGCTTCTGCATCTCCGGGTCAAAGTCGTCCTGCATAAGACTTGCGTTGACCGAAGTATCAACATTGGAACGACTGCGTTCCTCGTCGGACTTGATAGCAAAGAGCCTCAGATACTTTCCAACCATGTACAAGGTAGGAATCGTCCAGGCCTCGAAGCCGTGGTTGTTGTAGCCACGGATCAGCATCGAGACAAGGTCTCTCCAGGACTCGTAAGCCCTGGTCCAAGATGACTGCATCTTTATTAGCAACACCGTTCGTGGCTGCTCGCTGCGAGTGAATTACGAACCTTGCCATCCTCGCCAGCTATGATGTCCCCAATAGCTTTCCAGTATGCCGTGTAGACCTCCACCCATCCTTTGGCCTCATCGGCACTCAAGGTGGACCTGTAAGGAGTGCGTAAATGCATGAAGTGCTCAATGTCTCCCTTGACGCTGTGAGCGTTTGTCGTCTGCCACACTTTCCTGAGTCGATGGGCATTATCAGGCGGGGGAACTGGCGAGAGAGTCTGTGCGAGTAAGTATCCGTTCCGCTGCTGATGCGCCTCGGCGAAATGTGCAAAAAGTTCATCCATGATGTCTGCCTAGGATCGGGTCAAGCTTCACAGCTACTGTATGTCGAAGGTGGTCGACCAGCATGCAAGGCTGACGTTGTGTCAAGGACACGTTCAAAACGCAGGTGAGGAGAAACAAGCCTGAGACACCTGAGGTCAAAAAGGTAGCTAATAGCCGATGATCGAGCGACTACGGTTGTCCAGCTTGAGCATATCGCGAGATGAATGAGATCGGAAGCTTCGAGTTGGCTTCAGTGTTGGTGGATGAGGCCAAGAAAGTAGGTGGTACCCTAAGGTACTGGGTACCACTGCCAAAAGACTGGTTAAAGACGGTACCCTTGACTTGGCAAACGGATCATGGGCGAGTGTGTGTACAAACCGCAGGCATGACGGGTCAGTGGAGCAAAAGTGGAACAGATAATGAAGAAAGCGTGATACAGCACGTGACTCACAATCTAGCAGGAAAGCAAGGTGACTGTCAAGCAGTGGGGCCGATGATGGTAGGCCAGCCAATCGCTGACGGGGTCAAAGCCCTGCGGCCAGTGCGAACGGTTGCTGCCAACCCTCCCCACCTGCCGCACACAAAAATTATCGCCGGGCCATCTCACTGCAACTTGGACAAATCTCTAACCTTTGCAGCAGTCGAAGACATTGACCACCGCCGCCGTAAGTACACAAACACGTTGTCTACTGAGAAGAAGAAGCTGACATTGGATTAAGATGGGTAAGTTGTTTCAGTTTGTTCCATTCTTTCCTTCGACGCCCGAATTCGACGACTACGAAAACACGATGTCATCTTGACCTCTGGAGCGCATCGCAAACATCGAAAGTGAAAAAAATCAGTCCACGGATCGACATCAACTACACCGCGAAGATTCAGCTTATCATCGTCGAAATTCGAGCTCCGGGCATTGCCTCTGCCCTCCGGAATGCCGCGATCAACGCCATGTCACGACCACGCGCAATTTTCGATCCGCTCCGACGCTGCGTTCGACCGGGAATCATGAGCTCGACGAGAACGGTGACTGACTTCTCCCGCCGCAGGTCGTCTTCAGGAATATGAGGTCATTGGGCGCCATCTGCCCACCGAGGCCAACCCTACCCCGGACATGTACCGGATGACCATCTTCGCTCCCAACGAGACGGTCGCCAAGTCCCGTTTCTGGTACTTCTTGCGTGGTCTGCGGAAGGTCAAGAAGGCCACCGGTGAGATCGTTAGCGTCAAGGCGGTACGTCGCAACTTCTCCCCCGACAGCGTCGCGACGGCGACTGACAACGAGGACAGATCCACGAGAAGCACCCCCAGAAGGTCAAGAACTTTGGCATCTGGCTGCGTTACGACTCGCGCTCCGGTACCCACAACATGTACAAGGAGTACCGCGAGATGTCCCGCGTCGATGCCGTCGAGGCTCTGTACGCCGACATGGCCGCCCGCCACCGTGCCCGCTTCAGGTCCATCCACGTACGTGCGACATCCAAGCGATTGCGCCGGGCTGTTCACTCACATTTTTATCACAGATCCTCCGCGTCGTCGAGATCGAGAAGACCGAAGACATCAAGCGCCCCTACATCAAGCAGCTCGTCACCAAGAACCTGTCCTTCCCTCTCCCCCACCGTGTCAGCAAGGGCTCCAACCAGCAGCTGTTCAGCGCGCAGCGACCATCCACCTTCGCTTAGGTTGTTTCTGCTTTCAAGAACGGTTGGGCAAGGTTCTGCGGGTGTTTATTACGGATCATGGAAATATCAACTGCATTTGCCTGAAGCAACGGGCAGCGAATGAAGCAAAAAAAATCTCGAGCGATCATCAGTGACGGTGATGCAGTGCATCGTGACCTTTTTAAGCGGCTGCGTTTCATAAGATGGCCATCAACGGGAGGACACCGAGGACGATGCACGTTTCGTGCCCCAATAGAGCTCAGGTCTGGCCTGCGGGAGCGCTGGGCGATGAATCACGGTCTAAACCGCGAGAATGGCAGGTCGCCTAGCGCAGCAACTGCGAAAGCCAGGCGATTTCATGGTTAAACGATCTCCGTTTCAACTTCGTAAGGCAGCCTTGATTGAACGGTGCTCCGTGTCGAAGATACGGTGTAGAGCTGAAGAACAGTTGCCCAATTCGGACGTTCGCCTGACTGAGCTGACGTGTCGAGCGGACGCTTCCAGTCCTCCTCTAATCTCCGTGTACGTATGCGGGTCGCATCGTTTACATGACTCACAGTTGTAAGTGACGATGATCGCTCAAAGAGAATGTCGCCGAGAGCTCTGAAGAAGGGAACGGATCGTATGAATTGCCTCCTGACAAAATCTCCGCCACCAACTCCCAAGAGATCCTGGTAGCTCGTAAGCATCAGTAGAGATGACTCGAGAGAACAAGGAAAGGAGCGTATCGCCTCCACTGCCTACACCTACGCCCTTGGAATGGACCACTGTCCAAACAGCCTTCCCAGCGGTCCCACTGCCTCCAATGAACCGCCGGCCCGAAGTCCGGACGAAACGGCTCATACTCCGACAAATACAAGCCAGCGACCTGCCCGCATGGCGCGCCATGCTGTCGCAGTCCAGCACGGTGATCTGGACGCCACAGGGCCAAGCCGTCCGCGACGAGGCGTGGTACGCCAGCCGGCTGCAGAAGAACTTGGCGCCCGAGGGCGACGACAAGTACAACTTCGCCATCTGCCTGGCCGAGACGGGCGAGATGATGGGCACGGGCGGCTGTCACAAGCTCGCGGGCGAGTTGGGCTGGCCCATCATCGGCTACGGCCTGCGGAGCGAGTTCTGGGGACACGGCTACGCGACCGAGTTCCTCGAGGGCTTCTTGAGCGCCTGGTGGGCGCTGCCCCGGGTGCGGGTTGAGGTGCGGGTCGAGAGAAGCACCCTACCGACGGATGCTCGCGATGGCGACTCGGTTGAAGAGTGCATTGAGGCGGTGACTCTCGAGGACAATGTGGCCAGTCAAAAGGTCCTCACCAAGTGCAAGTTCGAGCGGGCCAAGGTTTGGGAGGATGCGGACATCAGGGACCCGGAGAAGACGGTTGTGCTTCACGGGTTCGTGGCCAGACGACCTGAGCGGCTTCTCACAGGCATTATCGAGTGAATGAGCTCAGGGTATGTGCCTTTTAAGATCTCGTCGACGATATTACTTAGATGACCCGGGGCGAAGCAGCACACCAAGTTATTTTAATTCATCAAGCGTTGTCTGACTTTCATTCTCATGCTAGCTATCCACCGGGGGGGGCTATGGAATATCTTCTCTCTCTCGCCTTTTCGACAAAGCGAAAAATGAAGAGGAGATGAGGTCAAATCTGCATAGCAGACCATGCATGCCAGCTCTATAGATCAAACTTGCGGATATTGGACACAATCTTGATGATGACGCCGCCGGGAGTGTAGCCGCTCTTCTTATACTCGTCCGTGTGATAGGCAGAAGCCGTCTCGTTGATCAAGACACCCTGGGAGCCTCCAGCAGTGCCGCAGCTGATGATTCCCTTGTACTGCTTCTTCTTCTTGTCGTCGTCGTCTTTGTCCTTGTCATCGGACGTGGATAGGCCATAGTCAATGGTCCTGGCAATGTCCTCGTACAGCACCGACGACTCGGCCTTTGGGTCAATGTGCTTGGCCAAGGCCAGGACGGACCTGTACTTGAATATCTCCCACTCGGCGCACCCGGGGACAATGTTGGTCGTCATGGTGAGGAAGCGGCCGCCGTCAATCTCTCGGCCGTAGGTGCGGAGGGCGTTGGCGACGTAGGCGACGTCCTCGACGAAGATGTCCTGGGGGATGTCGTGATCGCCGTTGTAGCAGTGGAGATCCTCCTGCTCGCCGTCACAGGCCTCGAAGCGTGTGCCCGACTGCGAGCCGCGAGCAACGGCCTCGGCAGCCAGGAGCAGGGGGAGGCATGTGGACAGGACTTGCTTGAAGTGCATGACGGGATATTTCTGAGCCTGGGTCTAAGATGATTGGGTCTATGAACTGCAAGAGATAGTCTTTGATAGTTGGAGGAGTGCTAAGCACAGGTTTACGAGAGTGTTGTCGGGGACACGCAAGTCAAGCAAGTGAGAAGAAGGGAATAGAGCCAGAGGTCGTCTCTTAGAGGCGCGGCCTCATGCCTTTATCTCGAGCACCGGGACTCCTTGTGGCCTCGAGAGCCCATCAGCACTGACAGCCGTACGACGTACACAGCTCACATTGACGTCGTAGGCTTGAGGCGTGTGTCTCACGGCGTGACAGCATCCCCAGGAACGGCATCTATGCGACCAATCCCGCCACATAGAAGCCACAGTCGAGTGTGTTTTCCCTTTTGAAAGTGGCGAACATGAATCGATCTCTTTGAGTTTGCTACGCAGTCAAATTGAAAGGATACGTGCCATCTTGTCATACCAATCGGCTCGCTTTTCGTACTTTTCATAATCACAATTGACCTGCTCTTGAGTTGAATGTGTTCCGAGGTTCGTCGGCGAGGACTTTCGCGGCAGAAATCGTGAACCTTTTCATCCGGCGCGGCAGGGCGGCGGGGGGGAGACGGACGGCTTCTCTTGCGGCAGGATTCTCTCGCTGTCTCAACCGCAACAGGAGCGGCTTGCAGATGGCTTGCCCAATGTGCGGAAGCTCCCTATTGGTCTCTGGCGGCGGGTGAGCGAGTGAGGGCAGCGCGCAAGCCATGTTTGTGCGAGCTCCTGGTGGACATTGACCCGTCGATCTTTGTACGCAATGCGACTCTCTGTAGCACAATTCTCGTATTGAGGCTCGGCAAACGGGCGAGTCTTCTGAGAGTATTGTTTCTTTGGTGGGATGTTCCCCGGCTTCTTTGCGTGGAGAAGATGGCTGTTTTCGAAGAGCATTGAAGACGAAATATTTCCTTGGGTCTGCTCTGCTGTCGAGTGTCGCGATTCGAACAGCTCTGGGGTCCCGGCCTCTTCGCAAATTCGAGATCGTAAGATGACACCGGTCCCAAAGAGAGGACACGATCGTCCAGACTCCGTTGACGATGCATGAGTGTCTCGGAACGATGATGACTTCTTGAGCAGTGTGTGACGAATCTCATGTATCCGCAGGCGGCAGATGGGAGCCGTGTCGTAGCAAGAGGGTTTCCGGTCACCTTTCCAGAGTCAAGGAAGAAGACCGGATACAATGGATTCTGATCACCTTTTAGGTACCTATAGAAGTCAATGATGTCGCTAGGCATGAGGAAGCCGGGATTTGAAATACTCGTTCCGCTTGTTGCACCGCGCCGCCAGCCGTGATCCTGGAAGACTTGCCACTGCCGAGTTCAAGGTGACTTGAGTTGGAGTCGGAATATGCCGGTCGAGTTCAGGTTTGCTGTCCATGCATAGACACGGCAGAAGCTTCATCTGTCCTGCTTCATCACATTAAGATTTGTCTTGACGACAGCTCATGACTTCTTGTCAGTTGAAGAAGCATTTTCCGATCTTGGGTCTATTTAATGCTATGAATACCTTGGACGATGAGCTCGATCGAAGCTGCAGCGAGATGAATGAGATGAGTGGTCATTTGAGTAGCATCTCTATCGAGATCGATCCATCTGTCTTTTGGTACTTGATCAGTCAGATGTCATTTGATTTTGAGGAATATCCGACGGCGTGAGGAGAAACTCACCAACCAGTCGTCAGTCGTGACTTCAGTATTCACTAACGTACAGTATGCGAAAGTCGATAATCGTCAGCAAGTGGCCTGTCCATCATCTTTATCAAATCTTTATCAAGAAAGCCAGACACTAGCAGAAGCAATTCGCAAACTCACCGTCCGTCTTCTCTAGGGCCTGAAATCCCCGTTCTCGGCCTCGGATCTAAGACTTTATCGCCGCGTCGAAGGACAATTCGACGAGGCAATTAACCGAGAGCACGGCAAGCAGTGTAGATTTGACAATGAATGATCAAGTTACTACGCAATCGTGCAATTATATGTAGTCTCGGGTTTCCCAAAGTATGTAACTTAAGTGACGCCGCCGTGAAGAGCTTCAATTCGGGACCCTGCGTGAACCCTCAATCATCAAAGGCGACGTTTCCTTGAGAACCTCACCACTTTGAGATCCGTCACAATCACAGCTCAACACATACCTACCCACGTAGCTCTCTGCCCTTTACAATGCAGCTATCCGGCCCACCACTCGTCGCAGTCGCGACCGGCATCCTCGGATCCGCCTGCATCACGGGTACGTGAGAAGCCTCTCTGTCTGGACTCCCTCACTTCAAGAATGATTGCCCTCAAAAAAAAAGGCGTTAAAACCAGCCGCTGACATTGAACCCTCCCCCTTCCCTTTTTTGGGTCGGTCGTTCTCTCTCCCCCTGTGGCAGGCGCCATCATGTCCTTCTCCCTCATCGCCGCGCCCTCGCTCAAAGCGGCGCCGCAGTCGACGGCGCAGACCTTTGTCGACTTCTACGCGCGTGGGCAGAGGATCATGCCGCGCTGCGCCATCGCCGTCGGCCTGTCGTACGCCTACGCCGCCTACGCGCTGCACGCCCAGGGCGGTCGCTGGACGGGGTTCGCCGCCGCTGCCGCCTGCGTCGCGGGCATCGTGCCCTTCACCCTCACATACATGAAGGGCACCATTGCCGACCTGCACCGCGCCGCGAGCGATACTTCGGGCGACGCAGCCACGGCGGCGCGCGTGCCCGTCTTGCTGGAATCTTGGATCTTGATGAACTTGACGCGCGGCTTCATGGTTCTCGCCGGTACGTTGGTTGGTACGTGGGCGTTTCTGCAAGATGTCTTGTGATGGGATACTCGTCTAGCTACTACTATCGAGTTGCGACTCTGAGCGACGGCAGCATCGCGGCAGAGATATATGACTCCTCTCAAAAAAACACAGTCTGTCGATTTCATCATCGCCGCCGAGGCCACCGACCGTCAACGTAGCGAACCCAACACCGCTTTGGCTATCCTGCCCAAATTCATGTAGCCAAGTCCAGTCGTGACTCTTCGCCAGCACCTCTTCAAGTCTGGTGAGACTGGCATAATCCGATCATACCGACTTGTCGTACGCCTCAATAGCCGCCCAGCATTTGGCCAGGTTCTTCTTCGGCTCCCACGTGTTATCCTTGACGCTCCAGCCCTTCCACTTGACCAGGTAAAAGTGCTCCAGCGTGTCCGCGTCGATTCGCGAGTCGACGATGCGCTCAATTTCCCATTCTCCTGCACTTCCCGCGCCGGCCGTCGCAACTGCGGCATTTTTCTGTTTCTTCTTCGTCTTCTTCTCTCCCCTGCTCGGACGACCGCGAGGTGTGGCCGCTGCGCGAGGTGTGGCCGCTGCGCGAGGTGCAGGCGGGGGAGACATGTTCGATGCCGCGACGGACTGGAGACGGGTCGAACGCCGGCTCGATCGCGCAGAGGGCTTGTCGGGCTTCACGGAGGCGGCCTTCTTGACGGGCTTGGCGGATTTGATAGACGCGACCGGCCTCCTCGAGCGTCGAGGTCTTCCAGGCCCTCTCTTCTTCGGGATGGCCTCGGGCTGCTTCTCTTGCAGTTGCTCCTCCTCGTCTTGGTCCTCTTCCTTCGTCTCGTCGTCTTCCTGGGCAGCTGACTCTTTCAACTGTTCCCAGCTGGCCTTGAGCGACTCGTCGGCCTCAGTTCCGCTCACGTCCTGTTCTGAGCCAGGGTCCGCATCCCAAGAGAGGGGGCCGAACTCGGAACAATGCTCTGTTCCTCGCTCAATGCTAGGGCGGATGCTACGAAGCCTCGCTTGTCAGTCATCCTAGTCGTGGCAAGTCGGTAACGCTTCTGGACCGAGTCTCATCTCACCTTTCCACCTCGTCGCGATCCACCATGACCTCACGTCCAATAAAGACGGAAGTCTTCTTGACTGGTGGCATGATGGGAGTCTGGCTTTTGCAAGCGCTTTCTTGCTGCCAAAGTCTCGTGCTTTGCAGACTGAAGGCGCGAAAAACTGGCAACTGAGCCAATATCGCTGGCTCGGCCGCCTGAGAAAGCGGCAATGACTTGAAAAGTTGAACTGACTATTGGTGCAGCAGAAAGTCAGCACGTGCGATTTCCTAAATCTGATATCTTCAGGTTTGCAACAGAGCACGTATGCGTAGTGGTTTGTTGTGGTCGCGTCAAAGGCAACATGGAGTGCAGAACAGGCCTTGAAACAGCACAGGGCGAACGGCCGAGCATTCTTTCCGCCTTGTTTGTTCCCGCACTTCTACCAATCTTCCTTTGACAATAACACGACCAGGGTCACAATTCGCTGCCAGCTGCTATTGTGCGCCATGTTAAATAGACAAGACGACTTTCCAGCTCACAACATCATGTAAGTTAGCTCATCCTGCCTTGCTCACCAACACTTTCCATTGCAATGACCCTTATTGTGCACTGCATCAGATGGGATCATGTATTCCATTCGCTACGGAGACTTTCTACCCATTCAGGCGCACCCTCGTCTCCTACTTCGTGATCAACATCTCTGTAGTCTGCGCTGCCTCTTTCACGCTGTTCTTCGAATATTCAATGCTGCACGCCTTTTCCAGCGCGTTTTGGTATCATCTATCGTCTCAACGTTCAAACGTGTAGCTGTTATCAAAAAGCCAGGAAGCGTGGTGAGCCAAGTCACTGCTTGGCGAGATAAGTAGGGAATGCTTCGGTTAATGGAGGAGCAGAGTGGCCTTTAATCAAGCTCCTCTACCTCGTCATCGTTCAACTCTCGGAATTTGCCTTCCTTAACGGCCTTCTCGACGGGATTCTCAATATCAACAACACCCGTTTGCTTCAAACTGTTGTGGCGGTTCGTTAGTAGGCTCATGTACAGTGGAGTTGATCGAGGTTCCTTACCGCTCAAAAAGAACAAAGAGTCGCTCAGCTTCCCGCTCCTTTTCCTCTTGAGACATCTCCGGACGTTGATCCGGGGCTTCCTTGTCGAGAAATTGGCCTGTAATAGGATTGACAAGCTTTTGAGCGCCGGCGTTGTCGCCTGTACTGAACGCCTCTGACGCCGATGCGGGTATGGGCACGTTGTTCTGGAAAAGGAACCCAGAGGCGAACCCGTATCCGACATTCTCAACAAACTTGGATGCGTCTTTGCCAGAAAGGTTGAAGAAGAGATGAGAAATGGCATCCCTCAAGGCCGGTGCGACTGGGTTGGTTGAGTTCTTCAGGAGTCTCGCTGAAAGTGTATTCCCCCGTCCCAGTATGCCTTGCCGGTCTTCTGCGGAGGGTAGGAGCGTGTTTTCCAAATGTTGCTTCACCGCTGGTGGCGCGTTTTCGTAAAACTTGCCAAGCAAGGCGACTAACGGTGTGACAATGGTTTCAAGCTCGTTATCATTGTAAGCTCTCATGGACAAGTCCAGTAGAGATACTAGTCGAGAGGAAACTTTGGTAGGCTCGGCCTTGGGATACAGCGCAGCTCGGCTCTTGTCGGTGTTGTAATCGAGGTTCAGAAGCGCGTTGATAATTGAGCCAAAAGGGGCATCAAGAGGCTTCGGCGGGGGCGACTCCTGTTTCCACAGTAATGCAACTATGTTGGGAAGTGCAGGAGTGAACGAAGATATTTGGTCCTTGCAATAGTGTGTCACGTTGAACATGAGCCTGAGAGTCTCTGCGAGCGCCATATCCTCCATGGGATCATGGGCAGTCTTTGACTTTTTGGTCAAAGCCTTGGCGTGACGGTTCACGTTCTCGACAATGTGGCTGGCGAGGCGATGTTTCTCAATGAGCTCGACAAGGTCAACGGTTGTACCGTAGGTGGAAAAGAACAGAATGCGTGAGACAAGAAACTCGTTGTCCCAATTTTCTACTTTAAGCTCCCCGCACGCTCTGTGGGCGAAGCCGAGGTCGACGAACATTTGCCGGGTCTCGGGCTTGAGCAACATGGCGTTGGCCACGACTCTGAGGGCCGCTTTTGCAGTGTTTGTCGATGGACTGTAGAATGCGTGCTGCAGTAGCGTGGACATTCCCTGTATAAACATGATCAGCATCGGATTGGTGGAGGCAGTGATAGCATGACTGACATCTTTGGTGAATATCGGGTCGGCATAGTTTGGATCTCTGCCATAAATTTTGAGCTGCTCTAATGCCTCGTCCCGGTCTACGACGTTATTAGTGGCCTGATACGCAGTGCCGTTTTCATGCCAGATGAGACGATCGTACCAGGAGGGATCATAGTGATCTTTTCGAGGTCTTCAGTGAGCGCATCGACGAGGTCCGTCACCGCTTTGAGCTTGGCTATCGGAGACAGTGTCAGCAACGCTACATTACGCCACGAGACACGTGGTGGCAGGCTTGATCAAACTTGCCTGGCCCAGTCGCCGTGGCCATTGATGCAGCTGTTGGTGCAGCCATAATCTCTGGTAGTTTGCACCGCGAAGCAATGTTGCGTGGACAAGAGTACAGTTGACTCGATGATAGTGAAGCTATATGTACGGAGCGAAACAGGTTGGTCACTCGCTATTCGGCTGAAAAGTCATAAAGCTAAGGCGGGGGATGCCTTGGATACACGGGAAAATGTCAAAAGGTCATGAAGCTTGGGGATGAAGCGTGAGCAGCTTTAATACGCCAGCATTCCAACTGCTCCAAGGCAAAATCGAGAAAGGTCTGGACTCTGGACGTCGAATTCTTGGTGGGAACTTGGGAAGGGTCTTTCCTGCATCGCTGACGCGGGTATTGAGCGGCATCCTTGCAATGAAGGCAAGTGCTTTTCTTTTGGCCCGTGCGGTCCTGGACGGTCACCTATACTTTGTACACAGTGCATTGCAACAAGGACCGACCAAGTCTCGTCCTTGGGTCTTGCAATATGACACTGTGCTGCCCTTGCCGTGCCCGTCAACTTTCTTCATTCGGACATCCCTTCAACCTCAGAAGCAGCGTCTGGGCAAGTGCAACGCGGCTGCCGCAGAACTCCGTCGCAGCGACGTAAATTTCAACAGGGCAAGCACTGTCATTGGGCAACGTCGCGAGGTCGAGTTGGCACGGGATTGAGATGCAGGGCAAGCGAGGTCACATGACCGGGATATGAACCTCAATTGGAGAGGTTCGTTAATCCACATTCTCTTCACGTTAATTGCCTAACTTACCTCACCCAAAATTACTGCTTTCATCGGCCTCAATGATGACAGTAAAATAGGAAACTCCTCATTTATACCTCGAATTGATGTTTGAAAGGTCAAGACTGGCTTCTGCGCATCTGCTCCGATCATAGATAGCATCGCTTTATTATTTATTAGGAAAGAAACCTGCCCTCACTGTACAATACTGTGCGTGGTACAGCATCGAGTCCGGCTCGCCGAGACGACGGCCCGGCAGCAGACCGGCGCCGCGTGTCCCCGTGGATTCGCCGTTTGCCCCACTCGACTCTACAGTATTTGGAAGCTTGCCCTGGCCCGTTGTCGCGGACCCCAAAGTCAGCCTTGCCGGTCGGTCCTCGTATGTAACTTACAGTAAGCTGTGACGGACTGGATCTCCCTGCAGAGAGCAACCATTCACGTCCGTGATCGGAACATCTCCTCTTTGGTCGTGTTGGAATGACCCGTCATCTAACTTACGGTACATTACAGTATTGTATGTACCCACCGGCTCCAAAGGGTAATAACTGTACTGTAATTTATTCGTACAGTACTGTACAGTACATGTGCCTCATCTCGGGGCTGCAGAGTTTCCCCGCTCCGCTTGACCGACTGCATGCGAGTCAGATCTCTTTTGTCTGCACATCACCCACTTTGCAACAGCCTACCCGCGAGTGAGAGACCAAGAGGAAAGGTTTGCATTGTTATCGACGATGAACAAAGACCGAGTTTCTTTCAAGAAGCGACACAAAACGCGCATTTCTCAACGTCTCTATCTAACCTACAAACAGCAGTAGCCATTGGAAGAGTTGCTACTGGTGATGGGTGGCTGTCACAAACAACACGCAGCTTGCTGTCCTAGCCGATGCGCCTCGCTTACAGTAAGTTACATGCTCATTCGGACAATCGCCAAAACCTGGGAATAGCGTGAAGGTGCTGATTCTGCCACCACCGTAAGACCCCTTCTACCTAGGTGATATGCAAGTTTGAGGTGGGAAAAGACTCTCAATCTGTCGCCATTCCCCGATCCAAGTGAGTGGCAAGCAGTCATCGTCCGACCACGCAGCAAACATTCTGCGGTTGGTGCCTAGTTGCCTACAAAGTACGGATTCTTGGTGTTTTATGTATTTCTTGCAGTGGCCAATATGGGGTCGCATTGCATCCGCTCCACTACTTCAGGGGTGTTGGTGGATTTCGCCCGGGGTCGAATCCTTCATCAGCCCGTTGTTGCTCCAGATTGCGGAGATTCTTGAATGTGTCCGGGAACTGCCTGCCTAAGCAGATCACCTCGGTCGCTCCCGCCCCTTCTCACGAGGCGAAATGACACCGTCCTCCAAACCCCTTCCACCGCGACTCCTCGCGCCACACTCATCGAGGAGAGTGAGGATTGGGAGATGCGTTCACGAGCGCTGCTGCTGCTTTTAGCAGCTTCAGCAGTTTCTCTCAGTTTCCTCGCAGGTGGCCTGTACTTTGGACGTGATGGACTTCACCGCATGTCCCGCGCAGCCCTCGAGGCCTATCGGAGCCGTGGAAGTAAAGGGGTATCTTCAGATCTTCTGGATTTCTCAGAGATTTCAGCCCAAGGTGAGAGGTCTTATGATGCATGAGCCACTGTGAAATGTCGGGGCTACTTCGCTAACTCTTCGACTCGACGATAGACAAAATGCCGGTTCTGAGCATCGACGCCTATCTCGACGCCATTCTTGACGCAAAATCCACCAAGGTTGAGATTCCAAACATGAGGTGTCCCAAACTGGACCGCGCTAGATATCAGTCTCTCATAATTGCACGGCGCAAGGATGCAACGACACGATATTACTTCGCTCTCAATGTCCGTCAAAGTCTTGCTGTTCTGCCTCGCCTCATTGGCAGCATCATCGAGGTTATACGGTTCCTCGGTCCGCGGCATTGCGCTCTCTCGGTTGTTGATGGGGATTCAGCAGACGGGTCGGATGATATCCTGGCAACACTTCGCCCGTTCTTCAAAGGTCAAGGTGTGAATTATACCCTAACATCTTTACCCTTTGAGCCTGGCGCCGGGAACCGCACCGCGCAGCTTGCCGAAATGCGCAACGAGGCATTGCGACCGCTCCATCTCGACTCAGGCCGCGTTCACGACAAGGCTACCGTTGTATTCCTTGACGACGTTGCTCCCTGTGCAGAGGATATTCTCGAACTTATCCTGCAGCGCGAAAGTCTGCATGCTGACATGACATGTGGCATGGATTGGTTGCAAGGTAATGGCGGTCTTACCTTTAAGGACGTCTGGACCGCTCGAGATATGAATGGTGACTACTTCTATGATGCTACATCGTCGGAGAAGGACTCCAAGGTCACCGCAACGCTATTCGACAACGCCAAGGAAACACGCGCGCGCTTCCTGGCCGGACGGCCCTTTCAAGTATTCTCTTGCTGGAACGGCGGCGCGGCCTTTGCAGCCAAGCATGTACTAGACGGTTTGACATTCCGAGCAGCAAAGGAAGCTTCAGACGGCTGCGAGAACAACGAGACACATTCGTTCTGCAAAGATCTTTGGTCGAAGGGAAACGGCAAGATTGCCGTTGTGCCGACCGTTAATCTTGGACACTCGATTGACAAGGGAGGCAAGATCAAAGAGGCAAGGGGTTATGTGTCGGACTTACTCACCAAGCAAGACAACAATGACGACAGCATCACCTGGGAAGGGACGCCGCCGACCAAGATCAAGTGCATGCCAAGTGAGAAGCGCCGACTGTGGTGACGCCGCAGTGGGGAGCTGTCGAAGAGCAAGAGGTGCGAAGCGCAAACACGCGTTGAACATTGTAATTAGAAACTAAGTTAGGGACCGGGGCGAACCTGGCGTTCTGCAGTGTCGTCAAAGCTCACGCATTGAAGCAGATTCGAGGATTTGGTGGACACACCACTTGTAGCCTCTCGGAGCCGGAGCCCCCCGGAAGAGGAGGCGGGGGAGTCCGGACCCAGGAATATCCGATTGCCAGACCGGCGCCGACGAGCGCCGGGCCGAGCCGGATTAAATGCACCTCGGCCGGATGTACATTATTCGTCAGATAGAGGCAAAGATGAATTTCAATTTCCGCTAAGAAATGAATCGGTGATGATAATCTTCGAATCACTTACAAATATACTAGACCTAACGATAAAGAACCAACCGCACCGAGTCGACCGAGACACTTCAGAGCCCCCAGCCTGCGAAACGCGTGGAGTCAACATGGTGGGTGCAGGCGGATAGGCGCTGGTACATGCAGCTTTGCCTGTAAAGTGCGTGCATCGCCTTGTATCTTCAGTGCAACCTCCCCGCCCCTTTCTCAGTTCCCAGCCGCAAAAGGGGGCACTTGGGGGCATCAGGGGCCCAGCGGATCAACTCGTGGGCCCGGCGCCGTTGCGCGTCGCCCAAAAAAACCCCCAGTGTCCACTGGAAGCTGCGGCAAGACGTCCAGGTCTCCGCCCCGCCCCCTGTCAGCGCCAAAAGAACGCGTCAAGCGTGTCCCGCGGTCGCGTTTAGTGGAAATTGGCACTTGCCAGAGACGGGACGGGACGGGACAAGAAAAAAGTGACGGTCCTTCGACTTAACCATCCATTCGTCTACTTTGCCATATCCTTCGCTTTTCGGCGCCATTGCGATTTCGGCTTATGGACTGAGAGATTGCATCTCGTCCTAGGAGCCCGGCCAAACTCCCATCTTTTTTTTTCCTTGGACGTCTTCTTGTCTGATGCTTTCGCGTCCATTCACTGGCCATCACTCCGCTGTCTAGAAGATTGCCCTGCGCTGCCCCGGCGAGCAGCCATGGCATCTTCAGTAGCAAGTCCGGCCGTACCTACGATACAGATCCTCACATCTCTGCCAGCCCGCCCGCCGACTCCTCCCCGCGAGGCAACGCACGACGTTGACGTCTCCCTCCGTTCTGTCCTCGGCAAAGCGCAGTCCTTTGATCCTATTCAGAGCCTACAAACGCCGCCGAATGTTCACTCGCCCATCTCCGCCGTGACCGGATCGAATCCAAGTTCCAACCGCGCGCGCAAGCGAGTCGAGTGGTCGAATCACACCGACTACAAAGATCCCCCCGATTACCACGACGCCAGATCCTATCCCCTCTCCACGCCCTCGTCCGCCTCCTCAAAACCTGTTAAGGGCATCCTTAAGCCGTCGCCCTCCCCGAGCCCACTAGGCTCGTCATTGGGGACACAAGTCGATGGCACCACTGCGCAGCCGAACCTGATCGAAATGCTCGATTCTACCATCAAGCAGCTCGCCGGCTCCGATCGGGATCTCAAGTTGGACGCCTACATGATGCTCGGGAGGGCTCTCAAGACGTCCAACAACCTCCCCGATCGTGTGGCCCTGCAGAATAAGATGAGCCTCTTCATGCAGTTCATTCAACGCGACATCACCTCTCGCACCGCTAGCGGTTCTCTCGATAGCTCTCTCGTCAACCACGCCCTCAATCTTCTCGTCGTATTCCTTCACTTCCAAGCCATTGCGTCTACAATCACCTCGGACTTTGGTATCTTCCTCATCGATCACGCCATCCGGTCCTTTGAGGATCCCGCAGTGCCCAAAGACGTCGTCCGTCACTTGATGCAGGTCGTCGCCTTTCAGAACTTCTCGCCCAAAGTCATGACCTCAGACCGTGTCGGTCGCCTCCTCGTCGCCCTCCACAAGATCGAGGAACACGTACAGGGCAAAAGCATCATCATGTCCCGTCTCCACATCTATAAGAGACTCGTTAGACAGGCTCGCAACTCCATGATCACACACTCCGACTGGCTTCGGGACATGTTCACAGACATGCTGAGTACCATCAAGGACATTCGAGCCCAGGCGATCAGCCTCGGTGCCGAGGCTGGCTTTGCTTTGCGGTCCGACAAGCAGTTTCTGCGCAAAGCTGCCGACATTCTATGGACCAGCAACGGGGATGAGACTTATATCGACTTCTACATCGGCCGCTTGCAACACATGAACAACCAAGAGAAGCAAGTTGCCTCCGTGGTGCCACAAATTTGGAGCGTCGTTATCCTTCTCCTCCAATGTCCTCTGAACGGATGGGAATACTACTACCCCTGGTTTAAGCTTATTCAACAATCCTTCAACGCGCAGGACGTCATTACGAAGCAGGAGGCCAACTATGCTTGGAACCGCTACATCTGCCTCTCTATCCACGATGGCCCTTCAAGCTCCGATAAGCTCAAGAACCTTTGCGAACCGCTAAGGACGCAATTGAAGAGGAAGACACAAACCAAAGCCCTTTCGGAACAGGTCAAGCTACGGCGTATAATAATTGGAAACATCTGCAGTCTGTATTATCACGCAATTGCCCAAGGCGACGACAAATACTCTACCGACGTTATTTGGGATACCGCAGTTGCGCCCATCTTGACACAGCTTTTTGATAGTGAAGGCAGTCTAGGCGCATCCAATGATTCCATGGTGCAGGCAACGCGGATACTGGTTGGCCTGCTTGATGTCACCACGCCTCGATCCTCTCGAAATGCAGACCGCATCATGGACAACACGCCCCTCTCTCCTGAGGAGCTGTTGCCCATCAACTGTAAATGGGTACGTCGCAATTGCGACAAGGTCTTCAAGGCTGTGGAATACATCCTCGACAAGAAACTCATGGATCTGGCGAATAAGGACAGTTTGGTCTATAGGTTGTGGCAAGCCTTACTTGGTTCGATTGCCGCGGCCTCGGCCAAGGATATCAAGGTATCCGAGGACACAACGAGATTTCTTGCCTACAGTCTTACTTTACTCAATAGAGTCTGGTCGAAGGGACTCGAGGGACGCGAGGCCTCGACAAGGGGTAAATTCCTGCTCAGCGTACAGAACTTCGTCCAGTTGCTCGTCAGCAAGCTTGGCGCTCTGCCGTTCATGGAAAAGAAAACAACTATGAGCGCATTAGGCGCCCACGAAGCCGGCACGACTTCTTTCTTAAATTCTGAGAAAGGCGACAGGTTCGGTGGCAGTCTGCGTACCCCCTTACAGCACGTCTTCCTTACACTCTCGTCCGTCCCCTCCGGCTGCGCTGATGACGAGGAGCTTGCCAAGATGTTTCAATCCGTCTTTGAGCCATTCTTCAAAAGCCGCAACGTCAAGTCTCGCTCAGAACTTGCTCGTGATTTGATCCACCTACTTCCGCGAAATGCTTTGTCGCCTTACGGCCCCTGGCTGCTCGCTGCAGAGAATATACAAGTCTGCGTGGATGGGCCTCCGCGGCCATCCGGAGCCGGAGCGCCCAGTAATGACAAGCTTCTGGGACCTCTGTTCCGGGAGCTTGTATCGCTCCTTGAGCGAGGCCTGACGAGCCATCCCTCTTTGCCCACTTCACAGTGGTCCTCGCTGTTCGATCGCGTGTCCACCAGCGTATCTGGCGAATTCGGTGATGCTGGCCGCGCCCTCGTCGTTGTCGAGCCCCTCGCTAAAGCCATACTCGAGCACACAGCAAGCAACGGTGCTCTACCCCCAGCTTCATCGCTGCGGACCATAGAAATGCTCCTGAACTCTGCCAATTTGCCTCGCGACCGAAAGGCTTTGGACACAACTCGCTTCAGGCTATGGGGGGCGCCTCCGGTGGCTGCTAAAGGATCTGGACTGGACCCCTTCGATAACCTGTACAAGCTCATAAACGACACGATGAAGATTCTGTACGAGAATCTTCCAGCTCTCGACGCGCGGCCAGAGTTGACAGCATTCATCGAATCCGTTTGTTCATTCGTCAAGCGATGTGCAGTACACGGTGTGGTCAAGTTAATATCCAAGATGCAACCCGGTCTTAGCCCTTGGATTCGGGACGAGGAAAGCCTACTTCGGTCGGCTGACAAAAACTCGACCCTCGACTCTGTAAGTTGACAAGCCCACAGGGTAAATTGCCCATGTACTGACAATTCTTAGGTGCGGCAGACGTGGGATTGCATTTGTAGGGAACTGCTGACTCTTGAGCGACTTGAGAAGAGTTACCTTGACATCATTGAGCCTATTCTCCTCGATGGCCTTCGAAGCAAGCAAAGCCACATCGTCAACAGAACTGTCGAAACATGGAACGCGCTCATGACGAGTGAGAAAACTCTGGAATGCTCTGACGAGTTCAGATCCGTCATCTCATCTTTGCAGACCAAACTGGACCTCACGATACCAGGCACGGAGCCACCAAACACTGATTGGGATGCGCAGGCATCACCGGCAGACGGTCTGCTAGAGAGTGAGAGCCTTGTCGTTCTCTCTTCTGCGACTCCAGACCATGAAGCCATCGTCATCGCTGCGACGGCTGCTTCATCATCATCGAAGCGATCGCTGACTAGGAAGAGGCGATCTGAATCGACTCCTGATATTTCCGAGAGATCAACTAAGAGGATGAGCAAGTCTCGCCTCCGTCACGAGAACTCTCAGCTACAATTTACAGTTATTGCGCCCGCTTCGATTCCGCAGGACGAGTCGCAACATTTGACAGCTCGTCAAAAGGAGGTTCGCGCCAGGCAGCGAGACAGCCCGGCATTGTACTCGGATGCACCAATCGACCAAGTGTTGCCGGAGGAAGTGACTGAGATCAACAGCAGCATCTGTGAGCCTGTCGAGAACGAGGTGCCAGGGGACACAACTCCGAAGCAAAACAAATTTTTCGATGACATGGTTCGCTCAACGCCGACACCTCGACGAGGACAGGTGTTACCGATGGACGACGCGAATGATCCGCCGTCGTCTCCTCCCGTTCCACGTCCTTACCCGCTGCTCTCAGAAATTCAGTCACGGTCGAGGACTAGTACCTCGCTCGAGAACTGGGAGTTTTCTTCCCCTGCAGGATCTCCTGTGGCGAAAGCGCAGCGGGAAACCGCTGATTCTGCACCTATTTCCCCGATTCGTGCGATACGGTCTTCTCCACCGAGAACGCGTACTAGGACGAGGAGACAGAAGCGGGCGGCAATGAAGGAGCGGGAAGCCAGAGTCATTCCCTCCAGTATTACGGACGACGACAAGAGCATTGTTGGCAATGGAGACGATGAGACGGGTACAGTTCCCGCATCCGATGTGACACCCACCACGCCGTCTCGGCGACCTCGAGTATCTTCTCGCAACAAATCACAGCCCGCAATGAAGCTTGAAGATGATGTCTTTGTCGACGCCAGAAGTAGCCCTGACTTCACCCCTACTTCTGCTATTCGGTCACACAACGCGACTATCGAAGTGGCGGAAAAAGCTGGTGATGCCCCGATTGTGAGGAAGGGAAACAAGAAGGCAGCAGAGGCTGATATAGTCACCGCACTCGACTCGAGACGCTATGAATTGAGCACGTCGGAGGGAGGTGGCAGCCCGGGTAAGAATAGCTTTTCGGATGAAGAGGCTGAGGAGTGCATCCTCGCCCTGCCAGATACGCCACAGGGTCCAACCACGCGAAGAGAGTCGCGCAGACTTGCATCACTGGGCATACCGTCTACACCGTCCGAGATGGTCGATCCTGACCACGCAGGCGGGTCGAGGCGCAAGAGGAAGAGGGGCGGCGCGCGGCACTCGGAAGGCCGCGGTAAGAGAAGACGGTCAGCGGAACCAGATGCGATGTCGCAACCCGACTCTGTGCCCAAGTCCCCGTCACCTGCGCCGGTTGTCGTTCAAACTATTTCTCAAAGCAGCGCGGCCGAGATAAGACGAAGCTCCAGAAAGCGCAAGTCACGCTCGGGCGATACATGGAGACCCGAGGCTGCGGCATCTCCAGGAACTCCCGCGAGAGTCAAGACCCCTGGCAATGCGGCGGCTATTGAGTCCGGAGACACGGACGAAGAAGTCACTTCACAGCTTGTGAACGAGTCTTTCGCCGCGTCACGGCAGAGCGAGGAGGCCCAGGAGTCACCGATGAGGGTTACTCGTCGTGCGACCAAGCAGGGGTCGCAGAAGCTCGGCGATGCATCGAATGTAACGGCGGCAAGCCCAGCCAAGGGACAGCCACGTGGAGGCCCATCTGCCGGAACGGAAGTGGCATCGTCGATCTTGGATACGCTACGAAGCGGGCTCGACAAGCTGCGCGCCGCGGCTCTCACGCGGGACGAGATGAATGAGCTCGAGACCGTCTTGATCGATATCAAGCTGGAGCTATATCAGGCAGAAAGGAGAGGTCGGCAAGGAAAGAAGGGAAAATGATTATGGGGATCCCAAAGAAGGAGCGGGTTTTCGCTCCACTGTTTGTTTGTATACATGCATTCCATCGGCGTCTGGTATTGTACGAGGGACGGGGGGCAGCATTGCCATTGTCTTCTTGCCTTATCCTTCGACAAACAACTCTTTTTGTCCAAGTAGTACCTTTCTAAACTTTGAGTAAGGTAGGTAGCCGGCCACAGCCTTGGCACACACGAGCAACGTGGAGAGTGGTACAGAACACGTTATATGACATGCATGGAAGGGGACATACTGTAACTTACTCGGGGATGAGCCACCACATGGACATGAGCGAGATTTCACATATATCTTTTCTTCAGGGCTCCTTCCCAATCACATCTAGACATCTTTTCATTTTTTTTTTTTTTTTTTGATATGATGGGCCTTTGATGCTCGGAAGCCCAGCCACGTTTTTGATCAAGCACGTACCGAAAGATGACATGACGTTGAACCCCCCCCCCCCAGGAGGCGGAGACGAGATTCGAGGCTAATGCACGAAAACTCTCATAAAGTGTAAAGTCTTCCCCCCCCTATCGAGCACATGCGTAACGTATGCTACAGTACAGTATTCGTACACGAATATTCGTACCCAGACGGTGAATCACGCGTGGGGAAGGGCGGAAATAAGGACCAAGTGGAAATCCTGCCAATGGACGGCATCTCCGTCAGGCAGAGTTTTTTCCCAGTTACCACACTAGCTCGACAAGAAGGGTGGACACGATGTGGAGAGATGGCGATTCAAAAGGAGGGGAGGGGAGGGTTCTTCGGCAACGACAAAGTCGGTTTAGCGTGAGAAACAAAGAAAGCAATATTACTGTACATACGTCCGAATAACATACGCAGACCAAAAAGAATGGCAGCGACACCTCGCGTCCGGAGCTATAGTAAATTGGCGATTTGGGTCGTCGTCGTCGTTGGCTGGGTGGGTGTGAGAATTAAGTTTGGGTGAGATGGATAGCCATGGTCACGGTTTGCTTTCTCGGTGTTTCCCTTTACGGAATGCCGAAGCAGGGTCCAGCGCATTGTGAGGATGCGGCACGAATGGGTTAATGGGATTGGTAGTCGCCGAGGGCACCTCTGCATCCTCTGCTAGTGTCGAGGCATCTCGGGTAGGATGACAGCGTAAAGGTGTGCGTGAGTGTGAGTGTGAGTGAGTGTATTACTGTGTGGGAGTGGGAGCCGACAGTCGATCTTGATGGATGGGTGTTGGTCGGCGACGAACATTCGATGCATGACTTGCCCGTTGTGCATCAATTGAACAGGAGAGAGAGAGGTACCTCATCCCGATGTACCCGTCTCAGATGCAGCAGAGAAGGGAGTTGCTTCAAAGATGCTCGTCGCCGGCCGCGTGGATCTTGAGCAGTGGAGCGGTTTTGACCTCATTTCATTACCGTGTGAGAAGCTTGGCAGAATGGGGTCTCGTCTACCAAGTAATCCTGGATCTGTCGAATTGGCCGAATCCACAAGGCAACGTCTCTCCATAATGACGTCAAACGGGGCAGTTCGGCTGTCATCGGCGGGACGTAAAGACTTGATGTTACGAAATCTCGCAAAGTGGTAAAAGGGTCCGTTGCATTGTGGATGAATGGAAAGGGCAAAAGGCAACACAAAGTCCCTGGTGTATGCGTACTGTGATGTGGAATAATACTGTGACGGCGTGAATATTCCTTTAAACTTGGACTAGAGGGCGGCGGCGGAAAGGAAATTCTTGAAGCGAGCCAACGACTGCGGAGAAAGGGAACAGGCTGGATCAAATGACGAGAAAAGTGGTACCAGCAGAAGCAACAGCAAAGGGCATGAGCATGCAGTCGGGCTAAACACAGTCAGCATATATTATCGCGAAATGGTGTGTGTCTTTTCAATGGTAACAACTCCCTTTACTCAAACTTTAGTCGATACACTCGGCTATTCATATATCGAATGGCATTGGCAAGGTAGCAACGACTGCTGCTAGGATCCCGATCCTCCTCAATGGGCCTGCATCGGCACTTTTCGAAGTCAAGGTAGAAGGGAGAACATGGATTGGCGGACCGAAATGCTGTTGGTTCAGAAACTTCCTCTACTCACATCCAAAAGGGGGGGGGGGGCAGACGCAACAAACTTACACAAGGGGAGAGGAGACTCCGATGAGCCATACACGAACGCACGGAACCTGTAACTTGCATCTCGCCAGACTCGCCGCACGTGCTCATGGGACTCCTCCCGTCGGCTGTCTCTTTTTCTGTAACCTGCAGCAGCAGTGCCTGGCCTGGCTGGGCGGAGGCAATGGGATAGAGTCAAGGCTCCCCGGAGACATGGGTATTTCTGTGCGGCGGAAAGAGACATGATTGGTTGTTGGGCTTGTATCGCACATGAACTGTGCTGCACGACAAATTCGGCACAACCTCTCTCTCGTCACCTTGGACGTCGACCGTCGTATTCACCTATTTTCCGTGGCTTTTTGATAGCTTCGAAATAGTAATCCTATCCAAGGTTAGCAGACTCGCATGCCGCAATCCAGAAAGAGGGGAGAACAAGACATCAAGGCACATGTCAAACTGGGCGGAATCCGGAATGTCCGCCTCGCGCGCCACCGCTTTCACCACATTGCCATTGACCCGCAGCCACCTCTTTGCCCAACTTCAGCTTGCCATCTTTTCGACGGCGCCATGCACGAGACTCGTCGCAACCCGTAACCTGGCATCTGGCGGGGGAGCAAAGAGACAAATATCTGCGCTGCGCCTCCGAACGAGACCCTCGTCACGTCAGCCTACATGGCCGCAAGCCACCGTCGTGCAAGCCCACCGCGAAAAAGTCCGAACATGGTGATACCTCACCGTGCCTGATGGTCTTTGCCGACCCCGTCTCGTGTTATGGACACAACCTTTCTTCCGTTTTGCAATCTTTTACTATGGAACCGCAATGACGTGTGCCAATGCCTTGGTTTCCCTTCGATTTCCCTTCATCCCGGAGTGCCCTCCCGGAGTGCTTGTCTCTCTGCTAGAGGCGCGGGGGACTGTCGACTGTGTAGAGACACATGCGCCTAATAAATCTCGACAAGCGTCGTACCGCGTCCATGTATGTAAGAGTTGCAGATTTGTGCTCCATGTTAGCCCGAACGAGTGTGGGGAGAGGGTCCTCGTCGAGAGCTACTGTACATTCGTGGATACAGGCCATATCCCTGGACCCTGCCTCTGGCTCTCTGCGTGTTTTTTCCCCTTTCTTTTCATGACATGACGTCGCCGTTCCCCACGCCAGGGGGACAGAAAGTGGATGTCGTGTCCGTTTTTTTCTTCTGGGCTCGATCTGGATCGTGCTATCAACTTGTAAGGTGAATCTGCTCGCACAAGGCCGCGTGTGCAGGTGCAGCAATGGACATACACGCCGTCCAAGGGGATAAGAGAGCCTAATGCAACCCGAGCGTTGATGTTGCACGCAGCGATGCTATTCGACTGGGTAGAGGGGCAATCAGCTGGAGGCTTGTCGTCGTTGTAGAACATGCATGTACGAAGTCGAGGCGCTCCGCGAATAGAGGCGGGTCGTGGCGGCCGGATGGGCCAGCGGGGTCCTGCAGCCAAGAGAGGGCGCCTCCTTCTGGCAGGGACAACGGTGACCCAGACACCCTGTCGTCGAAGAATATGTACAGACGAATGTTGTAATTACAATCGTGTAACTTAACTTACAGGTAAGAGCGATCGGTAGGTACCTACTTGCCTTAAGTGAAGTCAAGTTAACCTAGGTACCCAATTACAGCGTTGCTGCAATTTGCCCATGACTTAACCGCGGGGGAAGCTTCCTACTTCGCGTGTGTTCATAGAAGCCATCTTCTGACTTACCCAGGTACAATCGCTAGGCAGGCCTATCTTTAGGTAGAACCTGCCCGGGATAGGCGGCGTCGATACGTCAATAGGCAGGGATAGGTGCCTGTTGTGCCTGCCTGGGCAAGAGGCGCTCCTCCTCTGCTTGCCATTACAATGACCGTCAAGTGGGCGTCCCATCTCACCGTACTTCCTTCAAGGGGCCCTGACCTCCATAATCATCCATCGCACACATTGACGCCCGCTGCAGGCAGCCGTTGAATCGTGACGACGGCGCATCACAGTGTAAGTCGCACTACCTACGGGCATGGCTGACGGACCGCCGGCGTACCGTACGTTCAATACAGAAAGCGGCCCGTGACTGGACGCATCAGAGGGTACCGTAGTAGGTACTAACTTAGTATACTGTAATGCACAGGCACCGTGGCAATCGAGCAAACGCTGTGTGGGGGCGCCACCGCCCCAAAAGTTTCAAAACATCCGGTCGACCTCGACTTCTCCTGGTGGGCCACGCAGGAAGCAGGCCCAGGCGGCGCGGACATGGGCCAAGCGGCATGGGCAGCAGCAAGAGCGTGCAGCAAGCAACACCCGGCGCTCGGGTAGTTCGCTGTATGAATACAGCACAGCTTCACGTCAAGTCCACCCCGCCTCTCCATCCTTCCTACCGCGCTCTACCCGTCTCCGATGTACCGGCGGGCATGTCCTTGGGCGCCGCTTGCCCCGGGACCTTGTGCGGCTCCGTCGCCTGGAACCTGCCCGACATGTGTCTTGGTGCCCCCCTTCAAGGCCTCACGCTAGGAAGAAGGAGGACCCACCGGTGTCCCGCTCACTTACATACACACACACCGCGCGAGACGCACACCCCCCGAAGTAAGGTTTCCATCTTCAACATATCACGGGTGTGGCTAGAAGAGCCATTACGCTTGTTTGTACACAATGGATAGTCTCTCGCCTGCGGACCCGAGGCAAGGTACTTGCTTGCAGGCCGTGACGGCTCAACCTCTTGCCAGTCGGGATTGAACAGAATCCGACACAAAGTTACTGTAAAGTATAAGAGCCCCGGGACATCATCTCCATCGACGGCACCTTCGCCTACTCCATCTTTCCATTCTCCCCGAATGGGTCCCATTTCAATCTCCTTGTCTCACGGAGCCATTCCTCGACGTCGTTTCTTCGTGAATCGGCATTGACTCGTCACGTCGGCATCGGCCGCCGACATATACAAAAGCGAGGCAGCTTCGAGGAGAAGTACCGACTATCAAGAATAGACCAGAGCCCAAAGCAAAGTTGCCTCTCAAGTTCTTCACCATGGGCAGATTTTATGGCTTGCGGGGCAATGCGCTCAACTGGGCCATTGGCGCAATCGCTGGCTGCGACTTTCTCCTCTTTGGCTACGGTGAGATTTCATGTGTCCTGCCTTTTGTCGTCAAGATGTTTGCTGACTTCTATGCAGATCAGGGTGTCATGGGTGGAATCCTGACGCTCCCCATCTTCCTTGAACAGTTTCCTGACATCAACGACAAGGACCCTGCCATCGCAGGCGACCATGCATTACAGTCCAACCGTTCAACCTATCAGGGCATCGCCATCGCCTCGTACAACCTGGGCTGTTTTATTGGGGCCGTCATCACCATCTTCATTGGCAACCCGCTGGGCCGCCGCCGCATGATCTTTCTGGGCACCGCCATCATGGTCATTGGCGCTGTTCTGCAAGCCTCCGCATTTACCCTTGAGCACTTCATTATCGGACGCATCATCACTGGCCTTGGCAATGGCGGTAACACGTCGACTGTGCCTATGTGGCAATCCGAGACATGTTCTGCCCATAAGCGCGGCAAGCTCGTCATGATCGAGGGTGCCCTCATTACTGGAGGCATCATGATTTCCTACTGGGTTGATCTCGGCTTCTCGTTCGCGCCTGGCTCCGTAGCCTGGCGGTTCCCTCTCGCCTTCCAGATCGTCTTCTGCATCTTCATCTTAGCATTTGTACTTGGCCTGCCCGAGTCGCCGCGCTGGCTTGTCCTCAAAGGACGAGACGAGGAGGCCCGTAAGGTTATTGCCGCCGTCAGCGATGTGGATGAAAAGGACAAATTTGTCGACTCTGAACTTGCCGCCATCAAGGAGACCGTCGCCGAGATGAGCAAAGGCACATATGCCGAGCTATTCACAAGGGACAAAAACCGCACATTGCACCGCACACTCATTGCCTATGTCAATCAGATGTTCCAGCAGATCTCCGGCATCAACCTCATCACTTACTATGCTGCTAAGATTTACTCGGACCTCGGCATGTCGCCGTTCATCTCTCGTCTACTTGCGGCGCTCAATGGCACGGAATACTTCATCGCATCTTGGCCCGCCGTCTTTCTCGTCGAAAGGGTAGGTCGCCGTAAGCTCATGCTTTTCGGCGCCGCGGGACAAGCAGTGACAATGGCCATTCTGGCCGGCGTCAATTCGAGGTCGGAGAAGCCCTATCAGATTGCCGGCATCGTCTTCTTATTCGTGTTCAATACCTTCTTCGCCATCGGATGGCTTGGCATGACCTGGCTCTACCCGGCCGAGATTACGCCGCTACGCACAAGAGCTCCTGCCAATGCTCTCTCGACTTCGTCAAATTGGATCTTTAACTTTTTGGTAAGTTCTGGCCATAGATCAGGTGCTTACCGCCAGATGTTGACATTTAGACAGGTTGTTATGATTACGCCCGTGGCGTTTCAGAACATTGGTTACAAGACATACATCATCTTTGCTGTCATCAACGCTTTCATGGTTCCATCCGTTTATTTCTTCTTTCCAGAAACCGCCTACCGATCACTTGAAGAAATGGACAGCATCTTTCAAAACGTCTCTGGTTGGAAGGGCGCCTTTACTGTGGTCCGTCAAGCCGAAATAGAGCCCCGTCGCTACGGCAAGAACGGCGAGGTGCTACTGTCTCCCGAAGAGTACGAAAAGGCAGCAACGGAGCATCGCCACGGTAGCACGAGCGACTTGAGTGCCGTGGGGAACCATGGCATGTTCACTAAATCTGATGAGGAGACTCAGCGCGGCGCGCAACAATAAGTCGGCTGAGCTGACCCTTGATATTCTTGTACCTTTTGTGTTGATACACGGTTGGGATTGGGTAAGAGCCCGGAGATACGAAACACTTGGTTGCCATCTTGTGCACCAAATCTGATGAAGCACTCGGCATGAGATGGAAGAGAGAAAACATCTATATACCCTCTGTCATTTTCTCTTTTTGGTTGTATTGGGAGATACCTAGATATTTGGCCTGGCAAGCGGATATGCCTACTAGTAAGGTACCTACTGTATATTCGTAGGTACTTCGTACGAAGGAGTACCTACCTACGTACATGGTTTCCACAAGACTCAGCCGCTACAGGCAGACGACCATTCTTCCCTCGTGCCTTCCTCGGAGAATTAAAGCTTGAGCTTTGGTGAGACAAGGGTGTTCATACCATGGGCCAGCCGAGACATCAGAGCGTGCATCTTGAGTTCCAGGTCGTCTCGGCAACCTCGGGGAGGGAAGTTGGCGTTGCACTGTTGGTTGAGCAAATCCCAGCCTGGCCAGAAGCTTTTGGAGACGCCACAGCACCCTGTTTTCGTTGGGTAGCAGCCGCACTCTGCAGTGCTTAAGCGACTCAGTGGGTAAGGTTGACTCGGCAGGGAAAGGGAACGAAGCTTTGATCAATGATGACTCTGACGCTGGCAAGGAGTCACTTTTGAGGGCAATGTCGAGCAACCTCGCTATTTGACCTGTTTATTGTTTCAAATTGTATATACTAAGTTGTATTGCAGCATCTGTAATATGCGTTGCACTGCACGAATAGGCAATGTTACCGTGCAGCCGTTCATTATTTGATACCTTGTTGTCATCGAAGTCACTTCGGTAATTACGGTAGGCCTATCTGAAGGTACTTTAAGGTATGCTACCTGGCTCAAGTCGATGAGGGGTAAGTTCGAAGAAGGTGGCATGGACGGTTTGCCCCTCTTCTTGGGAGGAGTTGGCACCAAGACCGATCAAGTCACTCGGTTCGGGTATCGTATCGCGATTAACTTGGGCCTTGTTGGAGCTACCCCGCCATCCTACGCTGCTTGCCTCTTGCCGTCTGCAACGGGCGGATGCTGCCAGACTGTGCCAGTGCTCCCCCCTCATTCTTGGACCAGAGCCAACCCACTCTTGCTCGTCACTTGGCCTCTCCTCTCACCACTCAAGCAACGACCGGTTAGAAACACCACACGATCCTCCTTGCGAATCGCGACCCTGACGTTGCTGCCCGTTCACGTATTCTGGGCTTCTGGTGGTAATTATTTTCCTCGCCTGAGTGGGTTAACCTGTCCGCCATCTTGCTTCCTGCGGCTCTCTTCCGCACTCCCCGGTCAACGTCACCTCATCGACGTCACCAAGCTTGCATCAATTGTCGTCCATTGCGTCTCCGATTTACGATATTTGCACGTTCTCCAGGTCTCTGTACGAACAGATCAATATCCGCTCGCTCAGCTGAGCACTATTCCATCAATTTCGAGCCCGCAGTAGCGTCCCGTTGGTCAACATGGACAGACCGAATAAGCCTTCGGCTCTTGCCTCCACGCCCGGCCTTCCCCCACAGGCACAGGTTACCACCTCCGAAGACAACACTCGCGTCACGGCAGTCCTGCATACTGGAGAGAGCGTCGAAGTCTTGCTATTTGGTGCCACGGTGCTGAGCTGGAAGGATGGCGCTGGCGACGAGAAGCTCTGGTTGAGTGAGAACGCCATCTTTGATGGATCCAAGGGCGTTCGTGGAGGTATCCCCATCGTCTTTCCGGTGAGCGATACCACGTCAAGAGACACTACATGGAAAGTTGCGAATAATTGCTAAGTGAACCAATTACTCTTGCATTAGCTTTTCGGCCCCCCGAGTGCCAGCCACGAGGCCACATCCAAGCTGCCCCAGCACGGTCTCGCTCGTACAGCTAGGTGGGAGTTTCTAGGGAAATCCACGAGCGAGGGATCTAGCTCCAGTGTCAAGCTAGACTTTGCCCTCTCGTCCGACAACCTTGACGCGGCCACTCGCGCTCTGTGGCCTTTCAAGTTCGGCCTACTCTACAGTGTTGCGCTGGATCGCGAGAGTCTCACTACGACACTAGTCGTTTCCAACGAGGGCGACGAGGCTTTTGAGATCCAAACGCTTCTTCACACCTACCTCAAAGTAAATGTACATAGATCCATCTCTCCCCCCAGAAATACCTTCTTTGTGGCCTGGAAGCCAAGCTGACGAGAGTTCTAGGACATTTCATCGGTTCGCGTTGAGGGCCTCGAGGACTCCTCTTACGTGGACAAGATTGATGGTGCCAAGACAAAGACGTCCTCGACGCCCGTCACCTTTTCCGGCGAAGTTGACCGCGTATATACCCCTGCCAAGGGTCCCAAATATCCTGTCGTCGTCTCGGAGAACGGCAATACACGTTTCCGCATTATTCGGGACAATTGGGATCAAGTGGTTGTCTGGAACCCGTGGACGGAGAAGTCACAAGGCATGGCCGACTTCACGCCAAAGGGCGGCTACAAGAATATGGTCGGCGTCGAAGCCGGTAGCGTCGTGGGATGGCAGAAGCTGGACAAGGGAGATACGTTTGAGGGCGCTCAGACAATCTTCCTGCCCTGAGTCTGATGTTTTGGGCCAGTGATTGCAGGGAGTTTTGATGCGTATTTGATATATCTTGCACAAAGCTCAGCGCTAGGCAGGTAAACTGAAACAAAGCAATCTGTGCTTGGCGTCGAGGTTGTTTGGCAGAAGGGTTAAAGCAACGCAGATATCTATCTCGGCCCAATGTCAAAGGTTGATCAAGCCTATGTGATGCTTTTCTGCGGTGCCTGTGGTCCGGCGTGTTTCATTTCCTCGCTTTGCAGCTACCGCAGGCTGGGCTCCTGCGTACATGCACGCTTTCAGGCCAAGCGATGAGTCACTCCTTGGCCAGCGAGCTAGGAAATGTGCATACTCGTGAGGCAATCGAAATATCGTTCAATACGGAAGTGACATGGAATTGCACCAGCAAGAATAACCCGAAAGATATACAACAAGCCAAGGACCACGGAGACTGAGTTCGATATTTATTGCTGAATTTTCTTTTTCGCCGCAGCTCAAAACATTCCCGTCCTTCTTTTTGAAGCATCGCACGTTGCTCATCTATAGAGATCCACTTGTAGCCGCTCCCAGATTCTTCATACCACCACCCGTTGCGTATAATATTTCATGCCCATACTCGTCCGCTTATGCAGTGGACATTTTTTGTTCCTGAGAAAAGTGATCGGCGACGAGGAAAGCCAGCTCAAGAGCTTGCTTCTCATTGAGACGGGGGTCGCAGAAGGAGGTGTAGTTGGTGGACAAATCATCCTCGTCGAGGCCCTCGCTACCGCCGAGGCACTCGGTCACGGCGTCGCCGGTGAGCTCTAGGTGGACCCCACCAAGGTTGCTGCCTTGCTCCTTGTGAATGCGTAGCGCCTCCTGCAGCTCACGGTAAATGTCGTTGAAGCGGCGTGTCTTGATGCCTGTGGGTGTAGATAGGGTGTTGCCGTGCATGGGATCGCATTGCCAGACAACGCAGCGGCGGTACTCGGAGTCCTCGACGGCGCGAATGTGCTTCGGAAGAAGCTCGGCAACGCGACCGGCGCCGTAACGAGTGATGAGCGTGATCTTGCCAGGCTCGCGGTCCGGGTTGAGAGTCCGGAGGAGAGCGAGAAGATCGTCGGTAGGCGTGGAGGGTCCGACTTTGATGCCAATTGGGTTGGCAATGCCTCGGAAGAACTCGACGTGCGCATGGTCCAATTGACGTGTGCGGTCGCCTATCCAGACAAAATGCGCAGAAGTGTCGTAGTACTCATACTTGGGGGTTTCGGCCTCCTCATCGTGAGTCACGGGCCCCCGCGCAGGACTGGACGAGCCACTGCTGCTGGCGCTCCTGGAGCTGCTTCTTCTGCTACCTCCGCCGATCATATCAGGCGGGGGCCTTTCAAGCAGTCGTGTCAGGGGCTGCTCATACTCGAGCAGGAGACCCTCGTGGCTCGTGAAGAGCTCGACGGTCTCGAGTTCGCCAGGTCGAGCGTTGATAACTTGAAGAAAGCGCAGTGTTTGTTGGATACTGCTGGCAATGGCTGAGTACTTTTGCTTCAGGACGGGATCCTTGACATGACCAAGGCCCCAGTCGAGGGGCTTGTGCAAATCGGCGATGCCCGAAGAAATGGAAGCTCGGATGTAGTTGAGAGTAGCGGCCGAAAGATGATAGGCTCTGTTCAAAGTATTGGTATTGACTCTCACAAAGTGCTGAGCACCATGTCGCTTGAGCTGCGCCGTGGCTCTGGAAGACTTACTTGAGCAAGCGATTAGGGTCGATCTCACGTTCATCGACACGGTATCCATTCAGAATGTCTCCGCGGAAGCTCGGAATCTCTTTCCCATCGACAATTTCGGTTGGGCTGGATCGAGGCTTTGCGTACTGGCCGGCCATGCGACCAATGCGGACGACGCGCTTGTTTGTCCCCCAAATGAGAACAACGCTCATTTGCAGTAGTAGTTTGATCTTAGACTCAATGGCGCTCTGCTCACAGTAGTCAAAGAGCTCAGCACAGTCGCCACCTTGGAGAAGGAAAGCCTTGCCATGGGCGACATCGCGCAAATGGGCCTTGAGTGCCATGATCTCATTGGGATGGACAAGAGGCGGCATACGTGACAGTTCACCAGTGGCACGCGACAGCTTGCTCTCATCGGGGTAGGCGGGCGACTGCTTGATGGGCTTGGAGCGCCAAGATGAGGGTGACCAGGGCTCATCGTGACGAAGATGCTGCGGTTGCGGTGGTTGATGCTGCCGTGTCTGTTGCGAGTGCTCGCCAATGCCGACTTGTGAGTTAGAGTCGGCAGCCATGGTGAGAAAGGCTGGTGTAGCCACCGTAGGAGCAAGAGGCGGAAGACGGTCGGCGAGGAGAGGCGATGAAGACAAGGCAAGTTGCGGGCGCGCGCTGGAAACTTTTCCCTCGTCGACGAAACAGATGACTGATCACGTATCAAGACGTGGAGTGTCTTTTTCGGTGATGTGGTCAAGCTCGTTTTCCTACCCGTTAAGAGATACCGATCGACTCCTGGGTAAAAGAGGTGAAGAAGTGAGGAACAAGAATTTCCGAGGCGGCTATCAAGTAAGAATCGAAATATGACTTGGCACGCTGTTTCTGATTTCTCTTAAAGCCGGTAATCGATCGGGTGCTGGTGAGGTTGACTGTGAAAAAATGTGAGCTTTTACCCCCCTGCAATCGAAACATCTGATTGAAATGGCCTGTCGTCTCGACCCTTTTAAGAGCTAAGGTAACTGACGTCCACGCGGTATCCGGTACAAAGTACATACCAAAGAATTCAACTCAGGAAAGCATCTACGACGACAAGCCAAAGAAGACTGTGTGCATGCGTGCAGACTGCGTGCGAAGGCGGCTGGGACCGTTCCGGGTTGAGAAGGAGAGGCCACGCGCGTGTGAGTCAGTGAATTCAGCTTCATCGCCATGAGTACGAAGTATCGACATGTACAGTACCTTGCGGGTACTTTGTCCTTTTGGTGGATGACAGCGGCCAGCAGGGGCAAGCGGGACGGGACGGGACCTGGCCTGCACTGTCTTGATCCTAAAGATGATGTGTGAAAGTAAGGTATCGACAAAAGCTGTATCTCCTCTGCAGACAACTGCCGATGAATACCTGACTGCATGTCCATGTCTCCATCTGCAGATTGTGTGCGTACCTGGCCCTTCTTTCCCTTCCACGTTCCTACCAATTCGACGGTGTGAAACCTCGCCCTTGCCTTGGCCATTGACCAATGGATCGCGGTGCTTTCCAAAAGCTCGCGTGAGCACTAGAACTGCCCGAGTGCTTACTTCGTACAGCGAGGGCGAGAAAAGGTGCCAACCGTTTCTAGGTATCTTCAGACTTAGAGTTACTCGCGTACGAATACAGTTGGAAGTATTCTGCGCATCAAGCCAGACATCGCTAGGACGATCCCAGCCTGCAGAACTGCCGTCGAGCCGTGCGTCCCGTTTCTATACCAAAGTTTTCTGCTTCATATGTGGTCGAGGAGAAACCCGACGGTTCCGCGATATATCAACTCTGACTGTATTTTTCGTCTCTTCAGCCGCTTGTTTGCTCTCGCCCATCACTCATCGCCCTCGCCGCCCGGTCTGCCCTGCCGTCCCGCTTCAGCCAAGGTTCATGGGTGACAAAGGTGCCGCTTGACCGACGGGTCGTCACATTTTCCTCTCAGATTGTGATACAGCGCAGCTCGTGTTGTACCTGCTGAACTCCTTACCAGGCAAGCACAGCTCGGGCTTTCTAAAACCGCAAAACATGCAGGGACCTGCCTGGAAACCAAATTACAATATTCGTACTGTACAGAGTCCATACAACATGGTAGCACAATATGACGGTGCGGATTATGGCGCCACACCAAAATATAGCTGCCAGCCCAGCGTACTATGAGTGTAGTTCGTCACGAAGAACGACCGGATCCGAAGAGACCAGACACGGACGATGAATTCAAACGGTGCGACTTCTTCGTCTCTGGTGGCATTTGGTGGCATTTTGACACTGCAGGCACCTCCCAAGTTGATAAACCCCGCCAGCCGCTTCTGACCCCACCCACCTCGGCATTCTGAGAAAATCGTAACCTCCAACCAACCACTCCCACTGCATCACATCTTCCACCTCTCATATCCCTGTCATCCATCCAAGCTTCCGCAACCCCAGACCTGCCATCGCTCAAAGAGACCCCTTTTCCTACCGAATTCCCGCTCTCGTCAGCGCAGATCATAAGCCGAGTTCGCCCTCGGGCCGCGAAACTAGATCACCACACCGCCCCCGGAGAAACAATGGCTGACAAGCAACCCCCTACCATCGTCGAAGGCGCGGGCACTGGCGACGTCGAAGATGAGCTGCCCGCGGCCGCCACGGCCAAGTCTGCTGAGGACCGAAAGGCCGCCTCGGCCCTCGCCAACCTCGACGTCAGTAACGATGAGGCCGCTGCTGCCGCCTCCAAAAATGTCGACCGCGCCGCCGTCGATGAGGCCATGAAGCGACTCGGCGGCGGTGCCTCGTCCGCCTCGGGTCCCGCCTCGAGCTCGTCCGCCGCAAAGGCAAAGGCCGCCGCTCCCGCTAAGAACGTTAAGATCGACGCTGCCGACCTGGCCCTTGTCATCGACCAGCTCGAGCTTTCGCGTCCCAAGGCTACCGAGCTCCTCAGGGCACACGACGGAGACGCTGTCGAGGCCATGCGAGCCTATGTCCGCGCTCCTTGATTTTCGAAAGATGACTGGCCCAAAGTTGTCGGGTCATCTCCATGCGGGACCTGCATAGCCCCTACTTCGTATACCTCCGCAATATACCCTCGCAAGTCGCGGTCCCTGTCATCGGGTCTCAAAAAAGGCCACACGCGCTGTCTGTTTACGAAGCCTTGCCGTGCCGCTGGACTTTCTTACCGCACACTCGACAATACAGCCTACGTACATGCGAAGGAGAATGGGCTTGCAAGATGCTTGCTCGACACGTCATTCGTCCGTCGATCGAGAAGTAAGGTACTCCCGGCGGCCATGCGCTCCGTGTCTTACCCCCCCGTCCTCCCTCGGCACTTTTGCAAGTACACCAATACCCATCGGCCGGCATACTATTCTCATCACGGAAAGCCTTGGATGTATATCGGGACAGTCGACTACTTCTGAATATAAGTCAGCGTTGCTGGGGAGTCGGTTCACTCGAATTTCTACTAGATACCCGTAAACGTAAGCGAGCGTCACCGTCATCCGGGCTCAAAAGATAAAATCATGACGAGGAGCAATGCGAACATGTTGAGGGGGTTGCCTTGCCCAAACAATGATAGCGCACCCGTCAAGGTAGACCGGTTTGTGATTTCGTTACGAGTATCAACTTGTCTCGTTATCAATTTACAGGCCATAGCTTAGTGTGTCCATTAGCCTCGAGACGTAGACCAAAGCCAAAGGCAAATCTGCCGGTACCCAAAACGCCGCAGAACAATGCGTGGAGTCAGATCCAACATGGCCTGTCCTCTTCCGATAAGTGTGCCAAAAAGGGGGGAAGTCATCAACCGCCACTCAAATGATGTACAGTAAAGTCCACACTCATTCGCTCGGCGGACCTCGAGTGAACGACCACCACTAACACGCCGCCAATGCTAACCCCACGTCTTGGCAAGGGGGCTTCCAATCTTCGGCGCAAACTGCAAGCTCTTGCGTCGCGCCGCCATGAGCCGCATGAGGACGTGCTCGTCCTTGTCCTTTGCCAAGATGCCCTCGCCCAGGTCGCGATACTCGCTTTGCTTGGGCGGACACGTGCGCGTCACATGAGCCTGGTTCATCGGAGAGTCCTCGTCGTCTTCGTCCACGCCGCAGGGTGTCTCTGGCAGCTCAGCGGCATATCTCGCAATGGCCTCTGGGGCTGGAGTCTTGGGGACGGGAGTCAGAAGGACGCAGGACCATTCCAGATCCTCATCGCCCTCTTGCATCTCATCCTCGTCCTGGTCTGAAGGCGTGCGCATCCACAGGGTGCTGTCGCGGCGGTTGGCCGGGGTACCCGGTGTCTTGGATGAACCCTTCGCAGGACTGCTAACGATCGTGCCGTTGAGGTTGGCCAACGCCTTGGGCTCCATACTCTTGCGGCGACGGGCTCCTCCTCGAGGCATATTGCTCGTGTCAATGTAATAAGCCGCCTCATCGAGCCACTCGTTTTCGCGCTCACAACTGCATATGTTGTCAGAAAAAAGTCATCCATATATCAAGTGCGGTGCGTCAAAACTTACTCAAGAACCCAGCTGACGCCGACACATTGGACGACGCCATTGGCCCAACGCGCCTTTTCCAGCGTGCGCTTTCCGCCATCCTTGTATACGACATGGGTGATGCCGACCTTGTTGGAAGACGAATCGGCCTCGGCCGGGGTCGACGGGTTCCATTGCCAAGTCTTGACGCAGCGGGCGCCCATCTGGGTAAGGAGTTCCACAAAGATGCCGCTAGCATCCGCACCTTCAGTCGTATGTACGTCGACGAAGACAACAGCGCCGCGGAGCAAGCTAGGGTCGACGTCTCGTCGGGGCGTTCGCGCGGGAGTGCCCATGCTGGACCAGATATCCGACTTGGACGGTGTCACTGGGGCAGATGGCGTGGCTTCCTGGCGAGAGCTGCTTTCTCCTCGTTTCCTGTCTTTTGTCGGTGAGTATGAGATGACTGTGGCACTCCGCGATAAGCTTCCCGGGCGTCTCGTGGTAATACGTCCCGCGCTCCAGCTGCGCTTCTTCAATGGACTCGGCGTAGACTCGTCTGCAGGCTTCAGAGGAATCTTGGTGGTTGTATAGAAAGTCCTTGTCTGCGCCTGCGGACGAGCAGGAGTCACTGGTGCAGCAGCATGATCGTCGTCGCCCTGCTCGTCCGGTATTTCATTCTCATCCCCGTACTCTTGGCTGGCCTCGGAGAGGTTATCGTCGAATGATTGGCCATTGACAACGGCGTCAATCTGCTGAGGCTCCATGATTGACATCTCATTGGCTTCCTGGGCCAGAGCGACATCTTCCTCGGTAACCATGATGTCCTCCATATCCGGCTCCTCCATGTCCTCTTCTTCACAGGCTTCGGCAATCGTGGCGTTGATCTCCAAATCGGGGTCAGCGTGCATCAACATCTCATCGTCAAAGAAGCTACTTTTGTATGGCGACTCTTCGGGTGCAAGCGCTTCTTCGAATGCAGTCTGTTCACCAGGACTCTCCTCTTGAAAAGCCTGGGGAGGCTTACTAGACCGCCTTCCAACGATAGGTTTGAATGGGCTAGCTGTGGACCAAGAGCCGAACTGATCCGCCAAAGAACTCAGACCGATGGTCGACCGACGGGAGTCTTTCGAGCCGCCACCATGCGTCCCTGGCGTGTGAGATGGTCGAGCCGGTGTTGGGACCATACATTCATTGCGAGATGACGATTCGTCCTCTGAGTCCGAATCTGACTCAAGGTCGTGGCAAGGGTTCATGTCCTTCTCGCGAAGCTGGTACATAGAATCGACTTGTTTCTCTGCCTGTTCAGATGCAGGCTCTTGAATCCGCGGAGTTAGCTCAGCAGAGTCTTCCATCTCTGCGACCAAGTCGTCAATGGCCATCGGATCGTCTTCGTCTACTGCGATGCAAGACGTCTCTTCAATGACGAGCGTGGGAGATGTAGACTTGGGCGTGTTCATGAGCTCCCGGGGCGTGGGAAGCTCGGTCGCTTCATTGCCAAGGTTGATCGACTCATCCTCCTCGACAGCTGTAAGAGTTTCTTCTCGCAAGCTGGGATCAACATGACGAGGCACAACAGCGGAAAGGCGCCCGGAGAAGTGTGGTGCCTCAGCTGATTCATTACATTCATCTTCATCAGCGGAGTCTTCACCGACCTCTTCCTCGATCATCAGCTTCGACGATGGACGACCAGCCTTTGGACGGCTGGGTGTCATCATGGCGAGCGAATGCATGTCTGAGGTGCTGATAGAGAAATCAGCAGGCCGGTGGCGCGGCTCAGTCAAAGGTTTCCACCCTGGCATGGCTCGCTTGGCTGGAGACTGGAACAGCGAGGTTTTGACGGCCGATCGAGTTTGAAGAGGCTCGTTGGCGGATACAGGCGGTAGTGTCAGCCCCTTGATGGGAGACAGCGGTCTCTTGGCAGCGGACTGAAGCAAAGAGGCCTTGAAAGCTGGCACTTGACCTGTCAAGTCTGTACCAATAGATGTTGCAGCCGACGCAGACTCGGGAAACCCCGATCCTATCCTTTTGGCTGGGGACTTGATTGAATCCTTGAGTGGAGAGGGCGGCATTCGTCTCGGTGGAGAAGCAAGTGAAGACGAAGCCCCGTCACCTGCGTCTTCAGATGGTTGTATCTGCTCGGCAATGGGATCTGCCTCATCGCGGCAAGGTTCACGTTTCTTGGCGCTGACCATAACCCCAGCAGGTGGCTTGATGGGACTCATCATCATAGGCTTGATCGGAGTCTTGGTCTTTTCCACGGCAAGTTCGTCTTCAGAGCTGTCATCGTCACGCGACACGGCTAATTGAGTCACCTTTCTTGGACTCAGTGGCTTCTTTTGGTCATCGCCGGAAGCTTTCGCCGTTTTCGTCGTGGACCGGACAGCTGAAGAGGCGGCAGCTCCACGACGCGCTGGCCGGCCGCGGAGACCAGTCGTGGCGGGCTCCTTGGCTTTTGCCTGCGGTTCCAGATTCTCCTTGTCTGGCTCTTGGAACTTGACAGTCTTTTTGATGGCCGGCTTGGACGGCGCTAATGTTGATTTGGTCGTAGCTGCACTCGTGGCTCGCGTCCGCGTTGCTTTCTTGGCCGGTTCCGATGGCTCATCCTTTGCTTCGGCGATGGGCGTTTTTCGTGGTCGTCCACGAGGCCGTGGCTGTACTGCGACCGATTCAGGCACCGCGTCCTTGCTTTTGACCGCACTGGAAACGGGCTTCTTGGCAACTGCTGCTCTAGATCTTGTCGTCTTGACTTCCGCGGCCGTTGCGGCGGGAGTTTCCGCTTGTGTTTCCGCTGCTCCCTTTGGCCTGGTTCTGAGCGCTCGCCTAACAGTGGCTTGCTGGCGGGAGTCGTCCTCATTTTCGTTCTCGTCCGCTCTCGTCTTCCGTTTCGCAGCAGTGCTCTTTGTGCTGGCCGTCGCGCTCCCAGCGATTCTCGCGCGGGCAGCTGCTGTCACGACTCGACCATGTTTGGAGCCCGCGTCGTCGGTTTTTGCTGCCGCACGAGCACGCGTGATTCGCGTTGGTGGCGAATCCATGCTAATAATCGCCGCACGTAGCTCGTAGATGTTTGCTGCTATGGTCAGTAAAATCTGTGATGGTGGATGATTGATGTGGTGAAAGTGGAAGGCAAAAGGAGGAGGAATCAGAGAGGGTGTTTACATACGTCCTGTTGGCAATAGAGTGATCAATGCTGACAGAAAAAAAGCTTCAGTAAGCCCCAAAAGTAGAGCGCTGTTGTGCTGGAGTATTTACGGCGCACGCTAACCGTGTTCGTGTCGCGTTGCTCGGCAACGAGTAGTGCTCCACTTCCAAGCTCAAGTCCAAGCTACAGTAAGGCACGTACTGTACTGTACTTCCCACTGTACTTCGTACTTTCTGGGCTTAAGAACCTTAAGTTCAGCCTCCACGTCCTCTGGATATTGCAGCCCTGCAGGGATTGCTTCGCATGGCAATTTCAAGAGTCTGAACCAACGTATGTCACCGTGCAGAAGACGTGCAATTTCTTCTTTAGGTGAGGACATATGTGCAAGAAAGGCTAGGTTCAAGCCACCCTAGTCTACACTTCGGATAATAGAAGATAATACACAGTTGTTAAGGAGCCAGCACTTAGAAGCGCTTATGCATGTTATGTCGGACAACGTCAACGTTCAGTCTTGTCTCAATACTCCAAGCTCGCCCTAGCCCCAGCAGCTTCTGAACTGTTCTGATACGCTCTGCTTGCAAAGAGGGACAAGTGCTATGCAGTCTGCTCATACGCATCCATGTTTTCCTCCAAGTGATGTCAATGTCGGGTGACCGTCACTGCCGGAAAACGAATCATAACTTGGATAGAGTACAAGGTGGAGGCGAAGATTGACGCCTATCACACGGCGAACATCTTTCTGGATGCCCTCAATGTAATGAGCTCCTCTTCAACTCAGGCTCCTGCGAAACAATCAGTTGTCTTTGAACAGCGTCTATCATGCTGCACTTCTGACGCGTCTCCAATGTTATAAAACAGCAATCTCCTTCATGGTATCGTCAATCGTATATGAGGGCTCAAAACGGACAAAAACCATCCGTCATACACGGATGTCGTACATCAGCCAACAAAATTTGTCAGGCTAGCAGCCTTCAAACTTTGGCACAAATGGAAACGCCTTCGCTCGTCGAAGCTCTAGAAGTGCTATCGAAACGTTGTTCGGAATGGACCATCAACCTTGATGTCCTTGATACCTTCAGGCATCAGGCGCAACCACTCGTTCCAACTATCAATATCGACATTGTCGTCATGGAGCTTTATCGAGAGATGTAGCTGAGGACTATTCTCGTACGAGAAACTATTGCGCAACGGGTTATTTTGGTAGACGGGTGAGAGAAAAATTGAAGGAAGTCGCGAATTGCCCGACATCATTGCATGCAAAGGCGCGAGAAAACTGGTGACCGTCTCCCTCTCTGGATTCTTGTCCCGTATCATCTTGGGATACGCTGCAAGTAAAGTCGAATGAAGCTCGACGGCGGACAGCGGGGTGGACCGAGTCGCACGAGTCCTCAGCTGTTCGATCAATGCCCGTGTAAATGCGCAGCGGTCAAGTATGATGGCGTGGCCCTCGGAGACAGAAGCGGCAATGAGCTCCAGCACCCCTTTTTGTCGGACAATTCGCGAGGAAGGATAATATGCGGCGTCCATTAGGATAAGAGTATCCGCACAGGCCTCTTCAAGAATCTGCTGTATGCCGTTCCACCTGATAGTGGACGCTTTGCCACTGTCTCTGGAACTGAAGGCCCGGGTCAGCATCACGAAGTATGCAACATTCTGTGGTTGACTTGGCCCAAGACGCTTTTTTGCGACTTACCTAGCAAGGATCATCTCTCGATTACCGTCGAGGTACGTATGGCCTGCGTAATATACAATTTTGAGAACATCACGCTGATCACGATCCTCTGCAAACTCGTTGAGCAGACGCGACAGCCATCTCCAAGAGCTCTTACAGCCTTCTGAAGAGGAAGGTATCGTCTGTATGTGAAACGTATAATGATAGTATTTTTCGAACACGTCGGCCAGCTCCCTCACCGCGGCTCCCACCACATCCGCGTCGTCGTCGTCTTGCCAGTATAATAAGAGAGCCTGAACTGCATTATAGCGGCCTCGATTCGGCGTCGATAGGGTTCGCGGCACATTGCTTTGCAACTCGTTCTTAAGACTCTCAATGCCTGGGAGGGACAATGACTTTTCGAGTCGCGGGCCGGACGGCAGCGGGGTACGAATGCGAGTCTCGCTCAAAGGGGGTCTTCCTAGAAGATGTTGAGAATGCGGTACCGAATCGACGTCCATTTCTTGCGAGTCTTGCGTGAATGATGCTTGTCCAACCGCGAGGGATGCGGCAGGACTGAGAGCACGCCCAGTAGCGGGAAAAGAGGGCGCAATATCTGGCATACCAGGGCTATGCGATCTGTGGAATTTGCTGACCAGGTCTTCCCACGTCAGATTGTGATGGCTTGGATGACACTAGACATCGAAGTTAGTTCTGCTGCGGCCTTATGGGCTTCGCAATCACCAAGACTTGAGGGGCGCCGACGAGCCGCAATGTTGGCACACTCAACGAGCGAGATATGATCTGAACGTACAGCAACTCTTCTGCGACGGCAGTCAGGACATGCGCCCAGCTTCCTGATAAGGGCAGCCCGTTCCCTGGACTGCTGGGACAGGGGGCCAGTACGTCTCCTGCTGGTGCGGCGGGTGTTAGAGACGTCGGACCCATCCTTCACGGAGAAAATAGATTGATGCAGGCTAGGGGAGGTGTCGGCACTGTACGATGAGTTGCTGGTCTCAGCGGAGGCCAATGTGGCCGTGGTGGCCTGGGTCGAGATGGAAGACGTTGTGTCCTTGCGTGGAGGGGGAGAGCCCGGGTTTGCAACGTTGGCAATGGAGGAGATGGGAGAGTAAAGCTGAGATCTTGAATGAGCATCGTCAGGCCTGGGAAGCGAGGCAGGAGACAGGGTCGGAGAGAAGGGCGGAAGGCCGAGCGGAGGGTGCGTAGGAATCGCAGGCGAGGCATCTATCGGCGATCGAGCCTGTCCATGATGAGCCGGAGTTGAAGCCAAGCCTGGAGCTGCAGCAGAAGCCGAGGCTGAAGTAGCTGATACAGCAGCCAGGTTATGAACGGGGTCCATGGCTGAAGAACGAATGCGATTTGTGAATGTGGTCAAACAGTGGCAAGTCGCATATGAAGAAGACGTGCCGGATGACGAAAAGAGAGAAAGAAAGGAGCGACGTAAAGACTGAAGAGTCAAAAGCACATCATCGGTAGATTGGCCAGGATACACAGAGGTTGACGGACGACTCAATCAACAGCCAGCGGCGCCCTTGAAGCGACAAGCCAGCTTCGAGTCGGACAGGGCAGAAAACGCGGAGACGGAGGATTGAGGCGAGGTGAAGCGTCAGTTGGTGTCAATCCGGAATGGTGGGTTTCCGCGGGCCGGTGCTACGTGTGGTGTGTGGTATGGCCGCGCAATGGAGGCTCGTAAAGTTGTACCTGACGAATCTCGAAGAAAAGAAAGAATCATTCGGGCCAATGCGATGTTTTGAGTTGGCGAAGGCAGGAAACGGTTTATACGGGTCACTGAGATATCAAGCCCATTCGAGGCCGTGCGTAAACTTGCTGAGCTATTGGCCTAACAATGACCGACGAGGTGAGCTCGAGACTCAAAAGCTAGGGCGACGGACGAACCGATATAGGGAAGCAATGTGTCTTTGCGATCAGAGCATGGAAGAAGCTTGACCAAGACCCCTCCAAGCGCGCGCGTGCAAAATGGCGGGGAGGCGAGGCGGGATTGGGATTGGGAGCGCAAAGAGGAAGACGGGCTTCGGTTGATGATGTACTGTATTCGTATGTGTCGAAGACTCGTGTACTTGAAATGCCCGCGACTGCGCCGTGTGCAATGCCAACGTCCCAAGTACGAATACAAGTAGCCGAGGAAGGGACTGTGGGGAGGAATTTGCGCAACGTGATTGGAAAAAGGCTCGCTATCCTGTCAATGCTGCATGGCAAACGAGGCTCTGCACCTTGAGAGCGTTGCAATGCTCTCTTTGCCGCGGCCACCTACTTTGTCCGCTGTCAAGGAGTGTCATTTCAGGTGGTAACGATGATGAAGGGCAAGGAGGATGGGTGGCGTGGAGGCGGGAGTCGGAAGCGAGTATACCAGGTAGACAGGATCACAGTAGAGCCGCACAGTATGCGAGCAAGTCTGCGTGCGTCATCTAGGTTATTCTGGGTGCAAACACAGTGCAAATGCATCCCACGAGCCTGGCAACAAGTAATAAATTGGTACTCGACGCCAGTGCATCAGAGGCCATGCAAGGTCAAGCGAGGTGGAAAAAAGAAGCAATTGTGGGGGAAGGCGCGAGGAGGATGCAAGTGCCTGAACAGGTAAGTTGCAGTACTTTCTTGTACTTGTTGCAGGACGTGATTCCTTTCCATGTACAAGTAAGTACAGTATGAACTACCTAGGTATGAAGTAAGGTAACCTGCATGAAGTTGAAAAGACCTCACCCGACCACGAACGAGCTTGGAGGCTTGAAGCCGTCGACTATCTCGAAGTACTGCACATATATTGTACGTAGTACCCTCTCTACTGATGCTCCCAAGAAAGCCATGGCCGCGAGAGGCGCCCTTCCGAGATGCCTTGCCGGTCGTCACGAGCGGCAGCTGTTGACAAGGTCTAGCGATGTTGCATGCTCTCTGCATGCACGATGGACCAGCCCTCGACTGCTGCACAACGCCGCGGCGCTTGAGAAAGACTCGATTTTGAAGTGTCACTGACAGACTGGTACATTCCCAACTGGGCAGGTCCTGTACAGTAACTTAGTAGCTCTACCCGCCGACTTGCCGGGTTTGAGACAAGGCCCTCTTTCTAGCGCGTCGCCTGTCGAGACATTGTTTCTTGGATTGAAATCCTCATACGTATTCGAGCGCGATAAGCTGAGACACGCTCTGCTTTTGTCTTGGGCAGCTCGACCTCGATAGCCCGAGGGGCGGAGTCGGACAAAAGGGTTCTTCTTCCCAAGGATTGCCTGCAAACGCCAATCTTAGCTCGTCGACTCTTGGTAGCTCTGCTATTTCTTCGATGGATTTGAACCGCCCCAAATCCCCGATAACCTAGGCGTCACCAAGGTGATTGCTCAACCTTGATGCGTATGACGCTGCAACTTGACCTTCCATCTGACCAGCATTGACTCGATTTCTTCGCCAGACGGCCCTCAGAGGGCCGTTGCGCCTGGAACTTCGTTGCACCGCGGGTGAGAAAGGATGGCGTGCGTGTCAACCACGTCGACAGGCCATTGCAGGCCGACAAGCGAGCGCCTCCAAGATCCGCCAATACACGAGGCACCCTACAACATGCTACTTTGGTACCTTGTACAAGCACTGAAGCTGCCGGCGTGCTGACCGAGGTATCGGCGAGGAAACCTGTATCACCAGTATCGACTGCCACTTTGCGGGCAACAATATTACCGTTCCGCCATCTATCGTACATCATCCACTCGACTCAGTACCTGCAACAAGTTCAGCTAACCCACCAAGGCAGGCCTCATGGACGAGCGATGCCAAGCCAACCCGCCGGACTTCAATGTACAATGATGTCAGGCCAGGCAGAAAGCGAGCGAGCTCAAATTGCTGTCACGACCGGGCTCGATCGGAGTGCTCCAACCTTCAAGTTGTGTATCGATCTTTCCAATACATTGACCGATTCTTTCTAACCATGTTCATCAAGAAAAGGCCTCAATTGGTACTATGTCACGTTGACAGTTCCGTTTTGGAACCGAAGAAGAGGCCATCGTCAGCAATGAGCGACAATTCACGGAGATACGCGACCTCATTCACAACCTCACGCCTTGTTCCTGACCACCGAATCACAGCCCAATGATGCAGATGCTTTCTACGAAAAGGCGCGGATGAAGCGCGTCCCTCAGCTTGAGCCCAGAACCTCGAGGATTAAGTTCCCCCGCCTCATCGACCCCTCGCGAAGGGGCACTGTACGAGCAAATACTATTTACATCTTACGGGTCACAGGCAGAAGAGGCCGTGTCCACCCGCGGTTACCCCGTAAGGGAGTGTGCTAGTGCTCGTATCGCGTACACTCGCGCGCCCGGAGTTGTTACACAGGAGGTGCGGCGATGTTGCGAGGTCTGCGGACGAGAAGCATTTACAGTACATCTTGCCCACTTGTGCTTCTGCGTTCGGATGACAGAGGTTTGGTGGCTACTGATTGTTCAAAAATGACATGACGGGTGTCTAGAGGAGCATCGTCCCCTTCAACATCAAGAGCGTGACATGCGCACGATGTCGCATGCCGCGCGATATCCCTGACTTTTCGAGCCACCTACCCGTTGCAGGCGATAAGGACCCCACGGATGTACCATGCGATCATGCCCGACTAGGGAGGCACTCGAAGAGGCCGCATACATGACGCCTACGGGATGGCTCGACCCTGACGTACTCATCAGTCAAGACTGACCTTGCGAGTTCATGGCCGTCCCAGAAATCCGGCGACGACCACCAAGTCGTTCGCTCACCGCACTACTCCTCCCCAGCAGCAAGGGGGGCACAACTCAAAGAGACACGAGCGAATCAAGAGTGAGAATGTTGAGTGCCACTCTTCCGGATACCTACCGGCTGGATTCACAGGCTAATTTGGGCCATGCAGTGCAAGATGCGTACGCGCATGCATGGCATACATGTCCGCTAATGGACCTCTTCGCCGGCCGATGATGCCGTACGATGCGCATGGGGGAGGCCGGCGCCTGAGGAACCCGCCATCGCCTCGAGATCGCCTCGAGATTTTTTGCAATCTGAGTCGTCATGTACTATGGGATCCCACTGGGGACCTCGACGATTGACTATATTTGCTCTGGACGGTTGATCTGCAGGTCCTGACTGATCCGCTGGTCTCCGACTCGATTTTCCCGGATTGATTGCAAGCAGGAAGAATAGAATGCGAGCATGCTCTCAGATGTTCTCGCCCTCTTTGGGCAAGCATGGCCGCCTCGGTGAACCGATTGCTTCCGCCATGCAGCAGTTGCCTCACCACCGTATGCAAGTCAGACCAGCCACATCATCTAGGTCACATCACTTGCGCATCCTCTAGAGCACGGACATTCATTGCATGCATGCTGCTCACCGTGTGGCCTCGTCCGGCCTCGGCAGGGTCCGTTAGATGAACCTAATCCCGATTCTTCACCTGTGCTTCCCCTCCTAGCCTCCTTGACCCCCGCATAGTGCCATCGAAGCATCTCCATGTGCATGCATCCATCCATCTGGCCGACATCAGACGTCCATCGACCTCGTGTCACAAGATGCCTCCCCGGATGGGATCCCCTTGCCTGCTCGTCACCTGCCGTGCGTACACATGACGACGACCCTGTATCCGCTCATCCTTGTCCATTCGTACCCGACGCAACTTTTCGCGAGTCGACCACAAACCATCCCATCTCTCACCGAGCTTCCTCACCTAGCCAGTCCTCCATGAACAGCTTGCCTGCGCGTGTCAACTGAATCGTCTTGCGTCTGAATGTGGACAATCTACTCGGCACGTGCTAGGTCACAGACTAGACCCTTCCACGTCCGTCTCTTCCCCGCGCCCTGATGCAATTGCCTGCATCCGCCTGCCCCGGTGTTGCCCGAGGTCCCGATGAACCCCGTCCCCGCGACATGCACGCACCAGCCTCGACAGCACTCGACAACAGCGGGTTTGTACGTGTTCTTGAGATTCTTCGAGAGAGCACTCGTCTTGTCCGCGCCCACCTTTGCCCAACTTCTAGGGGCGTCCGACGCTCCATGACGATATTTCAGTACAATCTCAAACTGACTTGAAGCGCACCGTCCAGGGCCGGCGATCCAAGCTTCTGGGATTCTCGTGCTAGGCTGCGGGTATCCGACGCACACTTGTGTCAAGGTGCTCAACCGCATGCGCCTAGCCGGTCAAGGTCAACGCGCCATCGCTGACCGCCGTCTCTCGTCGTACGCTCCGATCTCCCCGATGCCTCTGCGAACTGCCTGCGGCAAAAGGCGGATTGCTCCTCTGATGTCTAAGCTGCCAAGGAAGCCTGTGTGCCTCAGGTCGGACGACATGTGCAACGCAGGCTTCCGCTACCGCTGGGGATGCAGGTCAAAGCCCTTGGTGTGAGGGATTTGACTAGCTGTGGCGAGTCCATTCGTCGTTTTGGAATGTTCCGTCCTTGGTCTGACGATACCCAATATCGTCCCGTCTGTCGTCGATGAGCCTTCCCCATTCTAGCAGCAGGCGGAAAAGGTAGATCTCCATGTCTTTCTTCGAAAGTGCCTGCTCCGCCCACTTTTGGCCCCGTTGCGCAATCCATTCTGCGTCGCCTAATCGGCCTCGCAGGGCTGTATCGCGCCCATTGAGATGCACGCGGTTCTCCGTGCCTGTGAAGTGTGCAAAGGTCGTGTGCAAGGCTTGATATCTCAAATCGATTGGCACAAAGTGCAGCCAGGGCATGAGCCGATCTGTATACCATGTTCGAAAAATTGTCGACACAAATGGAACACTCCCCGATCGAATTGCGCGCAGCATCTGGCCTGGAGGCCCATCGTCCTCGTCTGTCAAGAGAATATACCGGTACTCGAGTGCCTCCTCGGTGTCGGCCTCTGCCCCGTAGACCTGTTTCATAGCTGAGCAGAGCGGCCCAGAGCAGGGCGAATCGATCATGCTGGCCTTCATCGGTAGGGCCTGAATGGCTTCTGTTGCCGATACCTTTTCAGCCCGATAGTACTCAGCTTTTTCGGGAGTCGGGAGAAGAATCGTCACGTCGTCGTGTGATTCTGGAGTCTTCAAAAGATGCAACAGTCTGTACTTTTGACTTCCGCGAAGCGCCTGCGTGTTCACTTCGTTTTTGCCCGCTTCTCCTCTCCAGAAGAGCTGATCATAACGTCGTGAAAATTGCCACGCAACATCCGCCTTCTCCAGCCGCGATCTTGGCATCGGTATCAAGATGTCCCTGAACTCGTCCGTTTTGGATGGGCCAAATAGGGGCAGAAGTTGCCTGATCGGTGTCGAGCGTTGATCGGTCAGCGAGAAGCCGTGCAGGTAATTCAGGTCGGGCTGATCGCAGACTCCTAGCAATCGCTCAAAATTCATCATCAGCTGATCCCACGAATGCTCCTCCACGCATTCAACGCAGAATCGACGAACGTGCCACTCTGGTCTCGCTCTCATTCGAGATGTAGGCGGACAAGCCTCTCGTCGCATTTGACGGAAGTCGCTTGCCCTACACAGGGTTGTGTTGACAATAGCAGGACTACCGGAGTCCGAAACAGGTTGGTCTCTCTTCCTGTTGGAAATCCTATCCCACCTCTTGGAAATCAATTTGGCAACAAACCCCATATCAGCGCGATCTTTCGGCTGCAAGCTCGTCCACGAAGGAATGATCCTTGGAGTCGGACTCAAATTGATGGGTAAAATCATGTCGGGAAGAAATTGAGAGAACTTTTGAATCATTTCAACCATCTCATCGAGATCTTGTACGTCCGCAGCGTTGCTTGAATCACTTCGGGCGACCGTGCCGTTCTTGACCCTGATCACAGCGACGCTAGGATCGGCAGCCATGAGCTCAGCTTTCATGCGAAGGTCTGCAGGCGACAAAGACCAGAATGGTTCGAGGTCTCGATCTATCCGCTTGAAGTTGTCAATGATGAGCGATCCCGATGCATTGTGGTACCATTCGGCAAAGTTTGGCGGAGGCGCCCTGCCAGCATGGCTCTCCTGGTATACCCTGATGGCGACGAGAAGGGTCTGGCTTGTTCCAGCCGTGAGCAAATAACGATTATGCTGTATCTGAGCTTGATAAATCAGCTCGCTAATCGGGTGGTGGTCCTCGTACGTGTCGATTTGTGTGCTGAAGGAGATGATGGTAGCTGTGCACAGCAGCAGCATGAGCACCAAGGTGAGAAAGGAACGTCTAAGAAAGATTATGAATCGAAGGTCATGCGTAAAGACGAACAGGACTGTACCGAAAGACAGTAGCCAGACCGGTGACAGACTTTCCAATCGCGATAAGTGCATCCAATCACCAAAGCGAAGGACATTCCAACCTGACTCCCATAGACCGGTGACAAATGTCAGGGTGCTGACCGGTGTGATCGGTGAAGTCTCGCAGATCCACAATGCCATCGACGATACCAAAGTAGCGAGGGCGGCACCATCCACCAAAAAGTCAAAACCGTGAAGCGATGCGAAGCTAGCCTCGGACTTATGAAGGCCACTGGACATGGCGCTGACAGCCCATGATCCAGCTGAGGCAAGTGAGGAGAGCCCGAGAACGCTAGCCAAGACGCGCAGGCGCATCCGAGATGTCCTGGTCCAGGCAATGACTCGCCAGAGGAGGATGATGATGGTTGCATCGAGGAAAAGGCCCATGAGTTGTGCGAGAAACGTTAGAAATCGGTTGTCGATTGGTGAGGAACAGACGTAGGTGGACTCCGTAAAGTTGCTAGCAGCCAGCTTGGTGCCCAAGGAAAAGATGCAAGCGCTCGTCAGCATCGTGACCATTGTCACCCGAGGCCCGGTAAACCAATCATGCAAATCATCGAAAAGACTGCGCCATGGATCATCAGCGTTTTCTACAGCTGGAATCCCCCACCGGCTCCTGGTCGATACTATGTTGTGGGCCATAAGAAGGACACAAAGAAATGCCTGCGAGTTGTGTCAGGGGATGAACTCGCCGAGGGGGAGTTCACGGAGGGCCCTACCTCTACACCCGGAGAAGCGCATCTTTGCCGATGATTTACGTGATGAAAGACCTCTAGTCGTAATAGAATGCAAAACACCAAAGCCGGCAAGGAAAACCTCTTTGGTCGATGGGGAAGATGACTGCTTGACCCGTTTAAAAGGGCCTCATCCGAGGGCTTGGCTTGAGCGTTTCCATCCCAAGCTTGACCGAGCTGGGGAGCGAAACGCTGATTTCCTCGTCCTGAGCAAGAGGAGTAGCAACTGGCGATGTAACAGAAAATTGCGGATAACAGCATTACCATGCTCATTGACAGACGGGGCTGGTCTAATGGAACGATTAGATTTCCGCAAGTGAAGTGCTATTCTAGTACGGGGATACCAACCGGTGAATGAGTGCCGACTGAGGTTTTTTGCAACATGGCTCAGTGATACAACGCAGCTTGAAAGATGTCAGTATAAGAGACTCTGCAGGCAACGTAATCGGGGAGCATCATGCCTCAATGCCAAGAGCTGCACCACCAGATACCGTGCCATGGCTGAGCTCTATCAGGACGGACGCGCCGGCTCTCGCTACCGTCTAAGCCAATTTCCGCAATACTCATGTCAATATCGATCCGTTCAGTCTGTAGTTGATCAATGGTACAAGGACGCGCGATGAGCACGCCGAAAAAAAGATGGGAAGTCGTTCATCGCATCAATCAGGGGGGCTCTAGTTTCGGCCCTGAAGTCGATTCGAGGTTCCCTGGTTACATAAGCAGAGACGTCAACGTCGGACAGCGAAGAGCACGGGTGTCAGTCAGGCAAGGGAAAGCACGCAGCAAAGAAACAAACGAGGACATGGTTTGCGTCGCTCAAACTTTCTTCTTACGCTAGTTCAACGCGTCTTCGGGTCATTGTCTTGCCCCAAAGTCTGCGGATGCTCGCGCGTTGTTTAATTGCCTCCAAAAGACTCGAGGGTCCGCCTCTCTGCGGATCGGGGATTTTGCGTTCCCTGAGCCCTCAGCGCCCTTGGCCCGCGGCCGACGCAGCGTCATGGCCGGCCTCAACGACGCGCCGCTGATACAGCACATTGCGGTCCCTGCCGTGTGCCTCCTGATTGCCTTTCTCGGCTACTTCTCGCAGTACCTCTTTCATCGCTCGACGCTCGAGCCCGGCCCGCCGACGCGGACTGAGACCGTCGTCTTCAACGGCCTGCTGCTGTGCCTATGGCTGACTTACTACAAGGCCGTCACAGTCGACCCAGGGCGCTATGAGTTCCCTGGCAAGGTAGTTGAGTCTGACGGCGGCTGGTGCAAGAAGTGCGTCGCACCCAAGCCGCCGAGGGCCCATCATTGCCGGCACTGCGGGCGGTGCATTCCAAAGATGGATCACCACTGCCCGTGGACGCGTAACTGCGTCTCCTTGACGACTTTCCCCCATTTCCTACGGTTCCTTGTGTTCACAAATGCTTCACTCTGGGCTCTGGGACGCTTCCTGTGGCAGCGCTGCTACGCACTCTGGGAGCAACGTAATATGCCGGCCTATCTGGGCCCGAGCCTCCGGGCGCTTATTGCGCTGGCCCTGACATCGCTCGTGTGCTTCGTCACGACGCTTGCTCTGGGCATCATGCTGGTGACCACAATAAGATCGTGGTTGTTCAATTGCACCATGATTGAGAGCTGGGAGTTGGACCGCCACGAGTCAATCATTGATCGCGGCGGCCGCGACTGGTGGGACGTCACGGGACCCGAGGGAAGATTGGTCCGGTTCGAAAGAGTCGAGTTCCCATACGACATTGGCTTCTTTGCCAATATGTCCCAAGCAATGGGGACCTCCAACTTTCTTCTTTGGCTCTTCCCTCTAGCCGGCAACCCGAGCATTGGTAGAAGCGGCCGCGGCAACGGTTGGCAGTGGGAAGAAAACGGCTTCAACCGCAAGGAAGGCATGTGGCCGCCCCTGGACCCCGAAAAGATTCGCCGCGCCGTACAGTCGTGGCCGGCCGCAGATAACGATCGCGATGTCCGTTCCCTGGACGAAGAGCTGAGTCCAGACGAGCAGAAGCGCGCCTTTTTTCGACGCCAGGAAGAAGACGCAAGGCGGCGCAACGCGATTATGGCGGAGCTGGAAGAAGTCGATGATTATGGGGCTTCAAGCGCTCTGGATGATATTCATCCGATTCGGAAGCAGGGCGTGTACGGGAAGCAGAGCTGGGCTAACTCTGATGGCGAACGGCTCCAGGACTATGGCGTTGACGAGGAAGCTGAGGATGCCGAACTAAAAATCGCCTATGATGACGACGAGGTACCACTAAGTGAGATACTTCGCCGACGCAGAGTAGTACGGAGCGATCAGTCTCTGGAGTCTTGATAGCAATGAACCACTTCGTGAAAGGATCTATGCGACGTATAACCAGTTCAAGGTCTATTTACTTGGCGTAGAGCAAGCTCCCACGCAACCGAAATCAGTATCTCAAGACATTCAGCCATGACTCCAGTCTATTCAAGGCACAGCTCTAGGAGTACACTGCACTATACCTATCAATAAGACGCGTACACCTCTGTGAGGACTCCAATGTAGCTTGACTGAAAGCTGTGATGCATTTCTTCTCAATTCACAAACGCCCCTGATCCCCCCTCGCTGCGGGGGGCAAACTGTAAAGGTCAAAGAAAGGCTCGACAAGCGTGCTGCATCATCAACCAGTCGTTAAAAGCGTAAGTAGATTTACCTGCATCTACCAGTCGTCGTCATCTCTGCCCTTTTGCATAGCATTCTTGCGAGCCAGCAGAGCATCCGCCAGACTGCCGCCAAGGCTAGGCGTCGGCGTTGTGCTGCGACTGCCATCAGACCCACTGGCGCCGTTCAAGCTCATGCCCGAATCCCGTTGACCTAGGTCCCCCGGCTTGCGACCGGCGACGGGGCGCTTCGCCGGCGGAGCTGGCGGTTTGGCTTTGCCCGATGGGGGCGCAGGAGCTCGGGGAGGCGGTGGTGCTTGCTCTTCAACATAAGCAGCGGGGACCCATGCCTGCTTCTGAGCGTTTTTGGCCAGCCACCAACCTTGCAACCAGTCAGTCGGAACTACATTTGCGTTGATTGGAGTTGGTCTTACCGTTGTTCTCCTTCTGCACAATCTCCAACATTTCACCTGCGCGGATGGATAACTCGTTTTCTCTCTGCCCCGCGAAATCATACAGCACCTTCGCCGTGATCTTGCCTGGCGCAGCGGGAGCAACAGGCGGTGGCGGAGGAGGAGGCGCGCGGCCTGCTGCGCTTCCCGTGCTGTTCTGATTCCTGGAGTGATTTGCCAGAGGCCTGGTCGCGGCGGCAGCACTCACGGCGGTACTCGCGGCTGATGCGGGCCCCAGTGCAGCTGGTGGTTGAGGAGTTGCTCGAGCGCTGCTGGCTCCTGGTCTTGGCTTTGTCGTCCGGCTCCCAGTGATCCTAGAAGGCCGGCCCCCTGGACCACCTGGTTTGATAAGCTTACCCCGGGTGATTGGTCGAGGAGGCACAGGCTTTGCCTTTGGCATGGGCCTCGAGACGGAATTTGGGGCCTCGCCTTGCTGGGTATGCACAGCACCACTCTTGTAAAAGTCTTCTCGCTGCTGAGAGTCCTTCATCACCTTGACCTGTTGCATCTTGTTCGGCTTCTTGGCATACTCAATGACGTCGCCAATCTTGAGGTTAAAGCCGCCGGGCATCGAGCGCTGCATTTGCGTGAACAACTCGGTTTTGAAAATGCAGCTCATGAGCGGGTCGGGCTCTTGTGCCGACCCGATGCCTAACGAGAACCAGTCGTCCTGGCAGGTTGATGCTCCGATGAACTTGATGGCACCGAGCGGAACCGCCCTCTCGACTGAGATCTGCGGTTGACCATTGACGAGCAGTTGGGCGACAATGTAATACTTGCTTTGCGTGACGATGATGATGCGAGGACTCGGCTTACTGGAACGGCCGAACTTGGCCTCGAGGATCTCGCCGCGGCAGGAAAAGACGACACGCTCGTTGGAAGGAATACCGGCAGCGTTGCGAATCTGGGCACCAGGCCCGTTGCTGGCGTTGGCACCGAGATAGTCGCCAAGAAACCGACGAGATCCAAGTAGACTCATGCGCCTTCTCTCCTTGCGCCCCTGGAGTACCCGATGGCCCTGATCGCGAAGTTGGAGGAATTCGGCACCGGTTCGCTTCTTTCTCCACATCCGTTGAATTCGCGTGGCGGACTCGGCTCGATATGCAAGATACGCCCTCCACATTCTCTGAATGCGCGTTGCCATATTATGCCAGTAGCGGTCTCGCATGTGCTCGAGAGCAAAGAGCGTCTCGGGAGACTTGACAAAGGCCTTGGTGACACCGAGCTGCCATTCTTCCTTAGGTATACTGGTGTCTTTGAGGATTTGCTTGACGGCATCCTCATTAGAACCTGACCAAGTGAACTCTCCGGCGTAGGAGGTCGCTGGCGAGAGCAGGAAGAATCGATCGACAAATTTGTCGAAAGCCTGCCGATAGGCGAACCCTGCTCGCCGGATTCGGACATTTTCTTGTAGACCAAGATATTTGATCTGATGGAGAACGTTGGGACTGTTATATTCGGTGGGGGACTTGTTCTCGTTGGGTTTGATGGTGCGAATGTATGAGGGTTGACACTTCATGAGCGTATCGACCAGGGCATTGGCGGATGTACGGATTCGATCGCCTGCTGAAGGCGGCTGCTTCCGGTTGTCTTGGTCGACTTGATGGGGGAAGAGGGTATGAACAAACTGATTACCGCTTTGCTGGAACAGATTGAGAAGACCCTTGAGTAATTGATCCTTGTTCTTGTCTGTGATACCATCAACCGTGTAGGAGACATCACCCGCGTAGTGCTTGATGATGAAGTTACCCTGACGAGGAGTCAGATGAGCATGGGACATGCCATTGATGCTCTGCATAAAGGTACGATCGCAGGCCGCAGGATCAGCGTGTGCTGTCTTTGTGGCATCCTTCATGGCCGAAAATATACCAGGCGGTCGGATCTGCTCAATGAGTTCGCACACAACTTTGTTATCGAAGTACTTGATCGGGGTCCATTGGATCTGCTCTCTGGCATATTCCTCTTGCTCCGTCTTGAGGGTCAGTTGGATGAAAATTTGTTGCAGCTTTTCATTGACATAGTTGATGCATAGTTGCTCAAAGCTGTTCTTCTCGAAAATCTCGAAGCCGTAAATGTCCAATATACCAATGGAGTTGGCTGTGGCCTGCCTTGACTTGAGAGACTTGTTGATTCGCTCGACAATCCAGTCGAAGAGATTACTGTAGATAGCCTTGGACAGAGCATCTCGAGTGGCTGTTGCTTGGGCAGGATTGCCGGGAGATTCAATCACCTCGCCGCTTCGAGGGGTCAAGATGCGGATCGTGATGGCGTGCACAAGCTTCTCTGGAGTTACCTCCAAAAGGTATGCGGCAAAGTCGACAACAGACTGATCGACAACCGCTGCGTATCCGCTATCGTCCTCCTGAAACTGGATGTTGCCGATCCACAGGACGGCTGCCAGCATGCGGAATATCTCGTCTTGTTCGGCTTGAGAGAGACCAATCACATTCATCGCGTTCAAGGTGTCCTGGAAATCGGACAAGTCGTCGATACCATCGACATCGAAGCACTTTGAACGGCTGGTGTAGACGTATGTTTCAGGCTTTTGAATGCCAAAAAGCTCTTGATACTGCCGTGAGGCACCCTTTGTAAACTGATAGAAAATGTGGAAATTTCTCTCGTTCGCTATTTGCCCGACTACACGGGACTTCTCGAGAAGGTAGTTGGTGATGTCGGCACCGACCGGTTCGCCCGTGGAATTGAAGTGAATCTGGAGGTATTTTCCGAATCGCGACGAGTTGTTGTTGCGCAGCGTCTTTGCGTTTCCGAAAGACTCGAGTAGGGGGTTCGTGGCAAGCACCATTTCCTTAATCTTCTTGATGTCGCCTGACTGCTCTCCTGAGACGCTGGCAATGTATTGCATGATGCGCTTGGCGGCTTCGGTCTTTCCGGCACCAGACTCGCCAGAGATGATGACGCACTGATTATCGCTGTACGCCTTCATGTTGTAATAGGCAGATTCGGCAATAGCAAAGACATGCGGGGGCATTTCAAGACGGTTCTTGCCCTTGTAGCTCTCGAGGACCTGGTCGGTGTATATGCCCAGGTCTCGAAAAGGGTTGACAGATACCAGCACATGGCCGATGTAGGTGTAGATCTCGGCGCCCTCAAAGCGCTTCTTGAGGTTATCGTTGATCGCTTCGTTGGAGACTTTGCTCAATAACGTCAAGTCAGACACGCCGATTTCCTTCTTTTTGGTTACCTCGAAGGTCGCCTTTTTCGGTCTCGCACTGCTGCCGCCCGGCGCGCCCGGTTGGGCTTGCTGGGCAGCTTTGTTCTTGGGACGCCTTGATATACCCTATAACATGTGAGCGTTCAATTTCTATGCGTTCGATGCGCAGAGCCGTGGGCTGGGTAAGCGTACCATGACGAGCGGGCCACAGCGCAAAGGGCAGGAGAGGCGCTAGGATGAAGCGATCGCCGTGGTCGGATGATGATGACTTGGGCATCAGTGGAAGATGAGCCCGTTTAAACGATGAAGGAGAAAATAAGTTAATCCAGCGCAGCAAGCACAGGAGACCTTGGGTGTCGACAAGGTGACGCGGAAGCGAAGGAGGAAAGTTGGCGGTTGGAGATGGGGGACAAAGGCGTCGTGAGACGGAGCTGCTGTCGTAGGTAGGTACTGTTAAAACTGGGTCTGGTTACGACCGACAGCACGCCTATCGCGAAGCACGAACAGTGTGTCCGGCGCTGCCTGACGGCGAACTGCCAAGCGCCGACGATTTTCCGGGCCAGCACAGCCTGCCAAGCTGAAGGGGAAAGGTAGAAGGAACTTTGGGATGACCAACAAGGGCGAAGTGGGGAGTTTGCGACAAGCGCACGTTGGCTGGCGATTCGGCAGGGTCGACAGACTCGACACAGGGGCCGCGAGCGCGTGGTCCTTCACCAACGCACAGAGGTTGCAGCAGCTGCAGTAAAGACAGTGCTTGAGGCTGATTAGACCTGAAATCAGGGCCAGGCACGTATCTCGGCCGCGAGATTAAGCTGCACAGTTGCCCTGCTTAAGCTGTATGGGCGCCTGACGATCTACGGCTTCTGAAAGTACTCGGTCAGTATCAGGTACCCTGTTCTGGGAAGGATGAGCGTCGTCATCGTGCATCCCTTCGTTGTCACCGCTCTGGGGCATCCCAGATGGCCTTCTCGCCGTATCAAAGAACGGCTTTATTTTTTAGAAGAATAATTGTTTCAAAGCTTGACCCTAAGTCTGACTGTACATCAAAGAAGCGAAAGCCTGCAGCTTGATTACAGTATGTGCGGCATGTTTTGGCGCAGAAAAGCTGTCGAGTGGACCCAATGACGCTGCATTCGTCCTGAAGCGCATGCACAGATGATGGAGCTGCGACGAAAGGGGCGTCGACGGCGACTCAGAGACAGCTGGGACTGGCTGGGCCTTGGCTGACTTGTAGCCGCCAGCCCGGCGAGGTTAGCGTCGCGATGCTGAAACATCAGGGCAAGGTTTTAATTGCAAGGAGTCGCCGCTTTCACTGCTCTTGACGGTGCCCTTTTTTTTTCAGAGGCACGAGACGGGCTGGCTTGTCAAGAGAGAGAGATATCGATGATTAGACATGAGCGGGAGACTTGGCCGCATGTCCTTCCCCGTTTATGCGATTGCCTGCGTTTGCTTCTCCTCAACTTCAGATATTCTATCGAACTGGCCGCCGTGGCTACTGTGATGCTAAAGATATCACGGACTTATGCAGATCGCAAGTTACATACGTTACGACATGACAACGTGGGCCTGTGGGGGAAGGCAACATTGAACTATCGGGACAAGCCCATGAAATCCCAATTGCCAGCAGGGATGTGTGAGGCGCTTGCTCTCATCGGACAATGGCAAGGTGCAAGACACGCAGTTACCCCTCCGCCCTCCAGTCCAAAAACGAGCAGCCATCTGCGGGGTATGCGCAGATACCGGTACTCAAGATTGGTATCTCAAGACTCAATCTGGAAGCAATCAAGGATCCAACGCAAGCAGAAGAAGCACGATTTACAATGAACATCCAATGCAATGGTCGATTCCCTTTTTTTAATATCGAGCCTCAAAGCGGTGTTTCATAATCCGCAGCCGTTTTCCGAACCTACTGTAACCTTTTCCCCGCCCTCTCGGCATGGTGATACCTGCTTCAACAGGCCATCATGCGCGAATGAAGGGTCGGTCGACAAGCAGGCCGCCGAACTACAGTAATCCATACATTAGATGGGTTGACAGGGCTTCGAGGCCATGCATTAGCAACTACCACGATCCATGGTCCTGATCTAGCTAAACATATTGGCGTGAAGTTGCCGAGGCCTTGCTGTAACTGGTATAACTTATAAGTAGCGCCGACGCTCTCTCACTCTTCTCTGCTTTCTTTCTTGGGTATCTGATTACTGTAGGCATCTTTATCTTCCATTCATATCCTAGATATATACCTCGAGATTCTTCGCCTTTTGGGCCCTCAAGCCCGTGCTCTTTAAGCAGGATACCTTGTCGAGTCCCAGCCTCACGAGTGGTCCTAGACTTTCCGGGGTTGTCATTGTCAATCTGCCGCAACGCGCAATAGAAGAGTGACGTCGACCCCTCACGTCCTTTGTCTCGAGCCCCTCCTTCACCACCACCTCCTCCTTCTCCTCCTCCTCCTGCGCCGCTCCTCGACGACTCGCTCAATCGAATCTCCACCAAGTACGACCGTAACAAAGCTGTGTTCAATTGACATTACCGACGTTCCATCGACTCAAGTTACCCATCATGGCTGAAACTTCAGAGACACAACAACCCGCCGCCGTCGACAAGACTCCCATCTCCCCCGTTCTCCCCGACCATGCGCGAAAGAACTCGCTCGAGAACCACTTGATGCATCGCCCGAATCGCTCCGACCTGATTGACAGTACGTGTGTAACACTCAGGCTCCCTTTCCGCTTCTGTGTCTTCCTCATGTCTCGCTACTTAGATCCGACTTGGGATGAAAGACTGACACGGGCATTATAGAGAACATCCTACCAGCTTCCTCTGCTGCCCCTGGCCTACAAGCCCATCAGCGAGAGGTGAGTTGAAACTGTCCCACTCAACTCGTCGGCATGTGTTTTTGGGCCGCCCTCACGATGCGATGCTTGCTGGCTGCCATTATGCGCTGACCTGTGCCTCGCTCAACAGCTCGAACGCAACATGCTCGAGGACAAGCTCAACGACAAGATCTCGCATCGCCCAGATCCGGAGGCCCTCATCAAGGACGGCGTTTTGCGCGAGGACCCGCGCACCGCCGAGGAAAAGTACGAAGAGGCCATCGAGGAAGAGTATGCCAAGCGCGAGGGTGGCGCCTAGGACCGGATTCAATAAGAAAAGGCCCCCCCCAAAAAAAAAACAGTACTTGAGATGGTCTGCTAAATCGGCTTTACAAAGAATGGTTTCATCAGTTCGGCATGATCGGTCTTGACGTCCGGTCAAAGGACGCTTCACGTCGGCAAAGACATCCAAGTCTCTCGCGATTTTGTACGATTTAAGTGCTGCACGAAATGCTCAAGTCAATGCAGCAGCGCGAAGTCAATGGACAAATTGGCTGGCTCGAAATGGTTACTCTTCTCATTGCCTTCTATACCCAAATGCAAAAATTACTCCTCTCAACCTCACATTGGCCAAGCTAATGCTCCTGCGACTCACTGCATATCGCGCTGTGGTACCTAGTTGCTCCTACTTTCCACTGTAACCTGAAGAAAATATATTCTTGTATCTGTCTCGATGTGCCCTAGGAGAGACAGGCCAAGTATTGACCCTTCACTTCCCCTTTGCCTTATTGCAAAAGTTGCTTGCGTCTTCCACCACCGTATCCGTCAAGCACCTTAACGATTGGAGAACCGGCATTTCACTAATATCGCTTGTGCCTTCGTTAAACCAAATGCGCCGAGCAAGCTGCGAGCCCGCCACCCAGAGTCTCCTGTCTAGAGTAAGATTGAACCCCACAACGCCAATATATGCGAGATATTCCCAAATCCGATAAGCAACCAAGCAGGTATTGTGAGACATGAGGAAGGCCTCAGCCTACTCATCTCGGGGCATATGTTCCTCCATATCCTGGAGTCGGCGATCCTGCTTGATAGCCGGTTCTGTTATGGTTGATGACAGTGGCGCCGTTGGATGATCGGGCCACTTGAGCCGTGTGATCGGCTACGGTAGAGCCAGTCAGTGATGTGAGGTAAATCGGTCTTGGTGACGGGAAGATCTCACCAGCACCGTATGATCGGCGTATCCCAGTCGAGACTGAGCGCGGCGCAGACGAGGCAACTGAGGATGGAGCATATGTGGTGCTGAATCGAGAGTAAGCCTCGGAGGAGCCGCTAGTCGAGGTCTCCCTCGTAACCTGATGGACCTGGGTGTTGTAAGGACCGGCCATGTTTGGCGGACTTCGGGGCTAGTCGTCTGCGTTGTCGACTATGCGTATTGTTGGAATAGGTCGACTAGAGGCTCCGACGCCGCGTCTACAGCAGCCAAGGATATAGGGAAAGTATCCTTTTGCTGGCAAGAGAGGGTAGATATGAGGCGAAGAAGCAGATGTGATGATGAAGGAGAAAAGAGTCGAACAAAGGGGACATGAGGAAAGAATTTATACTTCTCAGAGCTCTCCCCAAAGCTTCCCATGTCGTGAAGAGACGTACCTGTCTGTGAGTGTTTCTCTCCGAGGAGTTTTGGAGTCAAAGGGTAAAAAGAGGCGAGTAGGCAGACAGGCAGGCAGGCAACGCAGGACAAGGCGATCCCAAAGGGCTTAGGGCGCAGGCGTGGTTGACGCAACGGATACGGGACGACATGATGGGCATGCGAACCGGGAGTGAGTCAACGACACACGCCCCCCCTGAATAACGGCAGTCAAGAATCTGGTATGGGAACGACCAAGGGGGGTTCGGGAGAAGGAGTGAATGGGGCTTTGAAGGCTTGGTTGGGTTTCGAGGGCGGTGTTTCCCTGCTCGTGTAGAACGACCGTCACGGACGACAAGAACATCCACGGGGATGAAGGGACGCTCTGCACATGCAAAAGCAACAGGGCAGGGCGGATGTGGCAGAGCGGAATCCTGAGGCAAGGCGGCCGTCCGCCTACTTCAGCACGCAGTACCACTACCGACACGGACTGGCCGAGGTATCTCATCAAGGCAAGTTAGCTGATGCAAAGACTTTGTTCGGAGGATATAGATAGAAACACCACCCTCAGAGACGAGACTCTCTCTGCCTTGCGCACAGTCTCCCCGATTTTCCCTGCTATGGCCATGGATGTGACGCAGGTCTCGACAGTCCACACCCCAAAACAAAAAGTGAGAGCGGGCGTGGGAAAAAGAGACGTGATTGGGTTACAGGGTGTCAGCGTGAGCCGGGGCGCGCCGCTGGGTCGAGGAGTGGCGTTTCTCTCTCTCTCTCTTGAGAAGCCCGGATATCGGGTGAATTGGAGAGACGGAGAGACGAAAAGGATGAGAAGGGGTTTGGAAGGGACAGAGAAAGGTGTGAGAAGGAGTGACGATAGACGGCCAGGAGAGAGAACATGGCGCAGCGCATGTAGGCCTATGAGATTGGATACGGGCGTCGACGTACGAATACTGTAACTTAAGTTACTCTGTACACGGCACGGGAGTACAGTACAGTACCTTGCCTGCGAACAAGCTGCAATTCGTCAACTTCGAACCCGTTAACAAACTGAATTGTGAGTAAAAGAGGCCAAAAGGATAATGCGCAGTCGTCAGGCCCAGTCATGACATGTTGCGCACGTTCATGCTGAGACACGTGAATAGGCAGGACAGCATAGCCTCCAGACTCTACTCCTTCAACACCTAGGCCTACCTAGGCTACGAACTGAGTTACCTACTGACTGTATACCTCACCTCTCCTATTCCTTGCTGGCGTGAGCAAAAAATATTTGACAAAGCTCGCACATTAGGCTGCCGGGTCTGGGTGACTGCAGCTCGCACTACACTCTGCCTGAACCCGTTGCCGTTGCGTCGCGGATGCTGAGCGCACATATCCGTTGCGAAAGGAAGCCGAGCTGGTAATTCAAGTTCAATCTCTTCATCCAGGCGAGGCGCGGATGCCTGGAAAATACCCACAGGCAGAGAGGGCAGTGTCTCGTCAGCTGCGGCTTGCAGTCTCCGGAGGCCTGGCCTGCGTGACCTTGTCTAGGCAGCCAAGCTTTGTTTCCTTGAGAGAAAGGTGAAGAAAAAATGGGGAGAGACGGCTCTCGCGACACGGGGAGTCACCAACAATAGAAACAAGCGCCTGGCGGGTAGGCACGGCGTATGTCGACCTGCTTGGGGTCCGTTAGTACCTTGCGTCCGACGCCTTGCAACCGGCAGCACGGCATGTAACCGGGGGACAAGCTGATTTTCTGTCTCGTCGGGCCTGTAAGACGCGAGGCGACAGGTACCGACGCTTTCTGGCTCCGCGACAAGCATACACCATTGGCTTGCCTCGGGTGGACAGTCATCACGGAGCTGAAGCCCTGCCCGCCGCTTAGAACACCAGACGTTTGTGCCGACCCTCCAAGTCTGCATCCCAGGAAGCCACCGGGCTGCCTCTTGATCCTACTGAGTCCGGTTGGGCCAAGCAAGTCCTTAGGCTTTCGTGTAAGTCGCTTTCCGCCCCCACCGACACCAGAGTGTTGAGCAGATGAACCGGCTAATGTTGACAAGCCATGGATGTATACGCAGGTCTTATGGTTCGTACACAAGTTGCACCACCGAGGACATGACAGACGTTGCGCCATGGTGCAAGTAGATCAAAAGGAATGCCCCATAACACTTGTTCGACGACGACGACTCTAGGTAGGCAAAGATGATGACCTGGGTGCCTGATTATGCCTGAAGCACCGCACGCGTCGGGGCTACGGGATCACGAAATGGCAGAATCAGGCTGCAGACTTTGGAGGCGTCTCTTCTCCCTGATGATGCTGGCGCTCGCATTGTCGTGGCGTCCCAGCCTTTGCCCAGTCCCCGGTGCCATTTCGTCATCGCCAGCCCTACTGTAGGTCTTCGCAGAGCCGCGCCCAAAGCAGACCATGCGGGGAATCAGGAAAATGACTCCAATCCCATGGAGAAGCCCGTGCGAGTACTGTAACTTACATGGTTAGTCTGGACCCTTTTCTCGGCGAGGTGGCGAGGCGTGCGGGGGAGAGCGCGTGTTCCTGCAATGCCGCATTGCAGGGGACGTAGGCTGGCTGGCTGGCTACTGCAAGGGCTTCTGGCGCCATTCGAAATGGCCCCTACGGCAATCCATCCTTCATTGGCGAGGTTCTGCGTCTCCGTTGCAAGTGGTTGGACGACGTGACGTTGTAAACGTGGGAGTCTTGGCAAAGGGGGTCTTGCTCAAGTCGGTGACGCCAAACGCGCAGTGTCTCTCTTTGCGATCCAACACAACCATTGTTTCCATTGGAAGCGTGCTTTGAGAAATGGCGCGACAGGTTGTGATGCGATTTGCTGTCCATCCTACCCGACCGAGATGCGGTGAGCCTTGAGGGTGTTGAGCAACAGTCGACCAGGCAGAGTATTCCCGGCGCCGGGGGTAGGAGAGCCGGATCCCGTCAGAGCTCGACGACCTCTTGTCTTGTGCTAGGCCATCAACTTAGGTGCAGGAAAGACTGGTAGGGCAACCCTAGAGCCGGGCGGGTGCGACATACCCCGTTGAGCGGCCCCAGCGATGTACTTCTTTGGTGATATTGGTGAGTCGCGAGAATCTGACGCTGAACGGCCCGACCCTCCTTGGCTTCTTTCAAGGACGCCTGTTCTACAAACGCGCCGAGCAGGCAGGTACGGACCTGCTTTCCCACGACATAAAACTCTGACGTCATATGTCCAGGATATGCCATTCTTCTTCACTCAACCCACGAATAGACCTACCTCCAAGAGCTACCAGCAGCTGCGCGCATAGCCACACAGACTCTTCCACTAAGGCGCTGCACCTTTGTAGATACTTGACCGAGTTGCAAAGTTGACTCCACGCCATCGAGCAACTCTGCTAATACGTGTCTTTGATTCGGGGATCAACTGCCGACGTGCGACTCTTGGCACCTAATCGTTTTGGAACCTGGAGGGGCTTGTCGAACCTTCGGAGTTGACAATCGCGCAAAGGCAAACGGGAATCACGGATTCTGTGTGCGAGGTCACACTCGTCATCGTGGGCGTGGATCAACGTGCATTCATCGCTGCCAAGCCGTTGACTGCGGGCTTCTCCATTTGCAAGGTATCCAGGCACACACACAAATGACCAGCGAGTACACTTCCCAAGCGTGCCCCTCGCGGACTCGTGGGGCCGTAGCTTCGTTCCTGGACCACCAGGGTACGTACTCCGCACCAGGAACGGATCATCCCTTGGCTTCCAGCACAAGTATCTTTTACTTCCGTGGTCCCAATAGAGGTGCCAATTATGTTCATACAGCAAGTACCGTAGACACGGAAACGATGAAAGGACAACCCGTGCTTGTCCTTCTGCCATCATTAACCGCCACCATCGCCAGATCCCCTCTTAATTGCTTCAACGGCACACCGATTACCTGCACCCATTGCTAAAGATTCGTCTTGTGCTCCCACAAGTGTCGCTCGGATTCTCACCTTGCTCGACCACCATCCAAAAGCTATGAAGACCACGCTGTTCCTTACCGTCTTGGCCTCGGCCTGCGTCAGCCTCGTCCAGGCCGCCGACAAGCTCAAGATCGACGTGACGCTACCCGTCGAGTGTGACCGCAAGACGAAAAACGGTGATAGCGTCTCAATGCATTATAGAGGCACTCTGGGCTCCAACGGAGAGCAGTTCGATGCCAGTATGCCGTGCCACTCCCTCTTCGGCCACGATCCGAATCGTCGCGACCACTGACGCTGACCAACTCGCTCTCGCAGGTTACGACAGAGGCCAGCCCCTTACCTTCAAGCTCGGAAGCGGCCAGGTGATTGCTGGGTACGTTTGTCCGACCTCTCAAGAATGTGTATCACCCAAGCTTTCCCCTGTGCTGACTTTGATAATCAGATGGGACCAGGGCCTTCTTGACATGTGCATTGGCGAGAAGCGGTACGTTCAAGCGGATAGACGGCCCGACCGGCGGCGCGCATGCTAAACACCCGGTTGCAGCAAGTTGATTATTCCGCCCGAACTTGGATATGGATCGCGTAATATGGGCCCCATCCCTGCCAACTCTGTACTCGGTAGGCTTCTTCTCGTGAAAACTTCATCTGTCCGTGCTAACCCTAGACCAGTGTTCGAGACCGAGCTCGTCGGCATCGCCGGTGTACCCAAGCCCGAGAAGATCAAGACAAAGGAGGCCGAGGGAGGCGTCGCCGACAAGATTGTGAGCGCCGCGGCAGATGCAGCTGACGCCGCCAAGACCATGATGTCGGACACCGATGACGTCCAGGGACACGAGGAGCTGTAAATGACGTTGCGATTCAATGAACAAGCGTTTGTCCGATAACCTGTCTTAAAGTGTCGATGGCGGCAAGATTCTTTGCCCTCGATGCCGTATGTGACGTAGCGCTACTCCTGCGAAGCTTTGTCTTTCTTGACGCGAAGCGTTTGGGTAGCTGTTCGCATATTGCACAACTTCTGTCTCTCATCATGATGTTGTCAGACAAGTCAATGGCCTCAATGGCCTGACGTGCGTATGCAGGTTGTAGACTAGCGAGAAAGCGCCTGGCTCATTCGCGGTTATAGAGACAAGCGACTTGGGCTTTTGAAAGATGCACAAACCGTCTCGAGCTTGTTTTCCTGGTCACACTGATGTTCGTGCCGTCCTCAACATCGTACAAGTAGCAAGATGAACCCACGCACAGGTGTTGCGGAGTGTAATTCTGCCTCGGTGTTTCCCCAAGAGGCAAGTTCATTGCCGGATGAGCCGAATGGTATCGCGACATGATGCCGTTCGTTGGCAATGCAATGAGACTCGCCGGTCAACTCCGTGCGGAAGCCATCGTCGGACCTGACCGATAGTGGCCTCAGCCCATCACTAAGGGCATCTATCGTCGCCACCTAGACTCTTGATCGATGCCTAGTGAACAATGATGAAACGGCCGTTGTACTTTGCTGGCGCTTGAAGAAGTGAACTTTTCGTTAATTCGTCAGTCGTTGAGCTCGTGGCCAGTCTATCCAAAGAAGAGCTTCTTTTGCTTAGGATCCGACGTGGAGCTCTTTCCCTTTCCTTTATCCATTACTTTTTGTCTTTTGTTGCTAGGGGAGCTGTTCCTGAAGTGCGTCTCATCGCCCTGAAGAGCGTCGCGTATCGTTTGTCGGGAAAGGCACAGGTCGATGTGCTCATTGAACTGCCGCTCATCCGCAGATTGAGGCCTAGAACATATCGGGCAGTCCCACCATTCTTCCTCTTTTCCCGAGCCATTCTTGACGGGATTCGAGCTAATCTCTTTGCCATGTCTGCCATAGGACTGACCTGAAACGCCCATCTCATTCGTCCACTCCGGAATTTCTGCCTCGTCCCGCTCTACCGCGGAATCGTTGCTGAGCCCAGCTGCCCACTCCTCTCCGCCTTCAGAAGCCTCTGACACCTTTCTCTTGCCATCTTCAGCATCTTGGGTATCATCCGACGTCTCCCTGCGCTGTCTCAGACCAAAGAAGGCCAATGTGTCTGGTTTCTTGGTGCTCACGAGATGCGTGCAGCGTAAGCCCATGAGGCGAAGCTTCATGCCCGGAATATCTTGTTCCAACTTCGTAAGCATGGGCAAGGCATAGTTATAAAGGTCGTCTGCCAGCTCGATGGATCTCGGCGTTACCACTTGGCGAGTCAAGACCTCAAAAGTGTGCAGCTTGATCTTGAGACACAATGTTCGACCTTTGCACTCAGCCCGCTTCATATCCTTTTCCAGCTCCTCTGCGATCCATCGCAACTTCTCACGGAGTTTGGATTGATCGGACATTTCGCTAAATGTACTTTCGGTTCCGACACTCTTCCTTTCGTAGTCTTCTGCCGGCTGCACTCGGGTGCGACCTAGACCCAGATAGCAATTGAGCAGGAACTCGAAGGACTTTTCTCCGAAAAGTTTATTGAGATATTTTCTGTACTCGTAGATATCTCCGCAAGTCTTTACTCCTATTTCCAAGAGCTCTCGTTCAAGGACTCGGCCGATGCCATTGACCTTTCTTGTGGGCAGGTCTCGCATGAAGGCCATAATTGCTTGCCGATCGTTAGGCAACACATATTGGCCGTTCGGCTTGTTCATGTTGGAGCATATTTTCGCAAGTTTCGTGTTCGCGGCAATGCCCGCCGAAACGGTGATTTTTGTCTTCTGATGGATCTCGCGCCTCATCTGATCAATGGCTTCAGCTGGGCCAATATCGTTTGCAACACAGTACTCAGTGATGTTAAGGTAGGCCTCGTCGATGCTGGCACTTTCGAACCGAGGATCATAATCGGCCAGAATCTCTCGGACTTCGCGAGCCTTGGCGGTGTACTTTTGGAAGTTAGGCTTGATTGAAATCAGCTCAGGGCACAGCTTCTTGGCGACGAATCCCGCCATTCCGGAGCGACAACCGAACTGCCTTGCAACGTAGTTGCACGTTGTGAGAACCCCGCTTCCGACGGCAAAGGGAAGATTGGCTAGCTCGGGCCTCTCCAGCTGCTCGACGGCAGCGTAGAAGGCATCGCAGTCGATGTGAACAACGTGTTGAGAGAGGTCCCGGGTTAACTCGAGTTCGGCGATGATCCGGTCCGCATTTCTCAAATCACGGGTGAGATCTTGTTTGTCGAGTCTTTGCTTTCGCTGCAAGATTTGCTCTATCTTCTTGGTAAGGACTTTGTCTCGAACCTCTTCCCGGTTGAAGAACTTGGATCCTTTCGAGGCATTGTATATAATCTCGGAGACCTGTTGGCAAGTCAGAAGTGAACGTTATTCGGTCGCCCAGATAAGGAAGCGTGCCTTGCTCTGATCGACGCTATCTTGACCAGCTTTGGTTAGCGAAGGTCCGAGTAGATGGTACTTGAGGGTTTTGAGGCCATCGTCGTCCACCGTCTCCTGTGCAGGGTCAAGTTTCCCTTCGACCGGGGTCATCTTTAGATTGTCCTCATGATATTGAAGCTGCCAAATTAGAGAATTGGGGTGTTTCAGCGCGATATATTGAGATTGACAAACAATCCCGCGCAAAGGTCGATATGGACAAGTCGGCGCGTTGTTTGCGCGATGACGTCTCAGCTTAGCAATCCGCGTCGCGAGAGTCAACGCGAGGTCACGTGCTTCTCAATTACGAGCGGCCTTGGGTTTCGTCCCACCTCCTCCCCTCTTTCTTGGACACCCTTACTAAAGCTGTCCTCCAGGGTTCAGCGAATCTGGTTTACTCATGCTCAAAGAGGACTGAGTATTTAATTGAGCTTGCCTTATCGGCTCCCGTCGCATATTTTCACCGTTCATCTCCTCACCAGCTCATGACTCAAATTACATGACTTCGGTTGCGAAAGAGGTTCTTGCCAATACCCCGCGATGCTCTTTGTCGCGCGGAGACGATTGATTCAACAAGCCGTAAGTCCACGAGGCACATTGCGCACCCGTCTTGAAAGGTTATTAGTGCACATCCATCTACAGTACATGTATTAGTCGAATACAGAAGCTATTGCAGACAGCTGCATGTGCGCCCAATGTACAAATACGGTCATTACAGTTGAACAAGACCCTGTGTGCGGCGCTTGCGAAAAGATGAGGTTGCCATCTCGGACGCTGTCATTGGTCGCGAGACAATCCCCTCCTCGCCAATGCAGACGATAACGCATGTACATAAGCGCTCGTGACATTGCTGATCGCCGCCGTATGCCGATGGGACGATTTGAGTGGCGCCTCCACGAGCGAATACCATGGACGTGCATGCGAGTACGTAAAATACTTCATTCGAATAGCCAGCTGCTTGCGCTCGCCCTCGACTCATCATCACGTCTGCTTGCCCGCATATCATCAGTCTTAACTGTGCAGTGTGTCTACTGTTCACACAACATTACAATCGCTTCATCGCTACAGCACAAGCAGCAAACAGTTCATCGTCACCCCGCCTCGGTCCAGCCCAGCCATGGCGGTGAGGCCCGGGGAAGAGAACGTTGCTACCCTGTAAGTAACACTCTACACTCTTGCTTATGCCATCGCGAAGGCTTCTAGACGGCGTACTGACAATGTCATGGCAGCTTTGGCGATATCCACTACTTCTACGGACCTCCGGATACAAAGCCTCGCCATCATCGTTTCGACAGCGGCTCTTATGTCTACCTTTTTGAGAATGCAAACGAGAGGAGATGTCGCATTGAGATAGCGAACCATCCTGGCACCGATGAGCAGGACGCCTTCTTTGGATGTAAGCCCCAAACTTTGAAACTGGTTGACGGCCTGGATTCTGACGTTGCATCGCGAAGATCTCGACCAGACTCGTGTTCGGTATTCTTACAAGCACCATTGCATGGTCTCGTTGACCGTAGCCGACGCCGTTGATCAAAGCGAATGGCATCTGCCCACCTTTGATCCCCGAAACGAGAACAAGTATCATTACAAGCTACATTCGCTCGAGATTTACTTCTGGACGCAGCAGGATGCGTTGCAGTTCGTCAATGGTGTGAGGCGTGTCCTTCCACCCAACCAAGTTGCCGTTCTCGATGAGCCCGCGCCGCCCTCGCAGCCTATCGGCATGAGCGCCGTCGTCCAGAACCTGGAGCGAGCTGCTATTTCGGATCCCCAGTATGGCGCTGGCGCTCCGGCTTCAACACTCCAGGGCTCAGGATCTAGGGCACCAGCGGCTGCATCGTCCCCAGGGTCCTCGACGACAATCCCCCCGCCTCCGCCGCCACCGACGCAAGGCAATTATGCTCCTATGGCGTACAATCCGGCCGCGCCGGCAGCACCAGAAGCGATACGACATCGAGAGAAGACGCCGCCCTTGGATGACGACCCTCTCAACCCCGTCGCAGTAGCAGTGGCGTATGACTACCAGAAGCAGCCCTTTACGCCGGGAATCCCTCCGCCGACGCATCCCGTAGGCGTCACAAGTCCGGGCTTACCACCCCAACAGCCAGCAATTCATCGATCGACGACGATGCCCACGCAGGGAGCATCAGCGAGTCCGTTCACTCCAGTTTCTAGCAATTATCCGGCGTCACCCCGCTTCGTGCCCCCTGGTCCTTCGCAGCTCACCTCACGGACGACACCGCCAGTGACGAATCCGGTGTCGTTGCCGCCGGCGGGGGGGTATTCTAACTACTCGTACACGTCTCAGAACTCGGCATGGAAACCAGCGCAAGATTACTCTATCCACCAGCAAGTCTATCGGCCTAGCGAGGTCGAGGCGGGACAAACTCCGCATCAGTATCAGCCCAAGCAAGAACCGAGAGGAAAGTTGGAAGAGAATGCTGGGCGACTTGAACGAGGTGTCACGGGTATGCTCAAGAAATTTGAGAAGAAGTTTGGATGAGTTACAGTTCGAATACCACCTTGTTCATCAAATTGCTTCGTATCGTATTCATCTTTGATCGGATGCTCCCTATGGTCGGCCATTTTCAGGGTTGTCCAAAGTTGTGTTCACGGACCTAGGGGTGCAGAAGCACGGAAATTGGGTTTCGCATGGACGTGAGCTGAGTTACCGTTTTTAAGCCCGTCTCGGTGGTGAGCCGAGCCGTCGAGCGGCACGGGGCGCAAGCTCTAATTCGGCATGTGCAAGACAGCGGCGGCCATTGCAGCGAGACAATGGAGTTGTCAGTGCTGTAAATTGCCGCCTTTGTACGTCGAGCTACAATACTATGCGAATCTGTGAAATGCAGTATCAAGTCTGAAACAATTTGCTTGATCCCCGTCGGTGAAGAGATCCTTCAGACAAGCTGTTCATGATTGATTGGTCGTCAAGAGTTGAAGCGCAAGACGGACATTTCCTGCTATGATAACGCAAGTGACATGCAAGGGGCAGCCCCAAGGTACCATTGCCTTGAATTCCACGTTTTCCGTTTGCAGCCGCTCTGCGGCGCGTTAATTACCGGCTTTACTGTACCAACTCTTTGCGTTCGCGCCTTCGCCTCGCCTCTCCGTGAGGCAGCCTGGCCTCAAGTACCGCTACTTTGGCACACGAGGTAAGTTACTAAGGTACTGTAAGACGAGCAACCGGGGCCGTTTATCGACCGACACGTATGGATAGCGCCATCATGGATGACCACCGGCTGGGCGGCAGGGCGGTGGAGAAGTAGAAGAAGCCGAGTAATGACTGGCTGCCCGCCAGTGCCCGCCTGTTTATACTTGTGCTTTGACTGGGGAGGGTTTATTACGTCGATCCGGTTCGAGTGCGGTCATACAAGACCCGGGTGGGCGCAGATATAGGGCAAAGGCAAAGAGGGTAAGATGCCTCGGCTGCTCATGTTGGTCGGCTATCTCGATTCCAAATCACGGCTCTGATTAATTTCTTGGGGCAAGAAGTTTTCCCTTCGTATCCCGTTGGTCTGCATTGCTCCTCGCCGGCCCCCAACGGGTGCGTCGGGTCGTTTTCCTTTTTTTTTTTTTTTTTTGCGTTGATGCTGAAGCCCCGATTAATGAAAGAGCCGAATGGTTGATGATTCAAAAGAAACAAAAAGGCAAGTAGAGGATGGAGGGAGAAAAAAACAATACAAGCAGGTAAAGTGATTTCGCAAAAGGCAAACTGGGACGCTGCAGAAGCGTACGGACAACGAGGAGGGCAGGGAGGGAGCACAGGATGCAGCAGAGAAGATTGAGGGTGAATGTTTTGGAGCACTTCAGCGGTCCAATGAGTAAAGATGTGTCTCCGCCTCCGTGTGGATGCCAGGATGACTTGGTAGCATCAGCATGCAGTGGTCATGGCCAAGAGATTGGCGACCGACCGACCGACCGGCAGCATGCTCGACGCTGAGCTGCGCCATCATCCTAGGATGTACAGAACAATGTACAGAGACATGCGTCGACCTCGCTCCCACTTCCTTCTACCCCCAGTCTGACGGCAGCCCGTCCTCCGTCCCAGCCATCCATCAATCCATCCATCCATCCATTTGGTCTGGCGGAATGACGGGATTGCCTTGGAAACAAGGGGGAAAAGCAACATCATCTAACCAAAGGCACGGCGCGGCACGAACATCGGTCCTGACATCTTGATCTGACGCATGCTTCTTTGGAAACTCGTCTCGACATCTTCAGCCACTCTTCTCTTAATCTCAGACCGCCATCACTCCCTCTACCTCCGCCTGGCCCGCGGCATCACGGCAGCTATCCTACTGCTTCGGGTTCTCCGCAACGCCACCGATGCGGTAATCCTGTGGCGTACGGCCCGACGAAACAAACCGGGTCCGCCTTGTTGTTTAGCAATCCTCCTTCGACTCGACAGACACGCCTGATCTTTGCTCCAGGTCACTACCCAAGTATCACTCAAGTTTCCATGTTTGATGTCCTTGCCAGAAATCCGCGCGGCCTAGTGCGGACGTGCTAGGTTTCCTGATGGCCGCTCGACAAGGAACAGGGAGAATGCGGTTTATACGCCATGCGTTCTCAATGACCGATATCGACGAGTTGCATGGGTTCCCGGCGGTTGCAACAAAAGTGCGTCGCGATCTTGGTGACAGAAACGTGGCTGTGATTGTGAGTCTTCATCTCTCTTTGAATTTTTGAATATGTAGCTCTATCCATGTCTTCACTGTCAGGGTTCATGTGATGGCTGTTCTGTTCGCAGCATGGTACTCCATATGCTGCTTTGACATCTGAACCTCATACAAGAACGTCCCCAAATACCGGGTTCTAACCTGAGACATTCGCAAAGGCTATCGTCGCGGTCGTCGGGCTTCTCACCGTCATCGCCGTTTTCCTCGTAGCGTTCGCCAAGCGAAGGAGACGTCGCCAACGTCAGAGCCAGAAGTCGAATGTCCTCGCACAGGATGACGCGGAAAATATGCTCAGTGTCTGGCAAGCGGACGGTCGTACGAGCAGAAGGCAGGAGTCACGGCAAACCAACGAAGCGACGTCAAGATCGAGCCGTTTGAATGAGCCAAGGGCCAGCACCGCAGCAAACGCCACTTCGTCAAGTACTAGTCAGGGTGCCATCGCCGGTGGTGTCAATACAAACGGGCAGACCGCTGCAGACGATGCGGTGGATCGCCGCACATCAGTCCGCTCCGTCATGACACTGCCCCCATATCGTTGCAAAGCATCGACCAATGAGCAGGTCCTCGGACGCGAAGGAGAACGAGACGGCATCGACGTCATTGTCGATCTACCCACCGCAGAAGACGCCGAGGCACTACGAGACGAAGAAATGGAGACTTTGTACCAAATTAGAGCAACGCGGAGACGGCAATTGGCAGAGAGAGAACAGCTGAGGCAGCAACAAGCAGAGGCCAGGCGACGAAACGACACCGGTGCTCTGATTGGCATTCGCGCGCAGCAGAGAGCGGCATCCAGCACTGGCGAGTTAGAGGAGCTACGGCGAGAAGTTACGCGAATACAAGAGACAAGGCAGCGATCTGTTTCGAGGGTCTCCTACGCGGACCTAGGCGTTGCTCATCTGGACGGCACGCGTATCCGCGCCAATAGCAACGAGAGTGAGCGCATGGGCCTGCTTTCCGACGCCGCGAGCATAGCGGTATCGACACAATCTGGTGCCCCGTCTCCCGCAATGCACCACCGCCAACGGAGTATGGCTTCGCTGGTGAGCAGCGACAGTGAGGCTCCGACGTCACACCTGGCCAGGTCGCGCGGCGGGTCTGTTTCTGAAGTTGCCCTGCAGTCGAGTCAGTACCAGCCCAGCAGATCAAGCCTTGAGCTGGTTGAGGTTGATTTGGACGACGATTCGGTACCGCCGCCAGATTATCATGTTGTGTCGACGTATCGCGACGACACATCCGCGGTTTCTGCTGTTCCTCTCAACGAGCCGCCTCCGGATTACCCAGGGCACGACCGGATGCAGCCTCGACGCGCCGAATTTGGAGCAGAGACGACTATGCCGTTACAGGCCTCTATGTTGATGGAAGCAGAGTCAGACGTGCCGGCGCCTTCGGGTCGACGATCTGGTGGTATCCCGCAGCTTCCCAGCTTGCGAATATCGAACCTTCCGGCCATTGTGATTGAGCCATCTAGCGCTCGCTCTCCACAAACCCGAGTCGGGGTTTAAGTGGATAATTCATGAGAAAAGGTGATCAAGTTGCAGCCAAAGCGACGCAACACGACATGGCGTTGGTGTGTATAGGGGCATTGTCGGGCGAAGGCATGATATACTGGGCATTTTGCTTCGAGATTTTGCTTTCGACCTTAATATTGGTGACGGCACGAACAACGAGGACCTTGAGCGATGCGAGGCCCATGTGGAGGCTTGACGTTTGTAAAAGGAAAATCACCCCACGGCCAAACGAGGATTTGATCTTGAGCGAGCTGATTCGATTGACTTGATGAACATGCATGCCTTCATTGCTTTGCTCCCTAGATGCGAATCATCGTACATCCGGCAGCCTGTCTACTGCGTGAAATTGCACCTGTCGTTAGTCAGCAAGCAAATGCTCCCTTCAATATGATGTCAATCATTTTCTTTAAGTATGTGCTTACGGACGGAGAGCATGATTGCGAGCTGTCGCATCATCAGGCCGTGGCATGACATTACAGCCGCGCGGCATCGTGTTGGTTCGACTTCGAACTGGAAGGCAGGGAATGGGCAGGTAAACCCTGGAAGACAAGCTTGGCTAAAGCCCTGGCGGAACGGCCCAATGAGCCGAGATCCCGCCCCCACCTCGTTACCCGTGAACCCCGATCGCTTCATGCGGGGTATTTGTAAGTCACGACAAATGCCAGTCTGCTGCGTGGTCGTCCTTTTCTCTCGGTAGTACCCTACGAGTACACCTAGACAAGGTGTAATAATCAATTACATGTAGAGTTTGCACTTGATTATATCCGCCTACCTAGGTAAGGTATCATTATAGAGCAATCCGGAGAGTACTACTTTGTATGTATCGGCACTTCTCGAGAAAGGCAAGAGTGAGTGACCCGAGCTTGTCTCTCTCTCTTGCGTGATGGGGCGGGGCAGCCAGCAACAAGGCGGGGCAGAGAGCAAGCAGGGTCGCTCCACATCACCCACGCGGCAACAATGTGGGGGAAGAGGGGAGCTGTTTTTTTTGACTTGCATCTTGACCGATTACAACTTCTTGATCCTCCTCGTCCACGTTGCATAGCCGCCAGCTGAGCTTGGAATTTTCTTGTTTCACGGGGCTTCAACATGTGTCAAGTCTGGATACATCAGTAGTCTAGGTCTTTTTTTTTAAAAAAAAAAAAAAAAAGGTACAATGCTTCGAGGCCACGATTCATCCCAAAGAAATATGGAAAACCGGCAGAGTTGAAGCTCGCAGCGAGACACTGTGGAAAACGTCCCTCATCCGCAGATAGCACACACCCACAGACACACCTCCGCATCTAGGCATCTTTGGGTCACCACGCCACAGGCATCGCCTTGAGCTGCAATTGGATCCTTAATTCCCCTCCCTGTTCCGCTTCCCACGCCCCCTCCATCATGTCCGTCTTCTCAGATCCGAGCTATGCTGCCGCCTCTTCGCCGACCGCTCAAGCTTCTCGCGCGGGAGGGTCGGCCCTGCCGCATCCCCAAAGCAAGTCGAGGGCTGCCGTAGGCCTACGTGAGCATGAGTAATTGGCCGCGCCGCACTCATTCGGCAACCGGACGGTAATCTTTTATAAAGTCTCTCCCCTATCCGGCACTGGGTGGCCGAGTGTCCCATCCCCTCATCCACCTCACCTCCTTGTACTTGGTGGCATCGTCCATTATCCATTCAATTGCCCCAGACATCGTACTGCGTACTTACAGCTTTAGCAACAAACCCTCCTCAAAAGCCCAACATGGCTCCCAAGATTGCCATTGTCTACGTCAGTGATCGACCGAGTCTCCATATCCCAGTCTACAACACCTCTGCCCTCGAACCTGGCCAATCCCTCGATAAGCCTATGTACTGACTTCTGAACGGCTCTTGCAGTACTCCATGTACGGCCACATCAAGCAGCTGGCCGAAGCCGAGAAGAAGGGCATTGAAAAGGCCGGCGGCAAGGCCGACCTATACCAGATCCCCGAGACCCTGCCCGACGACGTCCTCGCCAAGATGCACGCTCCGCCGAAGCCGACCGATGTTCCCGCTCTGACGGATCCCAACGTCTTGAAAGACTACGACGCTTTCCTATTTGGCATTCCAACACGTTATGGCAACTTTCCCGCCCAATGGAAGGTATGTACAGTACTGGGCCGCAGACGCCATGAGCGCATCTCCCTTGACACACCATTGCCTGCAATCAGGGTTGTTACGTTTGCTTACCCTTGGTAGACCTTTTGGGACCGGACGGGCGGAATCTGGGCGTCAGGCGGCTACGCAGGCAAATATGCTGGCCTCTTCATTTCCACCGGCACCCCGGGCGGTGGTCAGGAGTCGACTGCAATCGCAGCCATGTCGACCCTCTCTCACCACGGAATCATCTACGTGCCACTAGGGTACTCCATGGTCTTTCCCTTGTTGACCAACTTGAGCGAGGTTCACGGTGGTAGCCCTTGGGGTGCCGGAACTTTTGCTGGTGGCGATGGTTCTCGCCAGCCGAGCCCCCTCGAGCTCGAGGTTGCTACCATTCAAGGCGAGAGCTTCTACAAGATTGTCGGAAAATCGACGGGTTGAATGCCCAAAAAGAGACGAGGGAAAGGATGTCATGACTCCGCACATTAAATATCGATGCTCAAGTAGCAACCTGATTGAAACATAGAACCGCCAGATGCTGTGATTATGCACTAGATTGCTTGCAACATGCTACGACTTTTGCTCTGCAGGAGGGCAGTGCCCAGCTTGGCATCAGCAGTGACGAAGCAGTGAGAGCCCATGCCATACCATATTGTACATGAGCTCCCCAGAGCAATTCCTTTTTTGCTCATCAATGTGCCCGTACTTAAAGAGTGAATCTGATCACACTCCAGCTGCATCCTTCTTCCGCAGCGCACATATTTCTGCCATGCAATCCATGGAAAGCAAGTCCTGACTAATGATCTTTGATGTATCTTGGATCATCAGATCGTCCAAGATACTATGCAAGTACTTCACCGTTGTATGCTTAGTCGGGTCTCCCCTGGACGGATCTCCGCCGTAATTTGGCCAGAAACTCGTCTGAAGATCCTCGACGATATAGAGACCACCTGGCTTGACTACTTTCCATAGATGATTGAGAGATATCATCTGCTGCTCCATCGTATGGCCTCCGTCATCGATGACAATGTCAAATAGGCCATGTGGTGTAGTATCCGTCGCGAATTGATCGAGGAATTCGACGTCGGCCTGATCTCCGACGAAAACGTGGGCGTTTGTAGTTTTATACTTGTATTTGTTGGCACAAGAGGCGTCAGATTCGATGAAGTACAGGTCAACCATGGGCAAGTACTCGAGCCAAGTGTAGTACGAGGCGCCGGGGCCATAGTCCTTTGCTGGTGAGCTGCAATCGCCACAGTACTGTTGAATCGAATGCCCTACCATGTTGCAACCCAGTCCAATTTCAAGCATTTTCAAGGGTCTGCTTCGGAAAGGGGACAGATATTTCTCGTACAGGTGATGATAGTTATGAGTGGTGACCTTGTCGGTACCATGCTTGAGTGCGACTTGCTTGAAGGTTGGCTCGTCTGAGGAACCACTGGATGAGGCATTCCTGCATCATTGGCGAACGAGCAAGACGCTGGTCAGTATGGTTTGCCGATCACACATAGGGTCGTTGGACTTGCAAATGAGCCGCTAACCTGAGTCGAGTCAGTTCCGTCACGTCACAGCCGAGCTGTTTGAAGAGGGCGAGAATGAAGAGGACAGAGCTGAGCGTGAAGAGCGATATGAGGAAACAATTGTGCTTCATCTCGACAACGGGAGCTTCCACGGCGCTCGACCTATCGATACGGTGTGTACTTTTCTGGTTGAATATTGCACTGGTAAAGAATTTTGCAGCCACATGTAAGCTTTGCGGCGGAAAGGGCATCGTCTCGTTTCCGACCCTGGAAACGAACGTGCGAGGCCGGCTTTGGTATGTACCTAGTCCGAGAGGCAGGCACGAACATGTTTAGCGAGCACTTGCTTTTATATACGGTCAATGCATCCGACATGGGAAGGACGTTTCGCGGCTCCATTGCCAAAGGCATGTGTCGGTGAGCGGCGAGAAGCCATGTCGACATGGAGTCAGCTGATAATGGGCTCAGGAAGAAGTCTTCCAGGTGAAGCCTTGTGCATTCGAATATCTCACATTCGACCCATGTCAGACTTCTTTTGCGGGATGCCAAACCCGTGCTCCTCGTTTCCAATCCCGGTTTCAGGCAGGGTGTACTGAGATGGGCCTGAGATAAGGAGAAATCCACCATCCACGAGACAGTTAACCTGTCCTTGTCTTTGAAGCTCTCTTCTTTCGTCATTCAAACCCTTTTGCGAGATCCGTCGCGATCTTGCTTGAAAAGATTCGTTTGCGATCCGAAGAAGGGATTAGGCTGGAACGAGTGGTGGTGAGGATTCAACTGCAACTCCTCGTCATACGTTTGTTTCGAGTCGCATCCGGCTGGCTTGGCCATTTCGATTTCGCCCCGGTAGATCTCAACGACTGAAACCAGGGGATATAAGAGGATCAGCATCGACAGAACCTGTCCGAAGCTCCATGACTTTTCCCGCTGATCACTGAGGTTTATCGATGGGTTTCCAAAGGCCTGCGATAAGAGACCGATGCGTACTGCGGCGCCAATTGCGACGGCCGTCATGAGCAACAGCCCAGCGCCCTGCACAACCTTGTAGAACTTTTGGTCCCGACGGTGCAGATACCAGGTAGCCAGAAGGAAAATGAGGCAGTTGCCTGATATGACAACAATAGTGCCGACATATGACAAACCAGCGTTCGCGGGAGCGCCGTTGCCGTTTACCTGCCAAACGCAGGCAATGGGCAAAGTATCGTTTTCAAGTCCTTTGGACACCGCCTGAAGAACAAATACACCGGACACACTGGACAATGCCAAATTGACAAACATGAGGAACTGCCTCATCCATCTGATGACCCAATCGCGTTGGTAGTCGTGAACAAGGGCGAGGAGCGTTGTGTTGTGCGTCGCCATGGAAAGTAATGAGAGCATCCAAATCAAAAAGAAGTGGTACGGCACCAGGGTGTTCATCTGGGCTAGACCGACGCCTGTGAAAACTCGTGTTAGATACGTAATGCGCTGCCACCCTCTTGCGCCGCCGCGCCTTACTTTGAATTCCAATCCCTTGCAGGATCTGCGAGTCGCTGTAGCCATTGAGCAATTTTCGTCGGATGGGCGAGTCTCTACCGCGAAATTCGGACACGATGACGGATGCCGATAAGACGATGGCGAGACATGCGGTGATCATGAATGACAGCAAAATCTGCGGGACGCGTCAGTCCTCTGCTCACGATGCTATAATTATATGGCAGCCTTACTCCAGCTCCTGCAACACCGGCATCGCTAGGGACGGAGGCTGGCGCCTGCGCGCATTTCGGCGGATCCAAAAAAGCCATGGCAATGGAAAACTGCGAAAAGGGACAAAAGGGGCGCGTCGGTTTCGAAGGGTTGAGAGTAGGCGAGACGGTGGATATTAGAGCATCAGATTCTTTGCCACGGAAACCACCGAGGGCATATCAACAATGCAGGGTTTTTTTTGGCATGACGTCGCGTCCTAGGGGGATGGACGCAGACCCTCCCTTTTGAAACGCGATACAACTGTTTGCCCTGTCCAACTGCGCCTCTGGAACGTAGCGCCGCTCATGGGATAGCGGCAACGATGAGCGCTTCGTTTGTCGCATAGTGATCTACATTATGCGTCCTTACATGAAAGCACCGTGCCTAGGTTAATTTGAAGGGTTGAGTTCCGTAATACCTACTGGCTTCTGTCACAATAGCCTGACGGCAACAGCCGCTGACAATTGCCGCTAGCCGCTGATTGGGCCGATGAGTGACGGGCGCATCTGGCGTGAAAGGAGGAAGTCTTGACTTTACGTGTCGACGGTACGAATACAGTACCAAGTACAGTGCCAAGTACAGTACGATAAAGAAGTTGGTGCAGAAATGCACGGGGAGCCGTAATGCGCAACGTTCTTCAGCATCGTCTCGCACCGGGAAGCGAGCTTACAACGGGCTGCGCCAAGCAGCCAGGAAGGAGCACAGGCCGTGCCGTTAATTCTTCTGAGTCTGAACGCTGACAGTACCATCTGCGTACCTACCTAGCCAAGTCTTCTTCTCTGAGCGCCAACGCCATGCCCGCTTGTCCGAATTGTCCTAATCCCGATGCACAAATACGAGCGACAGGGGGAGGAAGTACGGGAACTCGATGCTTTCCAAGTCTCGACTCTCGACGACTCCTTCCTCGTCATTTCATCATCATCATCATGATCAATCTCGAAAAGTTGCATGGGACCCGACGCCCGTCGCATGCTGGCAAGCGAATGTGACAGCAGGCCGGGATCACGGAAGTGCCGTCCGCAGCTCGGGGAGGCGACAGGAAAAAGTACGAAGTGCATGCATTGATGCATCCTCCCCATGTCCTTGCACCATCGCCAGTTCCCCGGGACTGCAACTGCGTACTTCGTACAGCAGGGCTGGCATCGCCGCCGGTGAAGATCTTCACTTTCCTGGCCCATCAGCCCGTCAAGGACTTAAGTTATCTTCGAGGCGAGTCCTCATCGCAGCACGTGTGCGAAGTGAATTAACTTACATACCGCAGCCATCCAGTTCCCTTCCTCATTGTCCAGAATCTAGAGAACTGGAGCACTCGCAGGCTGCTGAAAATATATCATGGAACGACTTTCTGGGAGTCATGAAGCGGCAATCGAGCCCTTGAAACTGTTCTTGGCTGATGCAGATAATTCAGCATTGGCAGGTCAGGATAGCTCTGCATCGTCCAAGCCACATGCCCTGACCTTTCAGGTGAGGTCAACAGCGACCTGGGTATGGGTATCAAGGCCAGACACCAATCGCTACTCGATGTCTTTAACGGACAAGGGGTCAGTGTGAGTGTTTGATGAGATGTGATCAGGCCCAAAAGGTCTCTAGCCTGACTCTGGGGTCCATTCCGGCATGACGAAGATGCAGAGCAGCGCATGCGTGGCTCACATCGTCTCGTTTATTTGCGACTACGTCAGTTCAGGAGAGATGAAGCGCGAAAGTCGAGGCCCTCTCGGCTTGCTCTGCGAACATGACATTGCCATCTTGGCACACGACCATGGACTTATTAGCCGCAGGCCGTGGCTGGGGTAGCACTGAATGCCGCCGATCACTGCCCCAGAGACAAGGATGTGTCGTCGACTTTGCATGGTGAGATGGCCTAATGCCTGTGCTGCGGAATCCATGTATTCTTCATCATGCACATGACTGACGACTTCTTCAGGCGGCCCATTGTCTGAGTCCTCTTCTCAATGATTTGTTAGTTATCTCTTCTCTCCGGCTTTTCCACTATTGGGAGCCATGCATTCTCCTTTTCGGAATAAGGCGAGGCTGAAGAGAAGACGAGGCAAAAGACGCCGTCGAGAAGATGTGGACGGCGAGAGCCCGACTGTCAGGCTTGCATCGAGGCACGGTAAGCTTGAGGCGCGCATGGCTGTTTCATCTTGTTTATCCTGCCAGGAACAACCGGGAGCCATTCGCCTTTATCAGCTGTGTTCCCGAACTCGCCCCTACGGTGCATGTAAGAGCCGAAGCATGCGCAGGCTGTTATGGTGAAGTTTCAACTTAACATGCTGAGAAGACGTGCACCTTAGCACGAGGCTCATGGTCAACTTCTCGCGCGCGCATCCCCCGTGCATGGATGGTACAGTATAGGCGTCCCGGCCCGTTGGATCGCAGAAGACGGCACGACGGATAGCTAGGTGAACGATCAGAGCACGAGATGGCATGGCTGCAGGCATCTTTACCCCCTCTCCCTCCCTCCCCTCCCCCTCCCTTCCCAAGGTTCCCTTCTGGTTCTTGCCCTTCTCCATTCGCGAACGATGAGTGGCGCCAGCCGCGGAAGCCATCCGGGTTGCGGAGCAGCGCTACCATCCGTCTTTCATTCCTATCTTCACAAGGGGCACCCGCATGCACGCCCCCTACATACATACAGTACGGAATCTTGGGGCCGGTGGTGGCAGATGCTGGACTGCAGCTAGCCCTGCCGGGATGCTCCCTGAATCGGACCCTTCAGGTTGACGGCCCTGCAGGCCGGGGGATCATGGGATAAAAACGTACATGCGCTCTCCCGTGCGAGCAGGAGAAAGGGCTCCATAGCCTATGTCCCGGCCCTGACTTAAGCGACGACCAGCTCTTGACAACGGGCAGTGATGAAGGTCTCGGGCGGCGAGAAAAGGGCACGCCGTCAGCCCGCCAGAGTCCAGCGTGCAACCGCGATGGATTCGCGTGACTTGGAGAGCAGAAAGAAATAGTAAGTTAGCCCCACGGTTCATGCACGCATAGTGCTCTGTCTTGAGGAACCCAACGATCGAGCGCATAGCGTATGCTAAGTTATCCTGCTGCGTACCTGCGTACCTACCTACCTTACCTGACCTACCTGCGTCTTCATCGTATCTACCTAGGTAGGTAGGTAGGTAGCTTACATACTCCCGCATCTACTCAAAGACCAGCCCAACTGGCGACCAACCCCAACGACACGCCCTTGCCCTTTTCCCTTCTTCTCCCCCCCCCCCCCCCGCCCGTCGACTTGTTCATGATGGACACCGACGGACACCCGAGGCGAGCCTGTCTCAGCCCTGGATGAAACACAGCCAACGACATCTGCCAGGAACATGCCAGCGCCTTGCCTACCAGCGCTTCCCTTGCTCCTCCCATCCTGTCCCTGTCAGTCTTTTATCTATTCCAGGATGCCTCTGCATCGCGGTCTGACGGGTCAGGCCCGTCACTTTTTCATCTACCCTCTTCTCCGGTGGCGGCTGTTGTTTCCTTCCTCAGCATCGTCGCCTTTACCGTCGCCACTGCCACTACCGCACAGTATCGTGCAACCCGGGAAATCATCCTATAATCCCAGCTTTCCCCCCGCAGAAGGGCAATTCGATCTGGGGTAGTATATTGCTTGCCGGGCCTCCAGCGTCACCTCTGTCAACACAACTTACCATACTTCTGAAACAGGCCAGTGGTCGTCTGCCACCATGATTGTGCTGCCCAGGATCCCGACGGCCCCAAAGATAAGAGGTCGAGATGTCTATACGCCGACATGCAGTAATCCCGCCAAGCAGCCAGTTTCAGCGTGGCGTCAGCCAGTCATGCCCTCGCTGATAGAGCGACTGCCTCATGAGCTTCAGCGCATCATCTTTTCTCATCTAGACTATCAGTCTCTAATCTACCTATCGACCATGAACCGCTACCTGCACCGGACGATAGACCCGCAGAGGATGGCCAACGGTTTGGACAAGGCGCAGTTTGTCATGAGAGCAGCCAAGGACTTTCCACAGCATCGGCCGAGTGAAAAGGGCCACGACTATCGACCTGGCAACTTTGAGTGCTACATCTGCTTTCGAGTGCGCTCTCCGGATCACTTCGACATGCTCCAACCTCAGTCCGCTTTCGTCGACTTACACGGCCGCCTCGTTCGGAATCGCGAGCCTGACCCGCGTTCGGACAGACAGATCATGCTGCGGCGTTTTTGCATCGACTGCGGCGTCAAGGAAGGCCTTCACGCACCTTTTGATTGCCTGACGACGAGGACGGGCAAGGATCTGTGGGTGTGCAGTTGCCGACGGGTGTGGTCCAAGCCGGGCTGCTTGCGGTGTCCCGAGTGCCGAGGGGACTGTCCGCTCCGGCCGAGACGGAAGCTCCTGATGTGATGTTGCTGGCCACGCATGCTTTAACTACGAAGACCGAGTCGGTGGCTAAAGAAGAAGACGAGGCGGGCGACGCGAGGCTCAGCTTGGGACAAGTTTAAGGCGCGCCCCTCTCATTCTGGGAACATTTGCTCAAGTCGATTCACAAAGAAAAATAATGTAAAATACCCGACTAACATGGGAGGCTCGCTGCTATTATGGTGAAAGGGGCAAAACGAAGGAAAGGAACTTTGCCGCTGCGAAACAGGATCCTTCAGCGAGACGGCGTCGATTCAGAAGCGGCTCGAGGCATCATGATTCACGACATGGCCCAGCGGGCATGGGAAGGGTAAAGTCTTTTTTCTCTCTCTTTGGGAATTATAGCGACTACGTATCATATTTCTTGGGCGGTGATTTCCTGGAGATACATTGCTCTTCGGACTTGAGGGAACAACCGAATATCGTCTGGATCTGGGACGACGGGGAGAAGATGAACAGACTGCGTTGTGCGAGTTATCCAGTGGTCAAGGAGGCGGTTAATAGCTGGAGGCGCTTATAGACACATGGTCATCCAGCCAACTCTGATGCTTTGTTTCACGTCTATGCTTGCGTGGCCGACTTTTGACGGCGGTCTGTGAAAGTCGGTCATGATGTGCTTTACGGATTCACTGGGCAGCTCGATGATGGATGGATGGATGGATGCATTCATAGCATACGTACGAACAAGATGCCTCTTCCATAAATCTGCAGTCTACACCACGCCTCCTATCAGTCACTCGCAGCCTCGCACGCATCGTATGCCTGTACTTGACCACGTATATTGCATTCTGCGTGGCTGGTGCTAGATTTCGAAACCTCATCACTACGGTAGAGCGCTGCTCAAGTTCCCATCACGACGGTGATGCTGAATGCAGAAGCAAAGGCAGACGTAGAAGCAGACGTAGAAGCAGAAGCAGAAGCAGAAGCAGAACTAGAAGCAGCAGAAAGACGCAGCACACGAGGGTCGGCGCATCCTTGAGGACTCATCGCGACGACTGCATTAAGCCATGAGCCCAGCGCTGCAGCGAATGCCGGCACTTTACGCCCATACGTACACGCGCACGCGCACGCACACGCCGCTCGGCTTGATTTCGTTGCGGGCGTCAATGCCTGTTTCAGGCCTGCAGCTCGTCATCCTCCTCGACCTCGACCTCTTTTCTTTCCTTCTGCGTCTTCCCGCCGACAAGTGGCTTGCCGTGCTGTGCTATGCTGTACTGCGCTTCGCTATAAGTTACGATGCTCATGCATGGAAGGTCTCGCATTCTTCGCCTCGCGGTCCGCTGTCGTGTCGTTTTCTCAGACTTTCAACGCCTCTTGTTTGCTGCTGGCAGTGTAGAGTCGCTGACTCTAAGCATTTTGAAGATGGACGTGCGAGAGAACTTCTATATTCAGGTAACTAGACACTAATCACTGAATCCAAGAACACTTACGACTCTGCTCTGCTCTCTAGTGCCTATAACACCTTTCTCGTGTAACATCTCCCTCGACATCTCTGAGGCAAAGCGGCTTCAAGGATACCAAGTTCTCACATCGTCTCCAATGCAGAGAGCATATCGCTTCCATCATACTCTGCGCAGGCCCCAGGTTCATTCTCAAGAAACATCTTGACCGTTCTAGTCACATGCAATTCACTGCAGCCATCTCGGCTGCAGCAACCGACTTCTCGACTTCGTGTCACATGCGATCTTGATCACCTCACCTGTTTACTGGCCTTCCTCTTTCGCTTAGATTCGACAAAGGCCTGATGAGGACGTCACTCTTTTTCCATGGCAAACGAGCAACCATGGCAGAATGGAACGACGAGATACCGCGGAACTGGGGACAACACTTCAACTCCACATCCTATTCCCGCACGCTGGACGCTCTACTGCATCCATTCTCCATCTCAAGTGGGAATCACCACTATTGCGACATTCCTTATCCGCATTGGTCGAGCTCGGTTGCAGAGCCATTCAAAAAGGAGGTAAACTAAACGCCATGTCATCAAATGACTCCAAGAAGCTCAACCTTTAAAAGCTCCCCTAAAGAATCGAGCACTTCTTAAGCTGACTTGAACTCACAAGAATCATCAAGAAATACTGGCACATCATCCTCAAAGCCCTCTGTTCGATACATGTATGTCCCATGTTTCATACTTTGCTTTTATCCGGAGTCTGGGCTGACTGAACGACGAGGGATTGCCGATCATATTCTGTCAGAAGAGGAAGACGCCGATGCCCATGGTATCAGCCTCACAAATCAACTCATTGAAAGGTTAGTTGAAAGGTTAGTGAACGCCAGTGTCAGTCTTGAATCAGATCATACCACGAAATGTGAAGTCGTTCTGAAAACGCCATGTATACAAATTCATGTGCTTCAACCAGGCTGGAGAGAAATATTGTGAAAAGGTTCGAAAGCTCATGACTCTCGAAGCCAGGATCTCCTTCACTCCCACGATAATCTCGGGCCCACAGACTCTTTCTGCACGAGGCGAGACACTCCATCGTCTCAGAGAAACAATACCACACTACCTCTGCGTCCCAAGTCGGAGTCATCGAACAGCAGGACTACAAGCAGTGACAAACCCATCAATGAAGCAAAGGCCTCCTGGGATCCTGTAGATACGGGTCAAAGTGTCACGAATGTGGTGAAGACTTCTGCAGAGCCGCACTTTACCAATGAGCACTTCGCCATTGCTAGGTCGCAGACAGCAGGATGGGGTGCTTTCGCGGCGAAGGACCTTTATCGAGGAGAGGTCATCTTGAGAGAGAAACCCTTGTTCATCGCCAACTCATCCAACTTGTATAGAGAGTTTGACAAACTGGACAAGCAAGCTCAAAGAGTCGCCTTCAGCCTCCACGCAAACGAGATGGTCAAGGCGGGAACGCCTCCTCTACAAGCCGTATGGGACACGAACTGGTAAGTCATTGTTTTCAGCAATGTCGTCTGGCCATCCCAGTACAACCACGCCGGACATTCTTCGTCTTCGGCATTCGCCCATCATCCCTCCAAGAATGATAGTCGTGCTGACTATGCAGGTAGCTTCGCGGTAGGGAGAAAGGAGGCAGGGCTGTTCCCCGTCGCTGCACGCTTCAACCATGCGTGCCATCCAGCGCAGACTGTCGATTTCCACTACGAGCACCAAGAAGGGACGCTGGTCCTGTCCGTTAGAGCAGACAAGATCGCCCGAGGAGATGAGCTCAAAATCACATACGGCCGAGATCGAACCGTCGCCGAACTCTACATGACCTACGGCTTCCGCTGCCGATGCGGAGCTTGTCCCGGTTTGACTGACGAGGAGACTTCAAGATTAACCTCACTGTGGTAGCACAGAAGGGGCGAGAGCTCTTCGGAGGACGGCGTCACTGCCTATTAGTACGGTGTCGCGTTCGTCGTAATGTCCTTCACACATCGGCCTATCACGCGCGCATCTTGATGTTGTCATGCGGAACATCCAGCATCGTTCAGTCAGGTCCATGTCATTACAATATTTCCAAATCAGTGAAGATATTGAGATGCAGTGGTTTCTTGAACCACAGCGAGGCTTTCAGCATTGTTTTAGCGGTCTTTTATGAAGCACACTCGTCCTTTTATCAAGGGCACTAAAAGCGTTCTTGTTTTAGACATGAAAGCCCAGCTAAGATCGCCCGTTGAAGGCATCAAACCTTTGGATTGACGTCTAAGTGTCGATTAAATCAAGGGTTCACGAGTTCAACGAAATTCCTTGTATTCTGCAACAAAAGTGGCATCATTCGTCGTCGCCCGCGGCCTAAAAATGTTCGGTACTCACTCGAGGCCAATGTCTGACCTCGGGACCAGAGACTCCTTGAGCTAAAGATTCGACTGACCCTGCTGCTGACGCTTCCTAACCTCTATTTCAGAGATAATTGAGCATCTTAATAACCACATCCCTTTCTTCCTCGCTCTCTTCGCCCCTATCTCCGTGGGGCTCAAAGGTCCAGTATCCGTCTTGATTCTTCGTCAGAGCAATCCTTGATTTGCCAAGATCGTCGAGACCCTTGGGTTGGTCCATCTTCTCCGAACTTAAAGCGAGGATTCGCGAGTCAATACGACTGAATAGCATAGGCAGTGAGTCGCTTTTCCAGGCCGACACGTCGTCTCGGGCGGCTGCAACGATGGTGGCAAGCAGATAATAGAGACTAATTAGAAGGAACAGCGCTGGGTACAACATCCAATACCACTGTACATGGACATAACTTGCCATTTTGGAAGCGCTTCCCTCATAGTCAGTTCTGTATCGATCACGAATCGTTCCGTGCTCGCGGATTTCGTTGGTCAAGCTCAGGCAAAACCTGTCCATCCAAGTACTGAGGTCAGATGTTGCCTGCCACATCGCCTCAATCCAATCCGAGGAGAAGTTGATGATATCAGAGGCATGCTCAAATTTACCGCTAGTCAAAGAATCGATGAAGCCACGCAAAGTTTTGAGAGACCGATCCGAAACACTGTATCTGGATCTCTCTTGCGCGTTCATTTTGTCAGGAAGCGCGACGAAAACGTATTCATCCGAGTGTGCACTCGTCGCTGCTTCGAATTGGCTCTCGTGCCAAGTCGCCACAATGCTTTGGTGCGCTCTTCCATCAGCGACAGAGATGTTGTAGGCCTGAAGGCAGAACCACATAGAACACCTTGCCGCGGAGGTCCGTGTTGCCGATGCGCGCTGTGATACTGTCATGATCTCAAAAATAGAAACAAATGTCTTTTTCTGCTTGAAGGCATTGCTTCCATTGATAGGATTAACTTGAAAAAGGTCGATGTCGGTACCTTGCGAAAGGGTTGCGTTGGTGAAGGATGAAATACCAAAAGTACAGGAACTCGTGTCGTTGGCGCAGTCAATCTTGACATCGACAGGAGAGCAGTCTCCGCAAATGGCAAGGGTGGGAAATATCGGCCAAGTGCAATTTGCTGTTTGGCATCGCGGCTCGAGACTGCGCACTTGCGCGGCCAGTATGCCGCTGTAGACAGCAGACTTGGTCGACAGAGAAAGTGAGTAGCCTGTGTGATAGGTTAGAAGTGCAATGAGCTCCCACCTGCTCATCGAGGGAATCAACACGGCTATAACATTACCATCTTGTATCCCTCTCCGAACAACATTATCCTAGTAATCGCTGCGGAAGGGAGCAGGCGCGGGACGTGAGGTCTCGTTGACGTACAGAGTTGGGCGCTGGACATAGACAAACATCTGCTGGGAGAAGGTTTCGAACCCGTGCGTAACCACGACGATCAAAGCTCCAACGCAGGATAGATGCCTAGAAAAGGGAAGAGATCAGGATCAGGTGAGCGCGGCTGCGAGCCCAGCGTGGGACTTACAATCCTTTGAGACGCCAGAGTAAGGCAAGGCTGCCCAGAAACCCCCGCGATGCCTCGTCAAATAGCTTGAAATCCTCCAATCGGGCTCTAACACGAGTCCGAGCCTGATGCGACTTGGATACACAGATCCATGCACCTTGACAGATGCAAGACTCGACGATGCTTCCAAGTGTAACGCGGACCAGGGTCATGATTGCAATGATAATCATGTCGAGCTCGATACCCGGGCCAAGCCTGGGGTGAATGCTGCCGTCGAAATGCCAGAGTACAAGGGCGAGAGTGATGATGCCAGCGGTGCAGAGAGCAGCGCATCTGTACTCGTCGGCCCACCACTTGAAAGAGGAAGCCAAACGTCGCTTGACGAAAGGCTCGGGAGCGTCGAGATCAAGACGGAAATTGCCGCTTACTCTTTCCTTATTGTCATCGTCGTCGTCGTCGTCGTCTGCGGCGCCGTCGTGGTAGAAGAGCATTTGCTCACTAGGCCCGAGATAATCACTTCCATCTCCGCCACAGTCTCGAACGAGGCTGTTGTTACCACCTGCCTTCCTGCGATGGCGAAGATCGGAATGAAAGTCTTCCCCAATCATAACTCTTGATGGTCCGCCTACTGAGTGATGATGGTGTCGATGATCGGAGGTGAGACGTGTCTTTACTGATGAAAACGTTGATTCCTGCGCAGAAAGGAGTTCAATGGCCAGGCCGGTTCCTAGATTCAACTGCCGCCTTTCCTATACGCGCCTTCTTCTCAACTGTGGGCTGTTATTGACCACTGAATGAGTGGACATATCGGGAAGGGGGAGACCAGCGCCCTATCCAGCAGACCAGGCGTACCTTCACACTTGATTTTGATTGCCACGTAGAGTGGACAGCAACGCCCGGTTCGGAGTCATCGCCTGGATGCCCATGCGCCTCATCACGGCAGATAGATAGACAGCAGCTCTTGCCTCCAAATCGTGCCCAAATTGAGCAACGCTTGTCCAGAGAGTCTTCAAGTCACGCTTTGTGACAGATTTCATCTGCTCACCTGACGCCTGAGTGGATATTTTGCAAAGGTAGGTTCGATGCCGCTTCTCGATCCTGTCCGGCCCAAGCGGAACCACCGTAGCACAGATAAGCTCTTGGTCATTCGAACGTGAAGATTTTGGGCCAAAGCAAGTCACTTCGATAGAGAGTTGCTGCGCCGTGCTTGCTTGATATGAGCATGCGCCAACCTAATCCCAATATCGAATCTCTCCATCCAGGCCTGCTGTTGCCACCTTGCTCGTTTCCTGAGGATGCCATCTAACGCATGTCACGGCTTGACTGCCTGCCTTCAATTTGTGGTACATCTTGCAGGTCTTCCAGTCCCAGAAGCAGACGTAACCACCAGAGTCCCCTGATGCCAGAAACTGACCATCAGGACTGCAATCGAGATCGACAGCCAGGCCAGCATTGTTATGTCCACGATAGCTCTTCTTCCGATTCTGCCGAAACTTGTCGTTCGCCCCGTATACTAGGATTTGGTTATCCGAACTCTGATAAGCCACATATTTGCCGCTCGGATGAGGTGCCGCATTCGTCATCGGGTACATGTCGGGTTCGGCGATGTACTTGATGGGCACTGGAATATTGTAATCCCATGCGCGAAGCGATTTATCGTCTGAAGTCGTCATAAATCGGCGGTTCTGGTCCACGAACGTGATGGTGTTGATGGCTGCCAGGTGATGATCATATTCTTGAACGATCTCTTTGGGCGTTCGCGTATCGAATTGAACAATCTTCTTGTCCGACATTCCAGCCAGAAACTCGTTTGCATGTTCCGGGTCAGGATTGAACTTCACGACGTGTGGAGTCTTTCCAGTCGTGAACTTGCTAATGCATGCACCGGTTTCGGTATCCCAAAGCTTCATCATTCTATCGTAAGAAGCAGACAGAAAATGCGAGCCCGAATAATTGAAGCAAATATCGGAAAGGGCCTTAGAGTGTCCAGAATACGTGCGTAGTAGCTCCTTGTCATGATAGACGTCGCGGATCTTAACGGTGGTATCAGCGCTGGCCGATAATAGCAAGTGTCCCGAGCCGGGAAAGAAACGCAAAGCTGACACCGCCATTGCATGATCCTTCCAAGCATGTATCTGCTTCTTGGGTATGTAGTTCGTGATGCTTCCAATATCTTTGCGAAGATCGACGTCGAGGTCTTGAGGAATGTGCATATAAGTCCTGCCTTGGTAGTCGTATTCCTCAGCGCCGTGAAATATCGACGTCTCGTCGCCAAGCTCCTCGACCTCTTTTCGTCTCGCAACCGCAACAGCAGGTGCCTTGACGACAGTACCGCTTTCGATGATGTCCTCGTCCTCCTCGATTACCTCGTATTCCTCATCGCTGTTGAGCTCATCGTCCTCGCCGACGACCTCGTACTCGTCCCTCGAGTGTTTGGCCCATGGCCCAATGTACGAGCCAGGTCCTTCAGCAATTGTGGCATCGCCCTTTCTCTCTCTTTTCGCGCGAATCTTGGCAGCCTCTTCTTTTATCGACGCGCTACTTTGGTACTCGCGTTCTGGGCCACCTCTTCTTTCCACTGCTCGATGTTTGCTCCGAAATGTGTGTTCGCTGATGAATGTTGCCTCTGCACATCCTGTCAAAACATTCTTGCGCTTCTGAGAATTCGAGTCGCCCTTGAAGGGGTTCGCGGGTCCGAGGCTAGGTCTGGCGAGCTTTTCTGCAGAATATGGCACCACAGCATGTTCCGGACCAGCCTCTTGTTGTCGAACGACGAGTGCGTCTTGCGGCTGCAGATTCGGCGGATACTCGCTAAAGTCGGCCATGCTGAAGTAGGTTTGGTGATGAGGTGATGTGATGTGATGTTCGCAGCCTTCCAGAGAGAGAGGCAGTGTTTCGCGTTTCTCCAGCCTATCCCTAGTTATTAACATTCTAGAGAGGTAGGCACTGAGCGTAGCGCGTCGTGGCGTCGTCAAAGCCACTTGTCGACGTGATTGGTGGCCTTGCGTCACGCCACGTTGACGCCACGTTCTGGCGGGCCGAGGGCGTGCAATAAGGTACCCAAGGTAGGTACCCGGCCAGCCTGGGTATACTTCCTGCGGGTGTAGGAAGTATCTATAAAGGTGTTTTCGTAGGTATTTCTCTAGGTAGGTAGGTAGGTACCTAACTGCTAGGCTCCCATGACGTCGCGACAATACCTACCAAATCCGTACTATCGTGGTAAGGCACGGCGCACGCTTCGAGTATAGTACTTAAGCGCGATCACAGGTGGTAAGCGATGATATTGCTATGTTCTTCGTAGGTTATCGGCTTGCAGGGTAGATGCACTGCGTGCAGTCACATTAACCTGGTCTTCGTCGATATCCGTGGTTGGGCAACGAGTTACAAAGCTTCACGGGGGTTCAGCACGAGATGCTTAGGATATATGTATCATTAATTGATCGTGTGGAAAGAAAAGACTCCAAGTAGAGCAGCGTTCAGGTGGTACAATAATGCTGCACGAATGCTGCACGAATGCTTTCTCGAAGAGACCGCATGCTCTCAAACCAGGAACGCCAGGGCCATACCACCAGACACCGTTCCACGAGGTGCCGCTCCATCCCCCATCATCGACTTCATGAGCAAAGGTTCAAGCCATCGCCTCATCATATACTGTGACAGAATCTGTTTCGACTCATCTCTTTCATCTGAAGTTATTTCGACGATCCTAGGATGCGCTGAGTTGGGAAAGTCGGCAACTGCATTCCGTTGGCATGCCAACACAAAATCCGCTTAACGGCACCGGAGGACTCTAAGATGACTCGTCTCTAATGAGAGCCACGATCATGCTGTAAAGGTAGAAAAAGAACATGATCAGGTGGAAAGCGAGTTTCGCGAATGATTCCTGGGCGCCATTAGAGATCAAGTAATTGAACGGCAAACATTGACTAACCTTCTTGTGCACATTGAGCTTCCGGAAAATTTCGGTCGCGTCAAGAAGATGGGTGTTATCGACGATTCTATTGAATAATTAGTCCATCAGTTCGACTGTGTATGTCGTCTTCCGCAAGCTTTTGAGCGCCTCACTTCTTGATGTTCCAGACGAGGAGCGGCAGATTGAGAACCAAAGCTAGCCAGTAGCCATTGATCAAAAATAAGAAGGTTAGAAACCCGTGGACTGCTGCTTCGGGAATGATGTAGGCGTTGAGGCGATTGCACAGTTCAATAGGATTGATATAGTCACTACGGAACAATAGTCAGCCAGGAGTCGCCGGGAAGTCACCAGGAAGCATCGTCAAAGACGAGGAAGGAACATTCGTGAGTGATATATGGCGAAAAGTGATGACCGAATATCGGCCTTCAGGGCTTGAGGAGGACAGCTTCATGGGACATACCACTCCAAATCGCTGTACATGATGGTGAAGAAGACCTGGAGGAAGAGATTGACGGCATTGATCAATACCGCCAACAAATATAACCAAGCTTCTCCGGACATCATTGCGAATCGTTATCGTCGCGTAAGAACGACGATGTTGTAGCAGTCGTTGCGGGCTCGGATCGGGTGGGAGGGTGCGTCGAAACAGCTGTCGTGGAGCTCGGCTGGGGAGCTCCCGGATGCGGCGCGGGTACAAGACGAGCAAATCCGTGTTGCACAGGAATCCAAATGCGCGCTTCGAAATGGCAAGCTCGGTTGCAGGCGATCGAAAGGCGCACGCGACTGCAGATATTTAGAGGCTCGCCGGGGCAGTTTGACGTTTACGAGAGTCTGACGTGCGGGATTGAAGTCGGTTACTTGTGAGTGTGCAGGCGGGTAAGTTAGGTTCTCTGCTATATCGGGTAGGGGATGGAAGCAGCTCTGTGAGGTGCAAATTTCCTGTGGCTGAGGATGGCCCGTGCTCTCTAGCTTATCCATATTGGGAGCCGTTACGTGGGGCATTAGAAGGAGTACCAGAAAGTTCCCGCAGCTTACAAGAAATAGGTACACATTCGTACCTTGACTTAAGTTACTTCGCACGCGGCACACGGCTCAGGCATTTCAGCTTCCTCGATTGAACGAATGCCTGACTTCGGGCCACCATGCGACCGGTCCTTTGGCCTGGCTTCAACAATTTTGAAATTTCGATAAGCCAGCTTCCCGACCTTGCAGCTGTTAGATCGCTTGTGAATCCTTGCTTCGAGATCAATCGACACATGACCTACGCATAAGCTGCCGGCACGAGCCGAGGATGCATGCTTACAGGCATGCTCCGCAGTGCGTGGTGTCCCGCGGATACAGCCCTCTGCCTGTTTGAATGAAAGAAATCGACGAGACAAGCGTTGCTTGCAAGGCTCCCCACAGTTCCATACGGCCGATGTCGCCTCGAGATGAGGCTTGATCAGAGGATTCCAGATTCAGAGGCGCTCCTTGAACGCAGTCCCAGAATCACGAGGACGTTCCCAGGTATACTCGGAACGTAAGGGGTATGTCATGAGTCGTGTTGCTTTATTTTATCTGTCTGGTGCGGCGCACCGTTCGGCGAACTTCCCGCAGGTCATCTCGCCGCAGGAGATAGGGGCTAGCCCCTCCCAAAAACAAGCTTATAATCCAGACCTCTGCTTTCCTCTTTACGCCGCCACCTCGTCTCACTGAGCTAGGCATTTCATCACGAACAATGACATGCTAGATATTCATTCAGGCCGTCGCTGATCGAGCAGGCTGTCGTCTCGGTCCGGCGTCACGCCTCCGGCGTCAGTTCAATCTCGGAAAGACTGGGGTCGTGTTTCTAGGCGCTCATCTAGCCGTTGGACCCTTCACATAACGCCACAAACCTGTCCACGCTGCGTGCTCTGGTGACCATCGTGACCTCCGGCCGGGTCCACTTCGACAATCCAAATCGTTATTGTTCAGATGCTGCCTGTATCTCCTCTCCGCCTGGCATAGGCACAGGGCCGCCGGGAGAATCTGCCTTGCGTGCGGTAAGGATCTCTACGCCGTCTTCCGTAACAAGCAAAGTGTGTTCTGTGAAGCCATCAGTAGGTCTCATGGCTATGATAACCCGGTTCGTCAACTTACCGAATTGAGCAGTGCGCTTTCCATCAATGGTAGTGCTCGTCCAGTTATCCGGCCAAGTAATGTCTCGGTACTTGCCAAGTGCAATCATGGGTTCGATGGTGAACGTCATGCCGGGTTTGCACTCGCCGACCGCCTTGTTCTTGGCATAATGCGGGACATTGGGAGGACAGTGAAACAGAGAGTTGATTCCGTGTCCGCAATATGTCCGAATAACGCTGCAATTCTTCTTCTTGGCGTGTTTCTCGATGATGTTGCCAAATTCGCGGATAAGAACGCCGGGCTTGACAGCTTTGATCGCTTCTTCAAGGCATTCGCGTGCTGCTTCGACGACACGCACGTTTTCTGGATCAGCTGCAGCCTTGCTGCCGATGTAATAAGTCTCATTAAGATCTGCGTGAAAACCCTCATGATAAAGGGTTATATCAATGTTTAAAATGTCGCCATCCAACAACACGCGCTGATCAGGGATTCCATGGCAGATGACCTCGTTGACTGAAGTACAACAAGACTTTGGAAAATGATTGTAGTTGAGCGGGGAAGGGTACGACTGGAAGTTAACCGTTAGCGTGGCGCTTAATATCTTCAGACAAGGAGTGTTCGCAGGGAAGGAGCCCGTTGCCGTTCTCTGGCTATGTCCTGGTAGGCCATTGCAGTGCTTGAGACTTCGAGTCGAATAACGCTCCTCATGAGGGCGCATTGAGAAAGGTGCCACTTACATTGCGTTCGATGCACGCCTTGTGTACTATCTCGTCTATAAAATCGGTGGTGACGCCGGGCTTGGCGGCGGCAGCGGCAATGTCAAGAACCTCTCGAGCAAGCCGACAGCTCTTGCGCATGGCCTCCTGACCTGCGGCATCGAGGATGTCGGGCTTATTTCGATTCACCAGGGAACGACTGTATCTCGGGTTCCCATCCTGCCACCACACAGGATGAGGGATCGACTTGGGAACCGTTCGATGCTCCGAGAGGGGATAGACGGGACGGAGCGGGCCGGCGAAGGGAAAGCTCGGGAAAGGATTGTAGTATCCGGTCGCTGGATCTGGTGAGATTGCTTTCGGTGATATGAGATGATGGAGAATATTACTCTGCGTTTTATGCACACCCTTGTGGTTGCTCTATACGGGCACGATTAGCTTGACGAAGTCGGGTTCCTTGCAGGTGAAAGCCGTCGAGAACGCACCCAGTTCTTCTTGAAGCATTCCTGGGAACAGAAGAAACTATCTTTCATGCCGAGTTTCAAGCAAGTGGGACACTGCAGCGACCCAGCATCATTCTCGCAGTCGACGCCCAAGCATTTCTTCTTTGCCGGTGGCTCTGAGGCCATGACTGCTGTCTGGGTTGAGCTGGCCTTCGAATTCGGGTGAAGAGCAGACGCGCGGCGCAAAACGGATCGCCGAAACTTCGAAAGCAGCCGTCGGTGCGGCCAAAGGGTAAGCCGATGAAAGTCCGGATATCGGTGTGACCTGACAGGTCTAGCGTTACGATTTCTCGTTCGGCACACCTTGAAAACCGGCTCGCTCGAATAATACAGTAGGCATGTAGAAAAAAATTACCGCTCCATGAATTGAGGTAACTACTACAGTACTTCGTAGGTAAGTACCTTAAGTACTTTACTGCTCTGGTAAATCACCTACCTACCTTACCTATGTAGGTACCTATGCAGCAGTATCGGTACGCATGCTCGTGGTCTCTATACGGATTAGTAGGTAGGTAGGTACCTAGTTTTATAAATTATTAATTACACAGTACCTACCTAAGGTAGGTACGGAGAGCTTTTTGATCGACCTTCTGTGGGTTACGACGGGTGGGCTTCGGACCTGGTTTGGAAAGAGCGCGCCAAGTGCCTGCCGCTGCGTCGCTTCCTGAACCTCCCACGTCCCCTAAAAAGTCCAGTGTTGGCTGGAGGGTCTTGGCAAGCTCGTCTAAAGCCTGGCTCTTAATTCTTGCGCCTTTCGAGGCCTTTCGGTGGCGCGCCCAAATCTTAGACTATCTCCTAGCAACAGACGAGTGGTGACTCAAGTACACGAGCATCTCGATCGGCAGCTCCTTCCATCGCGAATCCGCGGACCATTGAGTCCCTTCCGCCTTTAGCTTACAACCATCTTTTATCGCCATCGGCGCTGCGGTTGTCTCCATTCCACTTGGGGTGCCCGGACGCGGCGAATATCCGGGGCGGGTCCACTTTTCCCACCACTGCCCGAAGCCGGCGACCAGAAAGAGGCGATTTGATGGCGTTTTCATATGCTGCTGCATCTACTTCGTATCTCCTGGCTCTTTATCGGCTCGGCAAGATGTACAGAGACAGGACAGTGCTGGGTGGTTGAATGTTGACGGTAGATTGCGACTTTCTGTACAGTATCTGTGAGGTCGAGTTTCTGCGAGCCTCCTCGCACAATACCACGCCAACACGTCGCAATACAAGAAACTCAGCATGAAAGCGCCTCAAAAGACCGTCATTGTCGGCGCCGGCCCGGTGGGCTCTCTGGCAGCCCTTTATGCCGCCAAACGAGGCCATCAAGTTGAGCTTTATGAGTTGCGACCAGGTACGAAACTCGGTTGTTTCCTTGCGCTCAGCGTTGTGCCTCGTTCGTTGTGGTGGCAACGATCACAACTCCCATTACTCCTTGTCACGCTTCTCAAGGCAGCTCATGTCATTCACCACGAAACTCACAGGACACAGAGCCGACCGACCCCTTGTGTGAGCGTGCGGCTGATGCAAGAATAATACAGACCTGCGCAACCCGGGTATCGTGCCACTCAATTTCACAAGATCGATCAACCTGGCAGTGTCCGAACGTGGTATTCACGCCATGCGACAGTCTGGCCATGCAACCCTGGTTGAGGCTGTCATGTCCGACACAATTCCTATGCGAGGGCGCATGATCCATGGGAGGGGCCCGACAGGATCGCTCTACTCACACGCTCAGGATTATGATGCCATGGGCCGAGTAAGCATTTACCCTCACTTGGGAGGTCGAGTATGTCCAAGCAGAGCTAAGTCGCCAAGTAGGCCATCTACGCGATCGACCGTTCCGGGCTCAACTCACGGCTCCTTGATGTTCTTGACTCAATGCCCAATGTCAAGCTTTTCTTCAATCACAAACTCACCGGCGCAGACTTTCGTGCATGCCGTGCCTGGTTCGAGGCTCGCGACCAGCCCGTCTTACCAAACGGCCGTTTCAGGGAGATCGAAGTCGCCTTCGATTTCATGATTGGGGCAGACGGTGCACATTCGGCAGTACGCTATCATTTGATGAAATTTGCCCGCATGGACTACCAGCAAGAGTATATCGACACTCTTTGGTGCGAATTTCAGCTCGAGCCAAATCAAAGTCCTATCGATAGTGACGCGTCTACTAAGTTCCAGATATCCCCCAATCATTTACACATCTGGCCAGGCAAGGACTTCATGTTCATTGCAATACCGAGTGAGGTAGATACACCTCCCTGCACTGGGCTAGCCGGGATGATGCTGACCTTCCCGCCATCAGGACGGCTCCTTCACCTGTACCCTATTCCTACCCAGCAAGCAGTTTTTCGATTTGGAGAGCGACCCGTCAGCATTGCCGGCCTTCTTTGACCAGCACTTTCCGGGAGTTACGGATATCATACCCGGTGCAAGCCTGATCAAATCGTTCGAGGAGAACCCCCATCTGCCTTTAATCAGCATCAAGTGTCGCCCGTATCATCATGGCTCCTCGGGTGTCATTATTGGCGACGCCGCCCACGCCATGGTTCCCTTTTACGGTCAGGGCATGAATGCGGGAATGGAGGATGTTCGCATTCTGTTTTCCATTCTAGACAAACATGCCGACACGAGCGACAATGACCCTACCAAAAAGACAGATTCACCATTGATGTCGTCAATCCAGCGGGCTCAAGCGCTTGCGGAATACTCGGCTGTTCGCGAGCCTGATGCTCATGCCATCAATGATCTAGCATTGCAGAACTATGTGGAAATGCGATCCTCAGTCTTGTCAATTCGATATAGGCTTCGGAAGTACTTGGAAGAGTTTATGAGCGTCAATTTTCCCACCTTTGGCTGGCATACCAAGTACTCACGCGTCAGCTTCAGCAACGAGTCTTATGCTGAGATCGTGCGCCGAAGCGATCACCAGGGCAAGATGCTCATGCGCAGTCTTGCGGCGCTGGTTCTCGCTCCGGTCACAGTCACGGGGTTTGTTCTGGCGTATAGACACCGAAAAGTGATCACTTCAGTCTCTGCCGGCTTTCTCGGTTTGTAGACGGATTCGCATTGCGAAGTACAGTACATTGAGCGAATTGCGGTATCGTATGGGTGACAGACGCCGACTTTCCGCTATTTCACCATTCAATGGATAGCCTTGGGATTTTGCAATTGCACACAAGAAGATATCGTCGAGCCGAGCATGTATTAGATTATTAGACTGCATTAAACTTCGTCGTACGAACAAATATCACTATTCCCATGACGCGCAAAGTGCTCGCATCAGCGCTCCAGGTTAAGCTTATGCGTGGCACCTGATGCAGCAACTTCGTACCTTGAAAGAATGTGTGACCCGTGTGCGAGGATCCAAGATCGAACAAAGATACGCATATATGTAGGTATGTATGTGTGTGGGATACAGTAAGGGCTTCACATTGCCTGTGACTTAACATGGCGATGGTACGAAGTACGAATAGTCACATTTGCCTCCGCAAGGCTCGACTCAGCCATTCCCTGCCTTGTGACTGAGCTTAGTCAGCGGGACCCCGTGAGTCTGCGCCGAACTATTCGAACTTTCGAGGTGTGCAAATGATCCGTTTGAGCAATTCTGAAGACTGCGACTCCCACCTCAAACTCCAATCACCCAGAGCTGCAAGCTTGGTCATGAGTCTTTGACCCCGGGTGCTTTCGTGGATTAGGTCTTGTCCAAATTGCAGTCGAGGCTTGGTGGGCCGCGCGGAAGTGGCTTGCTTGAAATATTTCAGACTGTTTGTACGTATTGCTCTGCTAAAACCGTTGCGATATATCGAGTTCCTAATACGAGATTTGCAGCAAAGTTCTCAGGACGCACGGACTAAACGGACAACCGAAGCGATTCACTCTCCGCGAACCTCGATTCATCAATCATTCGACCTCGCCATATTTTGTCGCCCTCTCCCAACGTCTGACCGCTCTTCGCGGAAATTCTTCGCCCACCATGCCGTCGATCCTCAATATAGCGAATATGTGCTCGCACCTTCAAAATGCGTCCAAGGCCAAGCTCGGGATCACCTCGATTAAGAACACCAAGTACAATCTGCAGCTGGCTCTCGCCATGCACCGCGCAGGATTCTTTTCGGCCATGACGCGCTCGATCAGACCGCCCGAGACTCTAGAGCAGTTCGTGTCACAAGCTCCCGAAACCATCACTACCGTAAATGTGTCCAAGATGAGGATATGGCTTGGCATGAAATACTGGGCTGGGAAGCCGGTTCTCTCCAGAGTGCAGATGATCAGCACACCTAAGCGCCTTATGACAGCAAACTTGGGTCAACTCGCCCGCATATCACGAGGAGTCGATTACGAGACCGACGGCGGCGTGATCGAGGGCTTGGGGATGAATGAGTGCATCTTCATAGGCACTTCGCAAGGCATTCTCGAAGCTAGAGAGGCGCTGGGGCGGAAAACGGCCGGCCTTCTTCTATGTCGGGTTTCATGATCCCTCGAACTAAAAAGGTCAAGCATGAGTAAGAGTACGAGTATCGAATTGTATATTAGCTGTTCTCAAAGGTCGCGGTATCTTCTTGCCGTTACGACATCCCAAGCGACTCCAATAGAAAGGCATTGGCTTACGTATGGTTATGGGCCAGTGTCCTGGCAAGACCAAAGGACACACCATGACGCACCTGTCATTCAAGTATCCTTGGAGCTTATGAGAGGCAGAAGTCTTTTTGTTACATACTAACATACTACACAGTACATGTCCTGGAAGCAGAATCCTCGATCCCCCATGATCGGTCTGATTCCGAATCGTCGGAAGCAACAAATTGTGTCTCTGGATTATCTCCGCAGGCCAAACTCCCTCAGCCAGGTACGCTAAAGTTTGAAAGCGTCTAGAATCAACGGAAAAGTACAAAGTCTAGAAAAACACATATGCGTCAAAGCAGCAGTCGCGAACTACATTTCGCAGCATCTAAGCGCTCGCATGCTGCAATGCCATAAAACCCCTCGTACGGCAAACGCAGAAAAGTTCACATCACCACTCGCTAAATCTCGGTGGTCATCGCACCACCGTCAGTGGGATGCTGAGAAGAACAGACTGACCCAAAAAGGTTTTATTGGCTCTTTGCGGGAGTAGAGGCGGCGCGTGGGAGTCCGAGTCCGACTTCTCGGTCGGCATTTGCTGCCGCTGTTTCCGTCTTCCAACTGCCATCGGATAGCCTTGGAGTTGCCATCAGGCCGTCGCGGCCGTTTTCGCACAAAGTCCCGTCCTCGGACCGACGCAGATTCATCGTTTGGTCGACCTCAAAGAGCGGAGCATCTTGCAGACCATTAGAATCCGACGCATCAGGCCCTGGCCGCTCCGGATCATTCATCATCACCGCATTGCTATGAGAACCACGAAGCGGGTCATGAAGTGCAGTCGTCTGGTGTTCCTCCATATGAACTCCTTCATAGAAGACTGATTTGGGATCATGCGTTTCAGCAAGGTCTGTAAGGTCGTCACTTCTCCGTGAGGTGTCGGCTTCAGGCAAGATATCTTTAGTCGGAACCTCGCCCCTGTCGGACGACACACTGTTTTCTCTCAGACGCGGGCTGTCAGGCTCTGTCATTGGGGTAACCGCGCTTCCAGTCTCGCCGACTAGCATACTTTCACAGTTCGTTTCTGATGCTTTCATTGGTTTGCCAGGCTCCTGCTCAGACTCTTTGTACGAGATCATTGACAAATCTATCTCGAACTCCGCGTCGGGGATCGAGTTTTCGGCTACTGCTGCTTCGCAGGTAGCTGCTGGCTCCGGCTTGATCTTCTCATCTATCTGATGAACCGGCACCGGGGTCGACAGGGCTGACCTTGACGAGCTCTGGACTTGCCCGTCGGGCGCATCTTGCATACGCGAATTCAATGCACGGTCGAGCTCTGGCACCGCTTGGTAATCATCTTCTTCCGATGCTGCTTGTGTCCCTGCCGCTAGCTGAACCTCCGTCTGAGATCTTGGCTTCACAGGTAAGCGCCTGCCAGGCTCCGGTCGCGAGTTCCGGTCTGCAACAGTGGACGACGGTCTCTGAATGCCTCTTTTGGGAGGCGTCGACGGTGACTTCTCGGCAGTCTTGGAAGAGGACGACTGGGTAGGTCTCGTCATCCTAGCCAGGAAGCTTTCGTCGATAGGGCTCTGGCGTTTAACGATATTCGTGTTGACACCCGTCGCTTTAGCAGGAGGAGGCCCTACGCTTGGTTTGGGCCTACTGGTGACAAGTTTCGGCCGCATCGATGCCTGAGTTCTTGTGGGAGCACGTAACGAGTTGGTCCGGTTGAAAGCTCGCGCATTGGTAATAAGGGGGGGTGTACTCCCAGATTGTTTTACCGAGGCGTGTTTATTTGAAGCACTTCCCCTGAACACAGAGGAGGCTGTTGGGGCTGTGAGTGAGGAAGGGAGGTTAACAGGCCTTGTAGGGGACTTTGGTTTTGGTTTGACGAAGCCTGATTCGCCGCCAAGAGTCCCCTTTGTGAGTTGCGGCCTTGGGGGCGAGGCTTTCGACCTTGAGACTGCCATTGTGAACTTCGCCTTCGATATTGGTTCAACATGTTGAGTCGCTGGTTTGCTGATGACTTTCCTCGTGGAAATATCGTCATCTCGTTTGGACAGTCCCAAGGGCGATGCGGATCGCATCGGTCGCTTCACCGCAGATCTTGTGCCGACTGACGGCGAAGAGGACCGAGGTGCGCCTTTCGTGACGGTCGAGATCGGTGACTTCGCAACCGAGGCTGTATTTTTGTATTCTCCCTTCCGTCCCTTATTCATCGACACAGGATCCAGTACTCTTCCCTTGGTGACACCTGGGACGGGTGCAATGGCGGATTGAGCTGGTTGTGGTTTCTCTAACGATTCGGGCATGACTCGATCGATGTCGTCACTTCCGGGGAACCGCGGTGGTTCGGTCTCTATGGATTTGCCAGGCCCGATAGCTTCAGGCAGCTGCTCGTAGGCGGACTCGGCTTCCATAGCTAGCTGCTTGGGCGCGGGCTGAAAAACATCGTGAGATGATGTCGATATAGACTTGTCGGGAGATGTCGACGAGGAATCGGCATCAGCCTCTATGCTCAAACGACGCCGGGAAAGACTCGATTCGCCGCTTTGGTCCCTACGGAGACCGATGCGACCATCTTTCTCAATGGCAACGAAGTTGGTTCGAACTTTGGAGAGGGGACGAGGAGACGCAGAGCGTCTTGCGCCTGAAAAGACGAGTAATCAATTAGCCATACTTTGAACGCTATCAAAAGTCAATTGGCGACCAGGAGCAATGTATGTTGGGTTCAAGCCCAAGGCTGCATGCGGCCGGGCTAGGGGACTCTTCCAAACAAACGAATGTGAACGCAGGACACGAGTTGTGCGGTCGAAGACGCGATGGTAAAGGAGAAAGGGAAACCGAGACTGAGGAAGGACGAAGGTGTGCGCCTACCTGAGGAATCTGCTCTCGACGCTGAGACACCTGGCGATCGTCCTCTGTCGGGCGGGCTCTTGTCCCCTTTATTCTCGAACATGGCCCTCAGGTTCTTAACCTGGCTCATTGCGAGTAGCCTGACGCGATCGTTTGCGCCGTCCGTAAGGAGCACTGGGCTTCTTAGTGTCTGGCACAAAATGAATAGAAGACGGAATGATGACACGCCCCGCTGAGTGGGCAGTGCGTGATGCAAACCGGGGAGAGGGACGAAGGAAAGATTTTGAAGAGAAGAGCGCTGAGGTTTACCCCCGTGGCAATTTGGCATGAAATAGTAAGTTAGACATAGAGCGACATTCGATACGAGTCGTCTGGTCGTTGGGGCTGATGAACAGGAGCTTCAAGGGTACTCGCGCCCAGGCATCCCCTAAACCCGCAGGGCTCTAGGGCTGCTTCAGGTACCGGCCGGGCACTCCGCACACCCGATACGACCGGACCGCATATGTGGAACAGTGGCACATTGAAGGATTGACCCACGCCTCGATTGTCTGAATCATTCGCCAACGGGCCGCAGCGGGTCCTGCACACCTACCTAACAGTACTAAGTACCTACCATCGGGCGCGCTGCCGAGTTACGAAAGCGATGTTAGAGGGTCAAAACTATTATAACACGGGTACTAAAACGTTTTTACCTCTCTATCACGATTTTAGAGAGCTCAGCAGATTTTAGAACCCGTATTAGAACTATGAAAACCGTTAAAATCGTGACCGTAACTCGGCTTAGCGCGCGATAATAGGTAGGTAAGGTACCTAGCTTATCCATACCCTGATACCTAAGGTGCATATTCGTACTACAGAACAATATATTATGCAATCCTAAGTTAATATATGTTTGAGTGTTAATATATATACTATAACTTACTACTAACGTTAGTAAGTATATAGGAAAGGCTCTGTTATAGCAGCCGCAAGTACTAAGTGAGAGCATTAATAGCAAACTTACTCTATAACGTCAGTTATAACTTACTATCGTCTATCTATCCTTAATTCATGAATCAGAGTGTTATTCAACTGTTAAGTTTACAAATTGTCTACCTGGACATACACAAGGGCTATTCAAGTGGAAGTAGCTCCATATAGGTCACTTGCGTCGTTCGGACTGTCAAGTCCGTCGATGTCCGCTGTATGTCCTATGCAAGGAAAATCGGCCCTAGTTGACAATCGTCATATAGCAGCGGGATCTTGTAAGTGCAATATCTTCAGTCCGGCCAACCAGACAATCGCTTAGACGGGCAATAGCAGGTGCGATGATAACGGCTACGTAGATAGGCCTACTGCAACCCGTTTGCCACCAGAAGCCAAGATGGTGAACTATCAACTCGTTCCACCCTCTACGCTGGCATCTGCGAAGCGCGAAAATGTTTAAAGCCTACCATAGCCCATTTGACTTATCTAGAAATTGGCACCTTTGCCGCACCAGATACTCAGGCGCACATGCAGAAAAGTTCATGCTGTCGTATAGTACAATATTACACAGAGAGGAGTGACCGGTATTCTTCACGGTATTCTTCTAAGATCAGGGGCATGGCAAGTGTCCGTGCTTCAGTTTAAAGTCCCCTCAAAAGACACTTGTCTATGATTTGCTCACTTCGTTCTCTTTGCCTCAAGCTCCGCCTCGTACTTTGCAATAAGCTCCTTTCTTCACGTAGAGACGCGGTCAGCAGCTGGATCAAGCGGTTTGCAGAGGTTGGCCTCAGTGGTGCCAGCACTAGGAAAAACTTACTGGAGATGAGGGGGCGCTGGGGCGTAATGACTGAACTCCATGCTGAATTCTCCCTTGCCCTGGGTGGCCGCTCGAAGCTGCGAATTAAAGCCAAACATGGCATTGAGACTGCAGTCGCAAATCAAGGTAAAATCCTCAGCACCGATATCGGTGTCGTGAATAGTTGCGTTCCTCTTGTTCATTAACATAAGAATGTTTCCTTGAAACTCGTTTGGAGCCGTGATGGTCGTCTTCATCAAAGGCTCCAAAACCTGACCGCCTGCATCAGGGAAAACCTTTCGAAATGCCATTTGAGTGGCGAGGTTGAAGGCATAATCCGATGAGTCGGTGACGTGAGTTGCGCCATCATTCACGATCATCTTGGCTCCGATGACTTTGTGACCGAGTAGGGGTCCCTTCTCGCAGGATAATTCGAAGCCCTTGCCACATGCCGTCAGGAACTTGTCAGGAATATTACCTCCGACAACTTGGCTCTCGTAATAGTTTTCGTCAGGTTTTTCGTTGGGCTCGATCCAGCCAGCCACTCGCGCGAAGTCACCCGGTCCACCTGTTTGACGTTTGAGAAGGTAATCGAAATCGGCGCGTCGAGAAATCGTTTCACGATAAGCGACACGCGGTTGACCGGTTATGCATTCTGTCTTATATTCTCGTTTCAGGCGTTCAACGTAGACCTCCAGGTGCAGCTCTCCCATGCCAGATATGATGGTCTCCTCGCTCTCAAGGTCGACGTGAACGCGAAAGGTCGGATCTTCGCGCTGGAAACGATTCATCGCCTTGCTGAAGTTATCCGCATCCCCAGTGCGCTTGGGCTTGATTGACAGAGACATGACGGCGTCGGGCACGAACATGGATGACATGGTGTAGGGAAGTCCACCATCGGTGAAGGTATCGCCTGAAGCGCAGTCGACGCCGAAAACGGCACAAATTTCACCGGCCCCGACTTCTGACACGTCCTCCATTTCGTTTGAATGCATACGGACAATGCGAGGGATTCGGACCTTCTTGTCCGTTCTCGAGTTGAACAAGTAGGTACCTTTGGTAAGAGTACCTTGGTAGACTCGAATGTATGTCAGCTGTCCAAAGTTATTCTCTTCCAACTTGAAAGCCAGGCCAACAAAGGGCAACGAATTGTACGGCACAAGCTTTACCGACTTTTCGCCTTTGCTCCTGTCTAAGGCAGTGTTATCAACTTGAGCAGGATTAGGCAGATAGTCGCAAACGGCATCGAGCATTGGCTGGACTCCCTTGTCCGCGAGAGCCGATCCCATGAGAACAGGTGAAAAGGCTCGAGCAATGGTTGCACGTCGAATGGCAGCTTTCAGCTGAGGCTTTGTTGGCTCCTTTTCATCCAAGAACAGTTCGGCAATCTCATCATCGACATCTGCCAGCTTTTCTATGAGAGCCTGTCGCTTCTCGGCGGCTAGAGCCTGTAATGCGACGGGGATCTGGTCCGAGGTTCGAACTTTGGTACCGCGAGGTCCTTCGAAGTAGATGGCTTTCATCTCGATCAAGTCGATGACGCCCTCGAACTCATCTTCAGCTCCGATGGGAATCTGAATGGCTGCTGCAGGCATCTTGAGCTTGGTGTTGATCTGCTCGACGGCTTTCCAAGGATTGGCGCCCATTCGGTCCATTTTGTTGATAAAGGAGATTCTGGGAACATTATAACGTCTCATTTGCCGGTCAACCGTGGTCGTCTGGGACTGTACGCCGCTGACAGCACAGAGAATCATGACTGCTCCGTCCAAAACTCGTAGTGCCCGCTCGACCTCGATGGTGAAGTCTATATGGCCTGGTGTATCGATCAAGTTGAAATGATAGGTTTTCTCCACACCATCTTCCACCTTTTTCCAGTCGCAAAATGTAGCGGCAGATTGAATGGTGATGCCTTTTTCCCGTTCCAGTTCCATAGAATCCATCTTGGCACCGACGGCGTCCTTGCCTCTGACTTCGTGAATTGCCTTGATTCGTCCTGTGTAGAAGAGGACCCTCTCGGTAGCCGTGGTCTTGCCGCTGTCAATATGAGCCTGGCAGTCGTATATTAGCAAGCATGGAATTACGCAGGTAGCGGGGACAGCTCATACAGCGATTCCTATGTTCCGGACCCTCGACAGTCGCTCTGCTTCCTCAGGCGCCATGTTCGCGGCGACATACTCGGGCGTAAGACTGGCAGCGTCTTCTTGAGCTTTTCTCAGACTAACAGTACACGAATTAGTCTATGCGACCTGATTATCTGGTACCAATTGCTCCTACGCTTCTTGTGCGGCGCTCGCAGCGCGGCGAGGGGTATGGCCAAAAGCCCGTAAGGTCTGGTGTCCCCAACAAGACGATGAAGCTCGACCATCGCCATGCCCAGCAGCCAACCTCCGAGCCTCCAAAATCAGACGGCCACTTAGCCGTCCGACTGGCCCCAGCGCATTCATGATGCGTGCGAGAGAATTGACGGCAAGTGGCAGATGCCTGTCGGATGGCCAGCTTTCATCATTCGAACCAACCCGGAACCAAGAAAAAAAAAATCTTGCAGAAAAGTACTCTTGCTCGGGGGTCAGACAGCAATTGCCATCGCGCTAGCACGTGATATCGCGTCGACTGGCGCGGGCGCAAAGAGCTAAGGTACGTACCACTGCGAGCCAAGGCAGGTCACTTCATAATTAGGTACTCTATAAGATTATTCTTGAAAAGCTGCTTAAACTTTCATATACTATATAAGAGCGTATAAATAGCTACTCGAAGTATTTTATTCTAGATTATTAGGTTAGAAAGATAATATTTTAATAAAGTTTATAATAATTTAAGTATAATATATTATTCTATTATTATTTCTATTAAGAATAAAAATATCTTATAAAAGTAAAAGTATCTTTATTTATTTTAAAAAGAAATTTAATTACTTCTCTAGCTTTCTTAATAGTTTTAATAGTAGTTAGTAGTCTTTTTAAAGTATTATAATAGTTATAATATAGGATAGATAATACGCCTATATTATTATAATAATTATAGGGAAAGTAATATATTAATTACTAAGAAAGCCTTTAGAAAGCAATAGGGAAACTATAGGGAAATATAGGGTATTTCTCTACGTAAGAAACCTAAGGAAATCTTATATAAGTAACCCCCTACTATAATTAAATACGATAAATATAACGGGAAATCCTCGGGAAATCTCTAAGAAGCCTATAATAATTAAGGGGTAATTCTATATTATTTACCTATTATACTATTTAAAGGGGAAGAGCTAGAATTCCCTAAGAAGCTATAAAAGGAAAAGACTAATAATTTACTAGAAAGTTACTAGGGAAGACTAGGGAATTCTAAGCTCTTTTAATATATATATTAGTTAAAAAAAACCCCCCTTTAGTTATAAAGGAGGGTAAGAAATTTAATATATAGTATCTACCTAGATATCTATTATTTCTTTAATCTATAATTTTACTTATAAGAATTAGTAATTTAATATCTAATCTTTATTAAGTAACCTTTTATTTAACGAGGCTTCCTAGTAGAATCTATATTATTTTCCCTATAATTTCCTATATATAGATAAGGGTATATTAAGTTATTTAAAGAAGAATAGTTATTAAAGCTCTATTTATATTTATATATAACGTGGGCACCCGGCTAGTCGACCATACCCCCAAACCGACCTAGTTTTCTACTAAAATTCTAGATTTTTAGATCCTTGCTAAAACGCCCTATCTTAAGTAAATATCTCTAAGATTTTAGAGATATATACTTAAATAGTATAATAGCTTAAGTCTAAAGTAGAGATTTTTTTAACTTATATAAGATATATTAAATAATTATTAAAGATAGATAAGTTTTTATAAGTATCTTTCCTAATAGTTTATAAGGTAAAATACTTAATAATATTCTTTAGATTATAAATCGAATAAAAATAAAATAATACTATAAAAAATCTATCTTAGCGTTTTTAAAAATAAAAAAGCTAAGTTTTATTTTCTCTTATTTCCTACCCTTATAATAGCTTTATAAATACTTTAAGCTAATTTTTTCTTAGCGTAAAATTACTTTATATAATTATATATTAAATAAAATAGGTAATATTATAAAGAAAATCTTTTTACTATTTTAAGGCCTTAGTCTTAATAAGAATAATTTTATAAAAATATTTCCTATTTTATATAAGTTTCTATTTAAGATATACTAATTAAGTACTTTCCTATATAAATTACTAATAAAGATACTTTAGTTTTCTAACCCCTATTTATAGCTATAGATTATCCTTATATAGCTAAAAATAAATATATAAGCGCTCTTACTATCTAAATATAAGTATAAAAAGTTCTAGCTATTTTTATTATAAATAGGGCTCTAAAGTAGGGATTTAGAAATCTAGAATTTTAGTGGAAAACTTGGTCGGTTTAGGGGTATGGTCGACTAGCCGGGTGCCCACGTTAGAGTATAGCGGCTAAAAGTACTCTATTATTATACCCTATATTAATAGAATATTTAATAAGTAACTCCGCTTATTACTAGTAATTTATTTATAAAATATTAATTAAGTAGAGTTATAATAGAGAGAATTCCCTCTTTATAAGCTTTAATCTGAAATAAAAGTCCTCTCTACTTATTATCTATCCCTTATATATAAATAAATATATAATATAATATCTATATAATATACCTATTTATTTTAAGTAATAATATAAAGTAAATAAAATAGCTCTATTCTATTAAATTATAAAAGTGCTAGCTAAAGCACTCGCAGAGAAATAGACTAAATATGGCGTAGACTTTAGCTATTTATTACATCGTCTTATTAATATAGCGACAGAAGTACTAGCAGTCTTCCCCTCTATACCAAGCTACCTAGGTACTTTACCTACCTCGCAACCCCACCTATAAGCACCTATATCTAACGTACCCGAAGTTAATCTAAGTCAACGGCATGATCCAAGGGTAGTGTGGGGCCTGATACGGAGCTGGCACCTTCGCAGTCTTGAAGGGATACGGAACGCTGGCTCTTCACCTGCGACGCAGAAGACATCATGCGCGAAATTCGACAAACATTTTCGTGCGGTCAAGTCACAATTATCTATCTATCCACACCATGGATAGTTTGTAACTTACAGTTCCACTGCTCCAAGCAAGCTTCGATCTCGAACACATCGGCGGTGATTTGCCTGGCCAAGAACGTAGCGTGGAATACCATCAAATGAACAGCATGCTTCGTACAACGCCAATGCTCCCCCTACGAAGGAAGAGGCTATTTAAAGGGAAATTTACGCGCAACTCGGCGGCCGTGACGACATAATTTAGTGAATCTATCGGATCCGAATGTGCTGATGAAGACGCAGCCTAGCTAAGTACTAGCAAGTAAATGATAGGCAGGTATGCAGCAAAGGACCACCAGCCAAAGATGGACTGCTGGAGAATAGAAGGCGCGCCAGCCTGGAGTCCATCAGCAGCATTAAGAGATTGAGAGGGTTGAGCCGGTGGTTTGCTATTCGTTTGCGTTGGAGCAGCAGTTGCTGAAGGAATAGGCGCTCCGCTGCTGGCGAAGGCAATCACATTCGATTTGGTCGGGTTGAAATTGGTTGCTGCGATGCCTACCTCGTTGTTGGCAAGATCATAAACCACATACGCCGAACGAAGGAATGTGTCGCCCAAGAGATAAGGAGTTTCGGTCTGATTCAGAATGCCAAAGGCACAGGCATCTCGGCCCCGAAAAGGGCCAGATGCAAGCTTAGGAATCGAGTCTGTCGCGATAGGCGAAATCAGCTCTTTCAAGGTGACGTTTACACGAGGTCCGTCGGCGCTGGCGAAGACGAATGAAAAGTAGCCCTCATGATTTGCGAAGGAGCAGGGCACCAGCGGCACGCTCGTCTCTGAGTCGTATTCTGCTCCAACTTCACGCCAGGCTCGCTCTGCAACATCTTGCGGTAGATATGTCAAGGACGTGCCAGAGTCGAGAATGACAGGTAAAGATTGCCCCGTCGTCAGAATGTCAGACCCACTAGAGCTTGAAGCCTCTAGAGCGTGCATGGAAACGGTAAAGGCCGTACGTTGGTTCGTGCGTGGATCAAGCAAAACGGGGATCTTGGTCAGATCTCCCACGTATTCTTCGGTGTCGATGGCTCCAAAGAGAATGTTTCCGGTGCCGGCATCCAAGTCATTCAGCCAGAGGCTGTAAGCCGGCGTGCTGATAAGACCTGCTTGCTGCAATGCTAGAGGCAGGTTCGGATAAGTCGTCTGCGAAGTCTGCTCAGCAGCTTCATCGATCGAGTAGCCCACACCTGCTAGTCCATATGCAATAGTGCTCTTCGTTCCCAGGCCCATAGTCAGATTTTGCAGCGTCGTGCCCCCAAGGACGATCTGGTCTCTAAAGTACTCGCCAGAAGTCGAACTTTGGTCCTGGTAAGCAATAACGAAAGGGCTATTTCCGGCACTGTCATAAGTATTGGATGCTGCCGGATCGACTGTTGTATTCACGCGTCAGTGGCTGGACAATAGTATTCCTGGATGCATTGGAATGCTTGCTTACAAGTTCCCAGTGGACATCCCTCAGTGGAGGGATCATTGCAAATTCCGGCATTCACGGAGGGAACCCAGAGATCACTACTGCCCGTGTCTAGCTGTAGTGCGAGCTGTTGACCCGGTGTGCCGATATTCACCTTCATGAAGTAGCCACCTCTGTCCTGATCATTCGTAATGGGAATCCTTAGGCCGAGGCTCGTCTGCCGAGCCGCGAGTAACCTGTCCGATTTCGCATTACCTGACTGTAGGGGCTTGGCAAGCGCTCCTGGCGCAAACGCCAGTATTGTCATCCGGGATAGCTTCATGGCCTTAATGATTTTTTCTGCTACGCCAGGCCCTCGCTATATGCCACTATCAGCGAGACAGGGACAATCTAACCGCTGGGTAGCACGGCGCGATTTGACAATCTGAAGCAATCAATACCAGACATGAAAGCACTGGCAATAAGCGATGAAGTGACACTTGCGTTATCCGGCGGAAGGTGAAAGAGTCGAGACGACCCCTGCTCCCCCTTAATGACTTCGAGCTGTAACTTATAAGTTCCTGGCATGAGCCATTGTGCCTTCTTGAGGACTGTTAGCCGCGAGGGCTCGTAATTGATGACGGCGCAGCGTCGGCACCGGGCCGAGCGGCAAGATGAAATGGCTGAGATGGCCACGGCGAATAGGCGTCACCGGCACTAGGCTCCACCCCTAACCGACATCTCACGGCTCGCGGCTATGTCCTGTAGGGGCATCCATGGATTCGAGCGGGTGGGCCTGTGGGCGTACGGGAGCTACGGAGTAGCCCAAGCTTACGTGGAAGTATACTGGTAAGGCAGTAGGGCAGCAAGTAAGTTCCAATACCTGGCACCCATGACCCAAGGCCGCGCAGGTGAACATGGTCCAGGGATAGCAGAAGGAAAGCCCCAGGCGCGGCGTTTCCGTAACCGGGCCCCAGGCTGCTAAGCCAGGGTGTCGGTAAGCTTCCCGTGCTTGCTCAGAAGTAATGCAGCTAGAGCCAGTCAGGCCACCTTGCCACCAGTCAGTCGCTGATCTTCAGGGTGTCTAGCTAGGCACGCACGTACGAGGTGTAAGGCTACCATCGATACCGAGAACGTGGGAGATCTGGCCAGGATCCCCGTTTATAGCAGGTAAGGTAGCATAAGTTAGATGGTAGGCACAGGCTGAGAGAGTAGAGCACCGAGTGGCAAAGAATAGACTCGAGCTATCAAGGCAACGCGTCACCAATCAACGGCGCTACCTAGGGATACAGTTCTAGAACTTAGCGTCACCACTCAGTGAGCGTCCTTGCATTTGAAAGCGGCTATTCGTAGAGCGGATCACGTTACCTTCTGGGACCGGGACAGATGTGGTGCCTGCGATGATTCTAATCGTGTTGTCGCGGGAGCATTCTGAAGCAAGTGAAGCCAAGCACCAAGCGAGGCGCGCCAGATTTATATCATTTTATCTTGTTGTCTGAGCTCTGGATTAGGTCCTCTTGAACAGTACAATAGGCCTCTCCACCAGGGTGTAGCCAGACCTCCAATCGAGTCCTAACCGCTCAAAGTGAACAATAGTAGAGAGATCACCTTCATCAGAATCCAGATCGAGCTACAGCGAACTGTCAAGGCATTGCATACGGCAATGCCTGCGTATTTCGATGGGACCCGCCCGCGAGCGGCACAGGTGTTCTTTCCAATGCCATGATTGCTCAGAATCGCATGCAGGACGATTCGCAGACTGATACGTAGTTCCGTACCTAGATTCCGTGCAGAGGGGTACGTAGGTAGGGATTGTAGGATCACGAATGCGCAACAGTGAACGGACCGACCCCACGCATGACGGAACGCGGATTTATTGTATGCCCATGCCAAGGCACGTAATCTCGATGACACGCTACCTTAGGTACCTAGGTAGGCAGGTACGTACTGGGTGTAACGATACCTTATGTACCTAAGGTACCTAAGGTAGGCCTACATGGCGCTCAACGCCGACACCCAAATTCGCCTTTCGGCCATGTTCAAGAGTCAGCAAGCCACCAAAAACCTAGGCGTCTCCTTAGCTTAACACCTCAGCTACTCAGACAGCGCGTCGTGCGCCGTTCTGTTGAAATCTTCCGATCCTCGCTTCTCTCGATGTTGTCAGCGCGCCTCTGTTGATAGTCCTTGCTTGGATCCTACCACATCACTCGCATCGCGTTCTGGGACCATTGCTTCCGTACCGAGATCGGAACATGGCTCCGATAAGTCGCTGGATATGGCTCGCCAGCCTTGCTGCCACCGGCGCGTCGCTTGCTGCCGCCTACGCGAATTCGACTTTCAGTCAGACCGATATGCTGCGAGCCCAGATGGCCCTCATGAAAGACCGTCCTGACGGTTGCCCGCCTTGGTAAGTCCAAGGGCCTCACCCTCGTTTCTTCGCGTGTCTGACACCAGGCTTGTTCAAGTTTCAACTGCCTACTCCCCGCTCACACCTGCGCGCAGTATGCTGCATGCAATGAATACAACGGAAAGTGTAGCTGTCCCGCTGGTTTCGGCGGTGACGACTGTCTCGAGCCACGTGCGTATATCACTTCTATGCGCATGCCGCGGCGCTCTTCTCTCACACGTATACCTATCGTCTGACGAATTCGTGCTTCAGTTTGCGGATCACTAGGCCGAGGAAAGGACAGGCCTATGCGCTCGGGGAGCTCGTGCGAATGCGACGACGGCTGGGCCGGCATTAACTGCAATGTCTGCACTCGAGATGACGCATGCAATGCCATGACGGAGACTGGGCGCGGTGGCGTATGCTACAAGAATGGTGAAGTCGTCAAAAACAACTACCAAACTTGCAAAGTCACAAATAAGCAGATCACGGCTCTTCTTGGCAAGCAGATTCCGGAAGTAACATTCAGTTGTCAAAGAAAAGAGAGGCAGTGCGATTTCCAGTGTAAGTTGTCGGTTTTCACGGTTTCCACCAGTTTCACTAACAAAAACACTCAGTCTGGGTTGATGCCGTAGAGTCATTTTACTGCCATCTTAATGACTGCGAGTCGAGCGCAAACTTCGACGAGAGTACAAACAGCACTACGTACAAGTGTGGCTCCATCAGCTGCAGCTGCATCCCAGGGCGTATGCTGTGTGGCAAAGACGGCTCGATCGACCTGGGCGAATTTCTAAAGCAATCAATACACGGTCCCGCTGGCTTCGAATGCACTTCGAAAACGAGTGGTAGTCATGACTGCGCATTCAAGGAGCCCGAGATGGATAAGCTGATACATCAGCTGATCGGTGATTCCAGCATCCTGTTGGACTGCCGAGCGGGCGAATGCTTGTACGAAACCGAAGTTCCGGGTTATAAACGCCCCGTGAAGCAGATCAACACTCCTCTCATTGCCGGTGTGATTGCCGGTTGCGCCCTGTTCGTCGTTGCAGTCATCATTCTGACATGGTTTCTCTCCCGCCGCAAACTTAAATACGGTGCCATTCGATTGGAAGACTCTGACGACGAGGGCACAAAACTCATGGCAGATCACAAGCCAGCCGCTTTGTACTTTCAAAATGTGTCCTACACTTTGAACGGCAGAAAGATCCTCGATCAGGTCCACGGCATATGTCATCCAGGTGAAGTCACGGCCATCATGGGAGCCTCGGGCGCAGGGAAGACGACATTTCTGGATATATTGGCGCGCAAAAATAAGCGTGGCCAGGTATCCGGCGATTTCTATGTTAATGGCGAGAGAGTTGGAGATGTAGATTTCAAGAATGTCGTTGGCTTTGTCGATCAGGAGGATGCCATGTTACCGACGCTCACTGTTCACGAAACGATTCTCAACAGTGCGCTATTACGACTTCCACGAGATATGACCCGTGCTTCCAAGGAGCAGAGAGTTTACGAAGTTGAAAAGGAGCTGGGCATTTATCATATCCGCGACTCACTCATTGGCTCTGAGGAAGGAAAGGGTCGTGGGATCTCTGGTGGTGAAAAGCGCCGGGTCGGAATCGCGTGCGAACTCGTCACAAGCCCATCGATCCTATTCTTGGACGAACCGACAAGTGGCCTGGACTCTTTCAACGCATACAATGTGGTTGAATGCCTCGTCACACTGGCCAAGAGCTACAAGCGAACCGTCATCTTCACCATTCACCAGCCCCGATCCAACATTGTCGCCTTATTCGATCGACTCGTACTCTTGGCACAAGGCAAAACTGTGTATTCCGGCCCTTTCTCTCACTGTCAATCGTATTTTGATAGTGTGGGATACGAATGCCCGCCCGGCTTCAACATAGCTGACTACCTTGTTGACCTTGCTATGCACGCAGGAAGCAGCATGATTTTTGACGATGGAGCTGTTGTGGCCGACGCAGCTAGCGTGGGACCTAGCAGCACCAAGGCCGTGAAGTCGATCGCTAGCATCTCTGGGGCCAGCACAGCCGATGACGGCAACGCCGAGCCACACACATCTCCACGTCCCAAGAACTGGCGCCGCGACTCCGTCAAGGTGCGGCAGGAGCGCGAGTTATTCACTCGTCGAAAGCAGGCGGCTGACACTGCTACGTCTTCCGACGCTGGTGGTGAGGACCCTGGCGTGTACCGCCTGCAAACAAACCCTGCCACCAACCTCTTGACGCCTCAGACAGCCGAGGATCCACACGATCTGCCGCCTTCCGCAATGACAGGCACAAGCCTGGATGCTCTCACGCGGTCTTTCGCGCGGTCTGACATTGCCTGCGCAACCACCGAGGAGATCAAGCAGGTAGTGTTAGCTGCCGAGGATGCAAATCGGCCAAGCTCCCGTCGCTATGACCCCGAAGGTCCGTCAAATGGCCTTTCCACTAGTGCTGTGGGAAAAGGATACGCACGTGTTGGTTACTTGCATCAATTCCTCATCCTCTCTGAGAGAACATGGAAGAATCTGTATCGCAATCCGATGCTGATGCTCACGCACTATGCGACTGCGATCATCCTAGCCGTCTTTTCTGGTTATCTGTTCTACGGACTGACGGATGATATTCCCGGCTTTCAAAATCGCCTTGGTCTATTCTTCTTCCTCTTGGCCCTCTTCGGCTTCAGCACACTTACCAGTCTTAACGTCTTTGCTACTGAGCGCCTTCTCTTTGTCCGCGAAAGAGCCAACGGGTACTACTCACCCGCAACGTACTTTACGGCAAAGGTCCTTTTCGATATTATCCCACTGCGAATTATTCCGCCTATACTGATGGGTTCCATTATATACCCCATGACCGGTTTGGTTCCCGACTCGGCCCACTTCTTCAAGTTCATGCTGGTTTTGGTGCTATTCAACCTGGCTGCTGCTGCAATCTGTCTCTTCATCGGGATAGTGTGCAAAGACGGGGGTGTAGCCAATCTTATTGGCAGTTTGGTGATGCTGTTCAGTCTTCTTTTCGCTGGCTTCCTGCTCAATCATGACGCTACGCCCGCTGGAGCGCTATGGCTTCAGACTTTATCCATATTTCACTACGGCTTTGAATCTCTAATAGTCAACGAAGTCGTGGAGCTCACCCTCGTTGACAAGAAGTATGGACTGGATATCACAGTTCCCGGAGCCGCCATTCTAAGCTCATTCGGATTCGATAATAGCGCCCTTTGGACCGATGTTCGAAATCTCGGCATCTTTGCTGCGGCATTCATCTTTTTGGCCTACGCCGCCATGCATGTTCTCCTGGTGGAGAAGCGGTAGTTTGACTCACTGGCATCGTCTTCTTCGCAGTGGCGACCGGATGAAGCGTACGCGCTTCGAGAGCACGTTTTGTATATAATTATAGCATGAAGAACCCAGAAAGTGTTTGACTGCAGGTGCTATGTTGGAAGACGTACGGTCTCAGTCATTTGAAAATAGTACCATCAAATCGGCTTTCTATTCATACGGTGGAATTTTCTATTCATACATGGCCGCTAATCAACTCTTGCCTTCATAGAGCAACGCAGACTACAAACACGTTCCCAGGATCGCTATACCATTTTTCCACCCGTAAGATCCTCTGCAATCTTCTTGTATCGTTGCGCGGACCTGTCATACTCTGATTCATAGATGTTGACGACCTTCTTGGAAGCACCAGAAGTGGCCTCAAGCATGTCCGTGACTGATGGAGGCTTACCGTACATGCCCCAGACGTTTCCAGATGTGCCGTAACGATTGACAGCTCGGCTCGAGGCCTTGAAGTGGTTCTCATCGAAGACTTGCTCGATCTTAGCCTTGAGCTCACTCTCATCAACGATAAAGTCAGCGGCGCTAATGTATAGCTCCATGAGGGCGTCTCGCCGGGCCTCACGCTTGGCGGTTTCTCGGGCCAAAAGCTTTGTGCGACTCAGATCTGCCCGAGCAAAGCGACCCGGGTCGAGATAGACTTTAGTATCCATGATGGATTCTAACACCGTAGCACGAGTCAGACGATCGTCCTCTCTTTCTGGGGCTGCTGCTGCGCGTTTATGCTCCTCGTATCTGTGACTGGCTCGGCGTCGTCGAATGGCTTCGCTCTTCGATCGCCGCTCCCATAGTTTTTGCAGTCCGTCCTTCAAGTTATTTCTCCTGCTCTCGGCTAATTGAGTCTTCCATCGTTGGATGTCATTGCTTGGTTCGCGACCTTTGCTGGACTCGGGGGCGGTGCGCTGAATGTATTCTGGCTGAACTTTCCTCTCGCTTTCGGTGCGCGGGAAAATGTCGCGGGGAGCTGGTAAGTGACCTCGCGGGCGCGTGTACTGTATTTCTTGAGATTGTGGAGGGTTGGATAGACGAATATAGGAGGGCGACTCGGGAGGAACGGTGTTGGAAAGAGCGGGCGTTGATTGGGAGAAGGGCCGGGCGGCAAAGATGAGCTTGCAAATGGCAGGCCGAGAGGATGATCCAGACACTTGCAGTGTAGACCTTACAGGCCCGGTCCACATCGCCGCCATTGGGATTGATGGCGCCAGGCCAACAAAGACGACCGATTACGTGCTGTGGTGCAACGAAAAACTATTGCGTGGTGGTGATGAGAGAAAGAGTATTTGGATGTCCTCGAGCGGCTTTGCCGGATCATCCAAAGTCCGATACGTAGCGACGCTTTCTGCGCAGAGAAACTGGGGCTGATAAGCTGATAACGTTTTTTTTTTCCATCTCAACCATCAAAATCCCTTTCTCCACCACACTCGCTTGAGCAGAAAGTTCACTATTCATCCAAATATCGTCTCTGGCGATTTCTCTCGCTGCGCAACCTGCTTTCCTGCATCCTCTCGTGCGGCCGCCTCGCCGACCGTTTCAAGATGGGTACCGGAAAGAAGGAAGCAACCCGGCGCGTGCGCCAGGGCAAGACCGGCGATGGCCTTGGTAACGTTCGTGTCAAGGGCGAGAACTTTTACCGGTATATTCCCTATCTGAGCCTGCCCCACGTCCAGCTCGATCGATATGTGGCTAACCCATCTTCAGCGATGCGAAGAAGGTCAAGACATTGAGTATGTACAAAGAGGGCAAGGTGCAACGGAACGCAGAGGGCAAAATCACAAAGGCCGCTACGTACCAGTCGCGAGATGTGCCCAACGCGCGAATCGAACCCAATCGCAAGTGGTTCACCAACACCAGGGTTGTTTCGCAAGATACACTCACAGCTTTCAGAGAGGCAATGGCAGAGAAGGCCAATGATCCATATCAAGTTCTTCTCAAATCGAACAAGCTGCCCATGAGTCTTATTCGCGATAGTCAAGACACGAATGGGAACAAGCAGCATCAGGCAAAAATGACCGTGGAAACTTCACCATTCTCTGAGGTTTTCGGGCCTAAGGCACAGCGCAAACGCGTCAAACTTGGGGTCGGCAGCTTAACTGATCTTGCGGATGATACTGAGAAGAGCATGGACCATTACCAGGACCGACTAGAGCAAGCCAAGCTTCTGAGTGGCAATTCTGGTCAAGACGGCGAAGATGGTTCAGCTACGATGGCCATCGAGCCTGTATTTGACAAGGGTCAGAGCAAACGAATCTGGAACGAGTTGTACAAGGTCATCGATTCCTCAGACGTTGTTATACATGTCCTCGACGCCAGAGACCCTGTCGGCACTCGTTGCAGAAGCGTTGAGAAATATCTGAAGGAGGAGGCCCCGCACAAACACCTTATTTTTGTTCTGAATAAGTGCGATCTAGTACCGACCAGTGTTGCTGTGAGTTTTCCCGAACACCGAACCCTGCTCTCAGCCGACATAAACCCCAATGTTCTTTGTCAGGACTCCTTCTTTTTTTTCTCCTATGAAGGTTGTCTGTTACAACATTGGGAGAGTAAAAATACCTTTCTCGCCTGCCCCAGCTTCTTGAAGTTGGTGGCTGATGGAGGCCGTTCTGGCTTCTGTCTTGAGATGGTCTGCGGGCCAAATGAGTTGAAGCCTGCATGAGCCTTGTTCTAGAAGGCATTAACTGGAGGTTTCTTAGTACTGGCCCGCACATCGCTTGCACATGCATATTCTCCCGTACCGAGGATGAGATTAAGTACTGACGGCTTTCTCGCAGGCGGCGTGGGTACACAGGCTATCTAAGGAGTATCCTACATTGGCTTTTCACGCGAGCATCACCAACTCTTTCGGCAAAGGATCTCTGATTCAGCTGCTTCGACAGTTTTCCAGCCTTCATTCTGACAGAAAGCAAATTTCCGTCGGTTTGATTGGCGGGCCAAACACCGGAAAGTCGTCCATTATCAACACACTTCTGAAGAAAAAGGTGTGCACGGTTGCCCCAATTCCCGGAGAAACGAAGGTCTGGCAATACGTCAGCCTCATGAAGCGAATTTACCTCATCGACTGCCCCGGTGTCGTGCCGCCTTCGAGCACAGACACGCCAACGGATCTTGTGCTTCGGGGCGTTGTTCGCGTGGAAAAGGTTGAACATCCTGAGCAGTATATAACTGCGCTGTTGGGTCGAGTCAAGCGCCATCACATGGAGAAAACATATGAGCTGAAGGGCTGGCAAAATGCCACCGAGCTTCTTGAGCTTCTTGCCAGGAAGAGCGGTCGTTTATTGCGTGGAGGCGAGCCTGACCTAGATGGAGTCGCAAAGATGGTCTTGAATGACTTCATGAGGGGCAGAATTCCGTGGTTCACGCCTGCGCCTCCGGCGGATGGTGCACCTGACGGCCCTGTGGAGGGACGGGCAGGCAGACTTGGTGAAATGCCCCAGAAGCGAAGCAGGGCCGAATCAACGGGTGAACAGGTCTCTTCGCCGCCTACCAAGCAGAGACGGAGCGAGGTGAGCGATGATGAGGCACCGTTCGAGGGGTTTGGGAGCGATTCGGAAAAGGCGTCGACTTGAGATGACCTCGACTTATCAATTCAGACTTTACCTCTGATCGAAGGGATGCAGAGCCCTATCTCGCGCGGCAGAAATACGCGACAGAGCCTCCTCGGGTATAACATGTGCTCTCGCATATGTTCGCTTCTTTTACGTCTCGGAACGCATTTATTGTGTCCGAGTGCGATCGGCTTCCGTACTTCGGCCAAGTTCTTGACAACAGTTAATGGACCGACGTCTACCTCCTCGACGCGTCGGGCATGACTGGATTGCATTACGATGCCGGATGCAGACTTGTACAAGACATGGCCCTGCGGCGACCAGGTGTCGATTGCGACTGGTGTGCCATCCCTGCAGCATTGGCTACAGCACAACAGATCGAATAGCAGCATCTGTGTGAATCTCGCGGTTGAGTAGTGCGAAACCGCAACCAGCTTCGATCACGATGCGCAACGAACTTCACATGCGCCACGGTGTGAAACATTGTCAGCACTAGGTCTCCCGTGGAGACGATTATGCATGGCCATTTCCTTCATGTGCTTAAGCGGTACGTGTCAAAGGTCACCCATGGCCGCACGCCAGTCGGGCCTGCGATGTCCCCTTAGCGAGATCTGCTTGGGTGGTTCTGCGGCGGCCCTGCTGCATTGCTGGCGGATGCATGGCTCACACTGTCCGATGGATAACTTCTTCGAGGAAAAGAAGGTGTCATTCCAACTAAGGACAAGCACGGCTGTTATAGTCTCAGCGTTTGTCACGGGCGATCTCGTTCGGCCTATCTCGACAATGTGCCCTCGTTCACTTAGCAACGGGACGAGACGTCTGTGAGCGCTGCATCGGACATGTCGCATATTGCCGTCTTTCCTGCCTTTGCCCGTGCGACATGGCCTGTCCAGTAGTCGCTGTCGAGACAGCGAGAGAGAAAGAGGCATACAGTAGAGGCGGTGCTTTTATGTCGACTACGACGTGAGTATCTATAGTCCCAATGGACATTATCACTCACTTTGGCGACTTTCATATGTCTGTCCACGTGATACAGATGCGTCGTTGGATGGCTGTTATGCGTCATGTGGAGAGTTATCGGCCGCTGGGTCGCAAACAGTGCAGACAATACTGAAAAGACTTCAGTGGACCAATGTAGCTTCTCTTGGACTCCTCTTCCGCTGGCGATAAACACGCAGCTTACGTTCTTGATGTGGCGGTCGCCTGTCCATCACGTAGAGTAGAGGCAGCTGTTCACGGACGGGCCTCACTACGTTCGTTACTGATACGCAGGTGTGCGTGCTAAGTCCAGAATGCAACAACCACATACAGCCACACACGCACACATAGGTTGTACTGTTGTGCGTTATAACGGATGCATGCACGATGGAGGCCTGCACTAACCACGAGCAATCTCGGGAGGCATGTTACTATAAGGCATTCGAAGTATATCAAGCTATTCTAGCCCATCCTATAGACAGTCGAAGTAGGCACGAGCAGACAAGACCTAACTCTCCTCTATGAAAAAAATTCTTGCCTAGTAGCTATTAGTATAAGGGGTCTTTCTATAGGGCTGCTAAGGTAAGGATCGGTTATACTCTAATAGTCTATATAAAGAATATATTAAGAGTGCAGCTATCCTTTAAAAGACTCTTACTCTCCTAATAGACGGCCTGGGTATATAATAGTATTATATATTATATATATTATACGCTTAATAAGTAGTATTAGCACCCGGCTATTTAAGGTTTCTTCCTGACTCTATTATATAAATAATAGCTAGCTCGCTAAGAAGAGTTTTTTTCTTTATAATATACTTTAAGTATATTTAACTATAAGAGAACTATAGCTAGGAAAACTATAATAAACGCTCGCTAGAAAGTCTATAATCTTTACTTTTCCTTTATTTCTACTCTTTAAGTGCGCTTAATATAAGTAAGTATACTTAAGATAGCGGCTTAATAACTTATTAATAAGAGAGGGGCTTAATAATTATTAATCTAAGAGGTTAAAAAGTAAGTCCGCTCTTTTATTAGACTTTAAGCTAATTCCTATATACTTTCTAATATTAATAAGTATAACGTTTATATTTATATAAGTAGCTAGTTTAAGTTATCTTTCGCCCTAAATAAGGTGTCTTTAATATTAAAAATATAAATAAGTAAGTAAGTAAATAAATAAATAGAGCCGGTAGGAACTGCTATAATACTTAAGATATATATAGTTCTCGAGAAAATTTTATAGTTAAAGTAGGTAACGGTAGTTAAAATAAGTAAATATAAGTATTAGTATTAAGATAAGTAAGTATAAATAAGATAAGCTATATATATAAAGTATCTACTTTACTATTTATACCTGCCTTAATTATATATATATATATATATATAGTAAATTTACTGCTATCTTTTTTTATATATATTATTTTACTTTATAATATAAAAATAAAAGACTAGTCTTAATACGTTTATATATAAGCGTTTAGTAAAGAAACTATAAACTTAAAGGAGAAAAGAGTATAGCTCTACCTTACTACCGGTATAGTTACTAATAGAGCCTAGTTAATATACCTATATAATCCGTAGCGTTTTAGACCTAAGCTATTACGTCGTATATTTACTTATATTAGGGATAGGTAGTAAAGTAGAGAGGGCTTTTATTCTTAAGGCTTAAGACTAAAGCTTATAGAGGGGAGATTCCCTCTATAATAACCCCGCTTAACCGATATTTTATAATCGAACCGCTAGTAACTAATAGGGTTAGTTATTCTAACGCTATAATACTATAGGGTAGGGTAGTATCTCTATAGGATATAATAACTATACCCCGCCTATAGGCGGCTAGCCTAGCCGCCTTAATAATTAAGCTTAAATATATATTAGGGTAACGCGTATTATTATAATAATTTCTCGCGTTATTGCTTTTTCCTCTTTTTCTTCTTCCTTAACGCTATTATAATCTTACGACCCTCGCTATAATATTTCTATGCTTATTTCTCGTTACCTAAATATACCCTTTTTATTTTTATTTCGCCCTCCTTAATAAAATAGCGCCTATTACTTTTTATTAATCTACTAAAAAGTTATATAAGTCCTATAGCCGTAAGCAGGCGAAAAGCTTTAAGTACGGCTTAAGTTATTCGAAGCTATATCGCTAGCCTCCCGCTATAGTCCCGGATAGGATTAAGAAAGCATCTAGTAAGGTTACTAGTAGCGGCGATAATAACGACGAGGAGATAGGTAATAATACCCCCTCTATTAATAATATTATCGATAATAATAATAATAATAATAATAACGATAATAATAACGATAATATCGGTAATAATAATAGTATAGATTAGGATAACTCTAGATCCGATAACGAATCGGTATTAGGTCTTATCTAAGGTAAGCCTTTTCCCGATCTATTTATTAATATAGATACTAGCGGATATAGGGATAGGAATTCCCTCCTTTCCGCCGATAACTTAAGGGTTAATCCCCCTAAGAACGATAATAAGGCGGACGAGGAAATTAGCTTTAGGGGTAAAGAGCCTAATTCTAAGAATAAGCCGCTCGATAATAAGGAGGCCTTAGATAACGATAACCTCCCTAGCGAGGAGGATAAGGGAGTCGCTAATATAAGAGCCGCGGATTGCTCGTATCTATATAAGGCTTTAAAGTTCCTTCGTAAGAGAGGTATTATTAATCTTCGTAATTAATATATATATTATCTTTAAGTAGCTTATTAAGAATATAATAAGATTAATCCCCCGGATAAAAAAGTCCTTATTATTAGGTATAAAATATCTACCCCTTCCTTAGTATCCTATAATACTTACGCTAAAGGGTATAAAATATATTTACCGATAAGCGCTACCGATTTACCTACTTTTCGTAATCTAAATTACTAATAATAGATAGGTATTAAATAGTATAAAAGGAGATTATAACGATCTTATTGCTTTTCTTTTAATCGCTAAAGCTAAAAATAATTATCTCCTACCGGATAGAGACCTATTTTATACCTTAAAGATACGCTAGCGAATCGCTATAGCTACCTAAGGGCTAATTAAGGTATTTATTAATATATCGTTAGCTTAGGTTCGCTATTTTAATTTAGCTAGGGTATAGAAGAAGACTTAGGTTTATAATAAGCGCTCCCCCTTCGAATAGGTATCGGTTAATTAATATATCCTAGGATTAATAGGCCGCCTATATAAGGATAGTAGCTAAGCGGTAAGAGCTACTTCTTTTATAAAATCCTCCTTTACCTTTTAACGCGTTAGGGTAAAACTAGATTCTTTATATATCCCGGATTAAGCCCTATCTAAATAAGGACGATATAGGAGGCCTTACCTAGGAAAGGGCTAAGGAGGACGAATTCCCTCTTAATGCCGATTCGCCGCTAGTCTAGGACCTAATTAGCGTTAATTCGGACCTATATTAGGCTTATAGTATTAGGAATCCTATTACTTATAGGTCGAGGCGTTATTAGCTAGCGGCTATTAGCTAAGCCGAGGGTATTCCTCCCTTAGTTCGGTATTATTTCCCTTTATCTTCTTTAGTCTCCTTATATCGGTTTCTTTTATTTATTTATTTTTCCTTAAATCCTTTCCTTCTTTTAGGAGATAATAATATTTAATATATAATTATAGGTTATCTAGGGGATCTTTCGCGGCCGAATCGATAAATATTTATTACTTAAAAATAAAATAAACGTTAGCTATTTAGGGATTAGGAAGTCCTTTTCCTTTTAGCTTATCGTTTAGATATTTACCTTATTTAGAATTCGTCGATAAGGCGTTAGGAGTTCCCTATATCTTTATTAGTAACCTACTAGTTATACTCGAAGGGCTACCCCTTCTATTTAACTAAGTAATAAGTTATACCCTTATACCTCTTCTTTTCCTTAATTTCTTAGACTTCCTACTTACTATTATCCTCTTTTAGGTCCGGTATCGGTAATAATTTATTATCCTTCTATCGACTTCCCGACTCGATCTATAGTTCTAATAACCCGATATAGAATATATTATATAGTCTAGAATACTTCTTTAGGAGGGCTAGATAATACGCTTATTAACCGATATATTATAGTACTCGAAATAGGCCTATAAACCTTAGGGATATTTTCTTTTCCCCTTTCTTAATTTTTAGGTTCTTTATTAAAAGTCCGATTAAGCTTCTTATATTTAAGTTAAGCGGAGTATATTTACGATTATAATATTTCTTTTATAATTCGATAGCTTTTCGCTAGTATTCTTTAAGTCGTAGTCGAAGTTATTCGAGTTTTTTTAATCGCGCTTCTACCTTTAATACCCTTTCTATTAGCGTATCTTCTATGATATATAAGTAAAAATTAAGGTTAAAGCTAAAAAGGGCTATATATAATATTACTTTTATTATTATATTAAATATATTATTTACTACCTATTAAGCTATTATTAATAGCTATAGCTAGTAAATTTATTCTATATTAGTAAAATACTTTAAATAATAAATAATAATCTAATTTATCCTTTCTATCTAACTATCGGTCTAAGGGTAGAACGCTATTAATAACTAGCGTTTAATCTTACTATAATAATATAAGTTAGATTAGAATTTACTTATAAATATTAATCCCCTATCTATTATAATACCTAAAGGAGGTCTAAAACGTAATTCTACTTCTTAATAGAAAATCTCTATTAATTCTATTACGGTTAATATTATAGCTATAGGTAGGAAGAGATAGTATTTAGTAAATCGGTCTATAATAACTAAAATAAAGTCTATTTCCTTTCTTTTAAAGTTTGCTTATAGTAACGCGACGATAAAGTCTATAGAAATTTCTTCCTATAGTTATAGTAGAATTAGTAGCGATTCGAGCTTTCTATAAGGACGATACCTTTATAGGACGACCCCTTAGTAAATTTAATATTATCTAACGTAACTTATAACGTCTTTTTTTATACCTAACTAATAGAATTTCCTTTATAGGAGCTCTAAGGTCCTAAAGACGCCGAAATAGCCTACTAATAGGTTATTATAATATAACCGTAATAGCTTTTATCTTAACGTAGCGTTATTAGGTATAATAATCTAAGTTTTCTAGAAAAGTAATCCTTACTTAACGTTCTAACCGTTAAGATTATTCTTAGGCTTTACTTTCGGATCCGCGGCGATTCGTCGCTAAATTTAGATATCTTCTTCCTAAGCCCGCTATAGGGTCTCTTTAAGATTATCTATTAAGTTTTTACCTATAATAGTTTTATTTATAATCGCTTATTAGATTATAGCTTTAGCTATATACTATTTATAACTAATATATATTCTTGCTTATTTAGCGATATATTTATAAATTAGCGGTAGAATATAACCGATATTACTATTTATATAGGTTATTTTTTTAACCTAAAGCTTTCTCTATAAGTTAGGGATAAGCTTAATAATAAGGGGTTCTTCCCCCTAGTAGTCTAGCCGCTTCGATAGTAGGTCGGCTAGGTTTCCCTTTTTAGAACGATATTTAACGATAAATTTAAATAGAGATAGATATATATACTATTATACTTACTTATAGTTTAATTTACTTTATCTTATAAAGCTCTATAGGTTTTAATAGTCTATAAGGACCTTAATTTATTAATCCGTCCCTTTTAGGTAGTATCTTTATTATTAAAACGCTAAAACGATTATAAATAGCTCTTAATCTAGTATACTATAATTAAGCTTTAGTCTATTAAACTTCCTAAACTAAAACGCTATAGGGTAGTAATAGCCTTTTAGGTTAGGCTATAAGAGAATAATAGATATTATAAATTATAACGTATTAATCTTAATACGGATAGGGGTAATAAGATTAAAATACTATAGAAGCGGTGCTTTTAAAAATATATATTTAAGTATACGAAACGCTTATAATTTATTATCGCTAAGCTAAACTTATTTAGGCTTCTTACCGTCTTTATTACCCTTTAATAGGGTAGTTAAAGGGGTAATAATACCTAAGTAATTATAAATAAAATAACGGTAAAAATTATAGAACCCTAGGAATACTTATATATCCCTATAGGTATAAGGTTTATTTTAATCTATAATAATAATAATATATTAAGGGTTAATAGAAATACTATTAATATATAATACGAAACCTAAAAAATCGATATTTATCTAGAAGAAATAATACTTTAAAATTTTAGTATAGAGCTCTACCTCCTATAGCCTCTAGAGGACTCGATAGAGATACTCGATATATTTAGCCTCGTTTCGTAAGTAAATTAATATATTATTAAAGTAGGTAATATAGATTATATCGAGTAAGTCTCTAAGCGCTTAGTAAATATAACTTTAAAAAGTAGCTAGGGCGTTTATTAACCTAAAAGGTAATATTAAGTATTTATAATAACTATATCGCATTCGAAACGCTATTTTCTACTTATCTCCTTTTTTAATCTAAATACGCTAATATATATTATAGATATTAATTTTAGAAAAGAACTTAACCCTTTTATAACGGTTTATAATCTCTAAAATAAAAAGGAGAGGGTAATAGTTCTTCTACGAAACCCTATTAAGTTTATAGTAGTCGATATATAACCGAAGAGTACTATCTTTCTTAAGAACGAAAAGAATTAGCGCCCCTATTAGGCTCTTCGATTTATAGATCTAGCCCTTCCTAATTGCTTTATATAAGTATTCTTAAAGGGTTTATAACTCCTTAGGAGAAAGGGGATAAATAGGACTATAAAGGGGGTTCTCCCCTAATAAAAGGTTAATAATATAGTCTATCCCCTTAACTCTCGGTAATAAATTAAAGTTATCTATCGAGAATATATCTTTATAGCCTATTAGGTAAGTTAATAGGGCGATATTATTTCGTAGGGGTTCCGCTAATTCCTTATTTTTATTAAATAAAAGGATTAATTCCTAATAAAGGATAATAATATAGATATAGGCGATATTATACGCTATTATTATAAAGTCGTCTAGCGGTATTAATTTAAAAGCGGTAGTATTAAAATACTATACTCGACGATAGGGTAGGAGGCTAATCCTTTCGGTTATTAGAGTTAATATCCTAAATAAGATTAGATTCCTTCCTTTCCTATATAGGGATTCGATACCGATATACTATCGATTTAGCTTTTTTTCCTATCCTTAAGAGTTACGTAATAATAAAGATAACTCCTAAACCCTAAACTATTATATAGGTATACTATTAATACCTAAAATAATAAGGGCTTCTTAAGAAATTAAAAGAAATTAGTAGTCTTAAGCGAATTTAAGATCTATAAGATTAACTTCGCTATATATATCTAAATCGGCTATAATAGCCTAGCGATTTAACCCTTTAAGCTATACGGTAGTAAATAGTTTTATCTCTACTATAGCTATAGATATTAAGGGGGAGGTCGTTACCCTAACTTAGCTGCTTTTCCCGGCTTTAAGCTAGTAGCTTTATATATACTTATTAATATATAATAATTCTTTACTATATAACCGGGCTTATTATAACGGTAATATATTAGGGTTTTACTACCGCTATAGGGCCGTTCCGATATAATACTTAAGGTATCCTTTCTTTAGTTTAACTTCGGCGAGAAAAAGGGGTCTTTTAATAATTTAGACCCTTTATTAGATAAATCTTAATTACCTAAATAACCTATACTTCGACCCTAAGCCGATTATATATAGCCCCTATTTCTTCCTTAATATATACCTCTTCTCTCTTTTAATTCTAAGGTATCTATAATACTTCTTTTCTTAATATTACCTAAAGCGTCCTAATACCTTTAGGCTATCTAGATAACCTCCTTATATATTATAGATAATAAAGGAATAATATATAAATTAAGTTACGCTTATAGGTTAGGCTATAGCTTAATAAAAAAGGATAGGACTTAAGTTTTCTCTAAAGGTCTCTCGAAATATTTCTCTAAAGAATTAAGGTAGAGGCTAAACTCTTATAGTAACTATCCTTCCCTTTACCTAGCTTTCTTAAGTTATATTATTAAAAGGGTCTCTTAGTTAATAGAGTCTTTAATTAGGATAAAAGTCTATTCTTTAAAAGTAGCCTAATCTCTCTTATAGACGGATTAAAAAGCCGATTCCTATTCCTTAACGAATCGTCTCTATCTCGCCTTATAATCGTTATATATATAGTCTAATATAAATAAAATCCTCCTTAATTCTCTCTTAAATCGTTATAAGGTAGCTATAAAAGTATTATATAGATCCCCTAACTAATCGAGTCTTTTCTTCGGGTTAATAGGCTAAGAAAGCTCTAGAATATTCTCTAATCGAATATCCTTTCCTTTACGCTTATCTAACTTAATAGAGCTCCCTTTTTATCTCCTCTTCGATATCGTTCTACCCCTTTCTTTTTACCCTATTACCTTTTTCGTTAACTCCGCCTCTCGGTCTTATAGTAACTTAAGCTCCTCTAGCCTTATAATTCTCTATCGGATTATTTCTAGGTCTATTAAGGCTTAAGAAGCTACCGAGTCGTTAACGTTTTATCCTTAATCCCCTCTTTCTTTATAAAAGGAATTAAGAGATAGGGTTCTTTCGTATAGAGAGGTAATCGGACTCTAATTAAGCGCGGGCCCGATATTAGGGGAAGGTCTAAGAGATATAATACTAGGTACCCTAAAAGGGAAGCTTTAGAATTATTACGTCGTATATTTACTTACGCTAGGGATAGGTAGCAAAATAGAGAGGGCTCTTATTCTTAAGGCTTAAGACTAAAGCTTATAAAAGGGAGATTCCCTCTATAATAACCCCGCTTAACCGACGTTTTATAATCGAACCGCTAGCAACTAGCGGGGTTAGTTATTCTAACGCTATAATACTATAGGGTAGGGCAGTATCTCTATAGGATATAATATAAGCTATAGCTTAAGTTTATAATATATAGTTAAATAATAGTACTCTACTTTTATAATGCCTAATAAAAGAAAGAGTACGCTTTATAAAAGACTGCGTAAAGTATATATAATATATAATTTAAAGTCTGATTTTAAAGTAAAATACCCGCTTTAGCCTTCTATATACCTCTTAGCTAAGTACTTTTACGTGTTAAGTAGGTATAATAAGAGAGGTTATAATAGGCTACGCTTAAAATAAGAACTATAATATAGCTATAGTTAATTAATAAAGGACTAAAGATTAGACCGAATTTAGTAGGAGATAGGTATGAATAAGCCCCTATTTAAGGGGATAATTATACTTACTCTTAAGTCGGAGCTTTTTTTCTTCTTTAACTTAAGATAGTTAATTAATATCTATACTATATTAAACTAAGGCTTTACTAGACTTCTATAAAGGCTAAAGTAGAATTATTTAAGTATATTATAGTATTAAACCGGTTAATATAATATTAGTCTTTAAAGACTAATTAAGTTATAATTATCTAATAGATAAGAGTAAAGCTAAGAATCTTGAACTTTAAAGTCTCTTTTACCTCTTATAACCTTTCTTTTGCTCTTTATAGTACTTTTTACCTCTTTTATCTCCGGATCCCTATTATAACTTTTTTTATATATAAGGTCTCTTTATATAAAAGACCTCTTACCTACCTATAGCCCTCTTACTTATTTATAACCCTTTTATCCGCCTTATAGCTCTCTTAACTATCTATAAACCTATTATTTATACCTCTATTATCTATTTAAAATGCTCTTACCTGCTTCTACCCTTCTAGTCCTTCCGTTTTAACGCTCTTATCTTTATAAAATATTCTCTTTATAATTTTAATATTATACTTTATAGCCTACCTAGCTAAGTAGTAGAATATACTTTTATATTTAATTATATAATTCCTATATATAATATATTCCTTACTCGTCTATATATACTATATATATTAAGCTAGTAGGTAATAAAGAGATAAATAATATCTCTTATATAATCTAATAACTATTTAATATATATAATAATATTATTATAAAGGGAACCTATAACTTTTACCCCTTTATATATAATAACCCTTTAAAGAGGGTTTATATAATATCTTTTATATCTTTATTATTAATCCTTTAGTTTTTTATCTATTTAGGTTCTTTTTTTAACCCCTTAAATATATAAACTATATAATTATAAAAAATAGACTTTCTTTCTAAGTAAATAGAAAGATAATAATAATAACTAATTCTTTTAATATTTAGTCTATATATATATATATACCTAGCTAGATTAATAATATATATTATATATACTCTATAGAGTAGATATCTTTTTTTTAATAATATCTCTCTTTCTAATAGAGTTTTATTACTTTTTATAAATATATTAAGTTTAAAATATTTAAATTATTTTAAGCTTATATTTTATTAACTATATAGACTTTATTTTTAAGTAATAATCTATTAATAGTATTATTTTAGATAAAAAGAATAATATACTAGTAATATAATTTTTATCTTAAAAGAGAATAAATATATTAAGAGCATGTTTATTTATTATTATATTATGCAATAAAACGGTTTTAGCTACTCTCATAAGAGACTACTTATAACTAAAATCTCTCCTATTACAATACAGTCTTCTAACCCCTCTTCGTAATCCAGCTTAGCGCGCGATAGTACCTAAGGTATAGATAGTACCTTACCCGCCGGCTAGAACGCAAAGGTCCCAGGTTCACTCCGAAGGCGCGTCTTGCTTGTGAAGCCGCAGATCCAAATTGAATCTGATCGCGGCAGAACCAACACCCTCCCGACTTTCGGCCGGTCCAGGCAGTGAACTCACTGTAGATTCATTCTGCGCAACAGTCACACTGTCAGCACCCACTCCTGGTCGCGTATCGTCGACGCAGCGCTCGTGAAGCACCATGGGATCATCGTCATCAAAGGCCGTATCCAACGCCAGTCGTGGAAGTATCCCGCGCAAATTTCCCTCCAGACCGCTCGGCGCCGCGCTCCCCACCAGCGCCAGGCCTGGCGCAGGCTCAGCGCAGAGATCGCCGCCGTTATCGGACACGGCAAAAGCCCAAGGTAGGCATAGCTTGTGTTGAGCCGCCGAAGGAGCCATACTCGGATCTCTCCGAGAACATTCCCGGGCGAAGTGACTGACCGAACATCATTGAAAGCCACGCCTGTCGACGCCAGGGAGCTCGAGCAAAAATCTGGCGACTTCTCCCGACGCCTGCACGACATGGGCATAGTCCAACCCAAACCGACATTCTCCCCCTCGTCCCAGGCAAATCTGAACGCCACGCAGTCACACTTTTCGGCACCGATGTTCCCCCCAGCCCGAAATAACGTGACACTTTCTGTTCTCGAAGCAAGGCGAGAGCTCGAGAAGCAAGCCGAGGAAGAGCTGGAACATGCTGGACGGCCAGGACACCAAGGCAGGCAGTTTCTTAACATGCGTACTGTGATGGACGCTGTAGGACTGAGAGAACAGGGGGTGCCAACGGCTGCCATTGAGCAGAGACTGGGGCTCAAACCCGGTGTATTGTCAAAACTAGGATCGCAAGATATACTAACGCCTGCATCAACCAGGTGATATGATCACGACAACAACTCCGTCGATTTGCACCAAGATTGCATGTGTTCCAGCGGTTCGCTTCATCAATACACATCAAAATGTCTGAAGAGTCGCTCGTCGACGACCCGACTGTGCATGATTCGCAGGGAAAGAAACCGCCAACGCCAACACAATGATCCGCTCAAGTAGCGGCGCGAGCCTTCAACCGCGTGGCCGGCTGGCAGACATTCTTTTATCGACAAGACGCCCCTCTGTCATCATTGCAACGACTGAAAACAGTTCGTCTTGGAAGCAGTCATGGCTTTACAAAATCTACCACGCGGCGTGACCTCCGTCGATCCTCAAGTCGCTGCCAGTCATGAATGTGCTTGCGTCACTAAGGAGGAAGACAGCGGCGCCACGGAACTCGCTCGGCATGCTGAGGCGGTTGAGCATGTTCTCCTTAGGCCACACCTCTTTTCGCTCTGGAAAGTCGTCAAAGAGGTTTTGTAGCATTTGTGTCATGATATATCCCGGAGAAAGGGTGTTGACCCGGATTCCGTGCTCGCCCCACTCGGCGGCCAAGCTGCGGCACAGTTGGATAACTGCAGCCTTGGAGGCATTGTAGGCTCTGGAGTACGCACACATCAGTTCTTCTGGCCGCATGATGAAGGGCAAGCGATGATGATTGGGATCCCGGAGTTTTACTTACGGCGCGTACATGCCACGATTGGCGATGGTGCCGCTCATGCTGGCAATCATACAAATGCTCCCCTTCTGCTTCAGGCGGACCATTTGTCGCGCAGCGGCCTGCGCAGTCATGAAGGCACCGGTCACATTGATGCTCATCATCCTGTCGACTTCTTCGGGGGTGTACTCAAGAGCAGGCATCTCGTGGTTGATGCCTGCGGCTGCGATGAGACCATCTAGCCGTCCAGTCTGGTCGGCAATCGACTCCATAATTTTGTTGAGCTCTGCGACATTTCGGACGTCGCATTGATGATATGTGAGAGTTGTGTCGAGCTCACGTCGCGCCCTCTTACAGACCTCGGAAAAGCCTGAACTAACATCGTTAGCGGGAGACGGGAGCCGGTCGATGCAGTGGACTGAGATAAGAGAGCAAGAGTCAGCTGGCGATGGCAGAATGACGTTGGTTCGGTCAAGGATGCAGACCTGTTGCGCCCGCTTCAAGAAGGGCTTCTGCCTGTACGAGGCCAAGACCCCTGGCACCACCCGAGACAACGACGACCTTGTCCTGGAGGCTAAATTCGGGCAGTAGGTGGGGCCGGGGCGCGGGGGCAAGATCCTGCCGCGCGGGGTTTGTATGCACGGCACGGCGGTACAGAAAGCGGAGCCGTGTTACTGCCGGACCGACCGCTAACGGCGGGGCCCGGATAGCCCGGGGTCCGACCAACCGCCCAAGAGAAGGAGCGAATCGCGCCATGGACATGTTTCTTTGCTTGGTGCACGTCGATTCTTGCTCGGTGTACGTCGAATATCAATACTGCTGATAGTAGGTTTCCGCGATAATCAACCGACGCGACAGGAGATGCCCGGGAACAACAGCGCGACGGCCACGGAGTTGGACGAGGTAGGGGCAAAGAGAAGTTGCGAGAGCTGGGAGTGCAGCGAGTTCGTGGAGGAAGAGGGTAGCCTTTTGTACAGTCAAGGAAATTCACGACTACGGCAGGATGATTATGGCAAGGGCCGGAAAATGCATGGCACAGGGCAGACTGGCGGAGTGAGGAGTAGTTTAAGCTGGCTGATCGGCAGAGAGGTGGCGCAGCGTCGAGCACCGGGAACGGGGTATGGGGCTGGTCAGAGGAGGCTCGGCAAAGTCGAGTCCAAGTGAGACGATGACAGTTCGGTGATTGTGTCCGTACGAGGGTCACGAGGTCTGGAAGAGGGAGCTGGAGGGCGGGGAAGGGGGGAGGGGCCGCAGGCATGAGGGGACGCATGTTGTGGGGGACAAGCCAGACGGAGACGCGCATGTATCAGAGAGGCCTCTTCGCCTAGTACATACTTTTCTGCGAGTTGAATGGAGGGCTTTGAGTTATGAGGTAGGTTCTCTGATTTTCCCATATTCTCGCAGCCGGACCTGAAAGGGGTTGACAAGGTGAGTGGAGCGACAAAATCCGGTAAGACCGCAGTATCTGGGCAGCCTGGGAAGGAAAACCCGAGCATTTAATCGCAGCATCAGCTCAAGTCGAGTCTCTGGCCCGAAGCGGTCGATGGAAGACAAGCATAGACAATCTCAAATGTGTCGGGGATCTCGAGAGCCCCAAGACCGCTCCATCCTTTCCGAAGGCTGCTGGCCTCATTCTTTTGTCGCGTCATGAATGTCTCTGATAGCAACATCGTGTGAGGACATGTAACGAAGAACTGTCGGCGCGCCGCACAAGATATGCATGTCAGAGCAGGAGCTGGCGGGCGTGCGGGAAACGATCTCGTCCTCGTAGGATGTGGAAAGTGCCATGTCATTGCCCCTGAACCTGGGAGACTCGAAAAGTGCGTTGATCCGGCAGCTCCGGCGGCTCGGTAGCTGCAGGTAGGGACAGAAACCGGGGGGGGGGGGGGGGGTGGCATGCGTAAAGCAGGAGGACCTCCCTCTCTCGGGAAGCCCCATGGAAACAAGGCGGAGACGAGCAAATGCAAGCATACTGTAACTTAACTACTGTACAGTATGCATCCTGGTTGCTTGGCACAATGGGTTCGAAGTTGGTCGGGACGCCAGCTCCCATGCGAACCCTAGCCTGGGTACCCGTACATAAGTCAAGTAGTGGATCGCCAATAGGTCGTTGGATCGAACGGCTACCAGGAGGCCAATGTCGAATCGCCGAACAGAATATGGGTTTCATGGACGCCAGACCAGTTAGCTTACCGTTGCCTGGCATGGATGCGTACCATACTCGTCTGTTGACGAATGCTGGTCAACGGTGGTCGCTGCTGCTGCTTCTGAGCACAGAAACGACGGCAGATGCTGTGTAACCGCCACTGACGCGTGACGGTGACGGCGAGGCCTCGCAAGGGGTCCCGTGGCTCACAATTGCAGGGTGCGCGCGACTTTCTGTCGTGTTGGGGACTTTCGCTGGATGAGTTGCAATCCAAGACCGTACTACGGGATCGTTGAGCCTTGCCGATTCAGCTGCCGGCCGAGCACATGATAGCACGGGAAAGGGGATATCGTGATCCCAGCGGAGCATCCATTTACCCTCCTGGACAGCCAGGCATACTTTGTACAGAAGCGGAGAAAATGGTCGAGGAGGTCGGTGCCCTTGGACTGGGCTGATGCACTTCGGAATACCTTATTAGGCTAGCCGAACAGGGCGGCTGATTTCCATGTCGCCTGCCTTCCTGTGTCTGTTACGTAGCCTACCTACCTACATACTGTACCAAGTTGCAGTATTCGTTTATTCCGTAGCCGAGTTCGGAAGGAACGCGGGACAAGGAGGGATGATTCTTCTCGCTAACCTGCCTCATGGACTCGTGCTCTTCCAGTAATATTACCTACTACCTAGTACTGTACGTCCGCTTGAGTATTACGCATCTCTACCAAGTACGACTTGCTCTCCAGATATTCCAAACGGCTCGTGTGTCTACACTCGTTGGTGCCCCCCCTCAGCTACAGTACAGTACACCTCTGCTTGCACTCAACAGTGGGCTCCATGGAGAAGACACTGACCGTCGCAACCAGTACACAGGTAGGTATGGCCTGCGAAGTATGGGAGTAGTTCATATACTACTTATTGTACGAAGCTCCAAGCGCGGTACACAACTTCAGGTGATACTGGCTCAGAGCGGCATGCGGCCGTCAGGATCCATCGCCGGTGGATGGGTGCGAAAGTTCCTTGGGCGATCGAGCGGTGGTGTTTTGGCGCACCCCGTTGGCGGGTCTTGAAGTTCAGAAGGTTCATACAGTGCAGTACGAAGTACTTGGTAGGCAAGTCCCACAACAAGCTCCACCCCCACATTCGAGACCCCGCGTCCCACTACTTAGCCTCTTTACCTGCCCATCCTCCTTCTCCACTACGGATTTTCCTAATTCGGTAACAAGATAATTACCTATATATACGGATAAATATCTATCCTATTAAGACTGCAAAGGTGCCAGCTATATATAGAGCCCTATATTATTATTATAGTAGGCTTATAATATAGAGTAAATATTAAGTGCCTTAAGAAATTATCCGTTTAGAGGTAGCCTTAAGAGGCTTATAACATATCTATAATATATAATAAGGGAGATTATAAGTACTTTTCCTACTATATAAATAAGAGAGTATAATAAGTAACTTAAATCTATATTATTATATTTATCTACTTCCCTATAAGTAACCTAGCTAGTATTTTTACAGTCCTAATAGAACTATATAATATAATACTTTATACTTAAATAAGAACTTATATATTAATAAGTACTTAAATAAGATGTCTATATAATATATAAGCTTATATATCTATCTTATATAAGTTATATTTTAATAAGGGTTCTTTTATATCTCTTTTATAGTATAAGCGACTTATATTTAGCTATTAATCCCTACTTATCTATATATAATAATTATAAAGCCCTTATAAATATAAGGCTCTTTTATCTAGCCTATTACTTTTCCTATTAAGTATATTTAATAAGTTAATTATAGCTTAGCTATATTATTTTAGTATATACTTTAAAACCTTAATTTTAATCTTATCTCTAAGTAACCATCTCCTTAAAAATATATAATTAATAAACCCCTATTATTACCTTTTACCCTAACCTAACCCGAACTTTATAAATATTTCTATAAACTTTAAAAGTTATAAAACCCTAGATAAAAAATATATTCTCTAGATTACTTATTAAGTTAGTTATAGCTAATTTAGCTACGATTAACCCATTTACTTAGCTCTATAGGAAAAGTAGTAGGCTGGATAAGAGGTGCCTGGATATATTTTACTTCGGAAAGAATCGTCTTTCGTGTATTACGACCCCTTAAGATATGAGACGCAACGTGTCTGCGTATGCAGCCATATAAAACAAGCTTAAAGGCTGTTAGGATGCTCTTATTCACAGTGATGACGAATTGTTAGGGAAATATCGTCTTACGTCGCAAAAACTATCGCTTGTACCATGCGGTGCAGTAGATAGGCGTTTTTCTCTCGTCTTGCGGGCGTCCTTTGTAACGTTGACTCTCGCAATCGTGTTATTGATACGTCTGGTACCCAGTAAGTGTACGGCCGCAGACGCAATTTGATCTCCTATGTATGTAGAAAGTGGCTTCATCTAGCATCACTCCGCGTGTAAAGTCGTCAAATCCAAGAGTTACCCAGCAGGGTCCGAGTGCGCCTCGACCTATCCCTCTCTCGGCGCCGGACTACCCTGGGCCTTTCTTTACGTATGCCGTTCTGGTCCGAGTCCTGATGCCAGATTCCCCACGGCGTCGCCTGCTGCAACATTGTTCAGTCGAGCCGTTGCACTTACAAGGCGTTGCAGCATCCGTGTAGGCATGTCAGCTCGTTACACCCATCCTGCCAATATATCCCACGGAGTTGATTAACACAGCTAGCATCGTTGACCTATACCTTGACCCAGTCAAAAACTGTCACGGCGGTCGTGTAGACCATGGCAACGATACCGAGCACCATCAGACCAAGGTCCAATGTCTTGACCCAGCACTTATCAGCGGCCCCCTTGTAATGTAAGTACGCCGGGTATATGTACACGAGCGGAACGCATGCAAAGCTCCCGATCAAGGACACGAACTTGTCCAGGTCGGTCGCACCAACCATGCTAATGCCGATACAGATAGCCATGACTACTGACCTGATGGCATTCTTCTTCCATTTGATGGCCACGCTCTTCTTCCCGGTTGCTCGCTCGCCGAATAGGGAGGTTTCGATGATGCGCACGGCGGGGAAAAGTTGCACGGGCTCGCCCCCAAGCACGGCTAGTGAGTATAGTAGCTGCACTGCGTTGACCAAGGCGGAGTCTTGCGGGAAATTGGAAATGACCTGGATCTTTGTGCTTTCCCCGAAAGTCGCGTAACAGAGAGCGCCTACCGAGGTAAAGATGACCGTGATGAGGAACATGATGAGATAGAGAAGGTTGCCAAAATGCTCCGGTTTCTTCATGCTTGACTGTATGGGCAGGATCAGGCCTATGCCCTCAAATGTGAAAATGGCTGACCCTATCGTGAGGGTAAAGGACGATGGATTAAACAGGCGAACTGTCGGCTCCATTCCCTCGCGAGCCAGTGTCCACGCATCGAAGTACCAGATATAAACGAGACCCACGAGGATGAATACATCCGCGAGAAGAGCCACGGGACCCAGCTTTGAGATGTTCCGTATCAAGGCAAGTGGCACCAGTGGCACCAACTGGAGCGCAATCAGGCTGGGCACCCCAAGGTTGTAGCCCCGCCCATCGCTGCTGACGGCTCGAAGGAAAGCCGCCAGATTCTCGGCTGTAAATATAAGACCGGCACAAACGAAGCCGAGCTGCGATAATGCTATGGATGCGAGAATGATGCTGCGGAATCGTGGCCCAACGATGGCAGCTCCCAATTCTCCGTATCCACCCCCATACTTTTGTCGACAATCAAGGAGTAGGCGAAAGCATAGGCAGTTGATGAGAGAGACAGCAACGAGAACCATGGAGGAGAAGAGGATGCCGCCGTTGCTGAATGCTTTAGGAAGGAACATGATGCCAGTACCGATGAAGGCTTTGAGCAGGGTAAAGAAAGTCTTTACCGTGCTGGCGTCACCAGCTCGGCCAACACGCCTTGAACTCCGGCGTCGTCCCAGGAGTGGTCTGCGCTCTGCAACATCCTCTTCTGACTGTTCATCGATTGCCGACTCGTCCTCTGATGTGTCGACGTCTTCGAGGTCCTCACCTGCAAAGCTTCCATAGAGATCGAGAAAGTCGACGAAATTCTTGGCCACAACGAGTGGCCCGCTGACGCGTCGCTGGCGTGCCTGACGCTGCAAGTGCTGTCGCCTGAAGCCGCCTGGTTCACGCTGCTCTGGGTAGGATAGCTCGTCGGTGGGATGCAGACGGGGCGAAGGCTGGTAAGAAAATGTGGCTGCACGGCGTACCGAGTTGGCTCGGGCTTTGATTTTGTACATGTCACGATGGATATCGCCGCCCTGGAGCTTGAGAGACGACTCTACAGTCTCAATGCCGGTACCGGTGGTTCCATCGCTAGGACCTGCATCACAGTTGGACGAGGCTGAGTCGGATGCAGCCGGCTGTCGCGACGGTTCCGATACGTCCATGGGATCCGTGGACAGGCTGACTTCGGGGTCGGCTGAGAAGCCCTCAGGAAGGTAGCGGTCGAGGATGGCTGCCTGACGCCTGCTCTGCTGGCTGCTCGACGCGTCCACGGGGTCGGCCATGATCGGTCAGACTGGGGTAGGGAGCAGGCGAGAGTGATGCCTAGAAGTGTTTGTCCTAGAAGGCGCCAGATTGGGCGCTACGCACATTCCGTGATGGATAGTGAAGCGGAAGAGGCAGTGAGAAGTACGCGAAGGCCATCACAGTCGGGAGAAGAACGAAGAGTGGCGGCGAGAGGAAGGTTGAGGCCTAGACCAAGAAGTATGTAGTGCGGCCTGTGTGCGGACTGTGGAGTGTCCCGTGTTGTTGTCTCGAAATGAATCCAATGCGCCGTCGCACGAGTCAGATGCCGAAGAATACGTACAGTGTTCCCGGCGACGATGCTTGATGCATGGGCATTGGCCGTTTCGGAGGAGATGAGGGTGGAAGTGGTGCGGTGCGTCGGGAGGGGCCCGCCACCGGGGAAAGAAATGGTCTGGTGTTCATCTCGACCCGTAGCACGGTAGGTAGGTACCTGATCCCAACGGTCCTGGATGTCCGTGTGCGGCGACAGGGTTCGAGGGTACGTCGAGGCGACTCGACACTCACCTGACGCAGCCGGGATTTGATGTAGGTACCAGGATCTCGCTAAGGGCCACGGTACTCCTTGTTCGCTTTGTACCGGCTTCTGCTGAGCTAGGTACCTAAACTCCGGCACCTACGACAGGACGTGCGATACCTTAGAGGTACCTAGGTACTACCTTAGTACGAATACGGATTGCAGAGAGATGATGAGCGGACTAAGACCATTCACTTTATCAGTGATGGCCCCGAGTCCGATAATAATCAACAAGGTCCTGATCACTGTTCATAACTCTTGTTCCTCGTTGGCCTGACAGTCCACTCCCTAGTCACTCCGTGCTTAACCTTGATGCTATCCTAGGAAAGGGAATTAGGCTGGTATATCGCTGCGCCGGCAGCATTCAACACGCGACAAGCATCCCGCGATGCAAGGGAGCCTGAATTCCCTTGAAGACCTTCGAAGACAAAAGCTCCATCGCATCAAGCTCATTCGTGGCCTTGCGGTGATTGCACACGCAACGCTCATCTAGAGATGCCAGGAAAAGGACCAGAACTCGGGTATGTACGAAAATGTTCCACAGACGCGACGCAATTCTCAGGATAAGTTACATGTCCGTGGCACACTTTGCCTAGTTACCTGCTCCCTCATCCCCCTACGAGTCGGGCTTCATCATCCCTGCATCAGCATTTGCCATAGGCCTCAATGGCTGGAAGCGTTTTCTGCCCTTGACTCAAACATAGATAGAACAGCAACTCCGGCCCCCTTCGCATCCTGTCACTAGTGCCCGTCGTACTGTATAATGGTTTTCCCTCTCTCGCAGATGACCGCATCCCTACCAGACGAGCGCCCTTGCTCAAGACGAACTGGAGCCAGCTGGTTATCGCGATTCATCGCGTTCATTGTGTGACTTTCTTCCGCGGACAATCCTACCGCCGACGTTATCGAGAGCTTCTCTTCAACTTCAAAGTCAATCCACATTCTATGGACTGATGAAAGCCTCGAGCTCGCAAGACTTCAATCTTTCATCATAAGAACGGGACCGGACTTACGCTCCGTAAGGTGCCTGAAATAAGCGGATCATGTCTATCGCGACTACAGAGCTCCGGATTCTTTTCTTCAATAGTGAAAGCATCGACGGGCCGCTCGATCCAGCCCGTTGTCGATTCTCAAGGCCATGTCTCTCGCGCCATCCAATGAAGGATGGCGATGAACCTCCTGAAGAAAAGGAGAGCGAGTCCTCCTTTCCAGGAGTACTCTAACGGGAATACCAAGACATAAGCTACCCAGCTAGCACAAGTTATCCCACTATAGCCTGCCATCGCCCACTGATAGGTCTAGGCTTCGTACTCTTTGTGCCCACGAAGACCGGATAAGATTGGCCCTGAGCAATCCCAGCGTACTGGACAACAGCATTTACGCAACGACCGTCTGACTCTCAAATGAAGCCCCCTTGTGTCTTTGCTTCGCGTTGTGGAAGTATGGCCCCGATCCTAACCCATCGACTCGTCGACACCCTGATCGAGGGACGGGCTTCGCCATGCTGAAGAGCATGTTTCAATAGTCTCACACACGCGGAACTCGATAATTCTGAGTCTGGTGCCCCGACACTCCGTTGTATTGCTCCTTTGTCTTGCTGGTCAATGGGATCCCGGGATGCGCATCAAGTATGTACCAGGGCTCTCTTGCTGGGTATAAGTTGATGGCTGATTCTGCTCGGATTCGAATCTCTTCATCTCATCCAGCATCCGATTCACATTGACTTCATCAGCTCAATATCCAACAAATCAAACCATATCAGGATCAGCCAGCTTCGCCCTTGTCGATCAATATGAAGTTCCTCGCCATCACCTACCTCCTCTTCGCTGGCGCTCTCGCCGTTCCTACCAACCAATGCATGAAGTGTGCCCGTCACAAGACTCCGTCCTACACGCCTCCTGCTGCTGGGCACGGCGGGAACTCGAGCCCAGCCGGCAGCCCGCCTTATTCTGGCAGCCCTGGCAATGGCGTCAATAACCCGACCAACAATGGCAACAACCCGGCAAACAACGGCAACAGCCCGGCAAACAATGGTAACAACCCAAGCAACGGAGGCAGCGGTTCTGCTCCTCTATGTCCGGCCGGCCTGTACAGTAATGCACAGTGCTGTGGTACTGACGTTCTCGGGTTGCTGGATATCGACTGCAAAAACCGTAAGTCAAGACATCATCGATTCGACGATAGCATTGCGATATTAACCATGGATCGCAGCTACCTCTTCTCCATCCAACTTAGCCGCCTTCAAGAGCGATTGCGCCAAGTCTGGCAAGTCGGCCAAATGCTGCGTGCTTCCCATCGTAAGTAGCCGAATCAAAGACATTCGGAACGAATTAACAAGAGACTAATAACTTGCTCCAGGCAAGTCAGGACGTCCTTTGCCAAGATGCTGCTTAAATCCAGCCACGCACTTGGCATTTCTTACTCTGAAGGCGAAACATAAAAGAACCTCATCGGAGATGGTCATCGATGCCTGCGATCCAGTCACCTATGACGGGATCACCGAGGGCGCGTGAAATATCAACAGGCATAGCCTGTTTTATTTTCTGCTTCGCACAAAGTTGATCGTCCTTCTATATAGCTGCATCATGTATAACGTCTGCACAGTCCTGTATAACAGTTAGTCGTTAAATAATGAGATCAAAGTTTCTCCAGACACACTGACCTTTCGTGGTGTCTTGAGGTATCATTATCCTCATCGAATCACGCGGGCACGCATTGGATCAGCAGATGATCCTTTTGAGAACAGGGTCAAGTGTCAATTTCAATTCGGTGATCTGGCGGCTGGGCGCAACGAGTTTAGGCTCGGCCACATTCTGCATCTCAATCATTCGCATGCACGAGACATGCCTTGTAACTTGAAAACAGATTTTTCATGATTCGGTCACTTTTGGAACAGACCAGGTCCAGACGTTCCGATTCACATGCCATGGGGGATGTTCACGACTGAAAACCCAAGTGTCTGCGTGTGTTAATTGCTGGACAGTCGAGCGGAAAGCGGTCCACTCCGTAAGCCATGTCGGAGCCGAGCTTCTGTATCTTTCTAAAGTCTTTGCAGAACATCTTCTAAAACTTGGTTTGTTGTGGCAGAACCCCCAAGATCCGGGCTGATATGGCTCCCGTTCTCAAGACTGGCATCGACGGCGCCATAGATCTTTGCCGCTGCAGCAGGCTCGTCCAGGAACTCCAGCATCAAAGCGGCACTCCGTAGTGTCGCAAGCGGGTTTGCAATATCCTTGCCCATAATATCAGGAGCGCTGCCGTGGCAGGGCTCGCCGATCGCGAAACCATCTCCAACGTTGGCACTAGGTACAAGCCCCAGGCTGCCGACGAGAGCGGCTGCCCCGTCAGACAAGATATCGCCATACAGATTTGGAGCAACAATGACATCGTAATCCTGCGGCTGACGGAAAAGCTTGTATACCATGGAGTCGACGATCTGTTCATCGACCCTGATAGGCGAGAATCTAGGGTCGGCGAGAGCACGCTTGGACGCTTCCCGAAATAGACCATCTGTTTGAGAAAGGACATTGGACTTGTGCGTAATGGTCACAACGGGCTTGCAGTGGATGCTCTGTGATCCAGAATCACGGATGGCCTGCCGACGCAGTGCGATGTCTCCCGCCATGGCAGCGATCCGACCGGAGGCCTTTTCGGAGATGCGCTTGATAGCCTCGGCGACCCTGCCGTCCGGGCCCTCAAATGTTTTTTCGTCCTTTACGTAGAGATCCTCGGTGTTCTCTCGCACAATGACCATATCAATAGGCTTTGCAGCGCTCATGACGGTCTTGACGGGCCGGACGTTGGCGAAGAGATCCAGACGCTTGCGAAGGGCAACAATTGGAGACGAGTACCCCTTCACGACATGTGTCGGGGAACTGACTGCGCCGAACAGAGCGCCGTCGCAACTATTTCGAAGAATGTCAACTGTGGAATCGGGCAAGGCAGTGCCTGTTTGCTCAAATGTCTCAAAGCCGGCTTTGAGATCCACAAACTCGAACTTGAGGTTCAAGTATGACGGCAAAGCCTCTAGCAGTCGCCGGGCCGCAGGGATGACTTCCTTGCCAATGCCATCACCCGGGATAAGACCTATGTATGAAGTGACGATGATCAGTCTTCAAAAACGAAATAGATATAGGGGTTATCACGCAGCAAGAAAGAGCGGAAGGACACACACCTATCCTCAATGTGCGGATCGACATGCTAGGCTACCATTTGTTTGCAATTTGGTCTTAATTGCCAAGCGGAATCACAGACCAAAGTTCGTGCAGTTGAAATAGGTAATAGCATACTTCATAAGTATGATATACGTGCCTAGGCACGTGAGGCGGGCGGGGCCCTTTACAAGCTAATAGGTAAGGGTACTCCGTAGGCTCCACCCTCTTGGAAGGGGCTAACTACTGTAAGCGCTACGCACTTAGTTAGTTATAAAACTATAAGATAGCCTTAAAAGTATAAAATAGCCGGCGAAGGTACTATTACTAGAAAATATTAAGAAATAATACTTAATACTTTCTTGCTATACTTTACTTTATTTATAATATATTAAATAAAATAGTTTAAACTTTAAAAGAATTAAATAAAATATAGTGTTTTATTTTTTAATTGAAAAATACTTTAAAGACTATAGAAATATTTCTTTAATCTTAATTTACTTTATAATTCTTATTATCTTAAAGTATATATTAATTAAGGGGCTAGTTAAATACTAAGTAGCTCTTATTATTTATTAAGTAAAAGTAAGTTATTTATAGCTTATATATACGCCCGGTTATATAAAGTATAATATATATAATTTTTATAATAGTAATACTAACGGGACTACCCTAATAACCGGCTACCACCCTAAACCGGCCGGGTTTTCTACTAAAACTCTATTTATATAAACCCCTATTTTATACTTCTATATAAAAGTAAAATATAAAAAACTAATATAATAGCTTTCTAAATAGCTTATTTAATATAAAATAAAGCTAAATATCTAAAAAGAAAAATATAAAATATCTTTTATAATTTTTAAATAATTAGCTATCTCTTAAAAGTATCTTTTCTAGTATTTTCCTAAGGAAAGTACCTAATCCTAGGATATTTATAATAAATATTTAATAAATATTTAAAAATCTAGAATAAGTTTTATAATTATTTTTATAGTATAAAGTATATAGAATATATTTTTAAATTATTTTATATCCTATATATCTCTAAGAATCTCTTTCTATATAAAATTCTATCTTAAATTTTCTTATATATTTAGTTTATAAGCTAGTAAAATAGCTTTTAAGATTACTAAAAGAAATATTATATATGATATACTATATTTATATCTTATAGGATTCTAATAAGATTTTAATAAAGCTTATAGGCTATTTTATAAGGTAATTTTAGTATTAAGTATCTTTTTTAGAAAAAGATAGGGAAGATACTTATAGAGAAAACTTTAGATTTTAAAAAAGTCTAATTAAATCTATATATAAGATATCTATCTTAAAAGAGAATATAAATAATCTTTATCTTATAAAGTATCTATATAGAAATTTTTAGAGAGTTATAAGTATAATAGGACTATCTAGTAGGGGTATTAAAGAGTAGAGTTTTAGTGGAAACCCCGGCCGGTTGAGGGGGGTGGCCGGTTGTTAGGGTGGCCCCGTTATTATATATTATAAACCCGACTTATCCCTCTTATAATATCTTAATAACTCTATATCTAATTATAATATAGAGAATGCTATTATTACTATTATATACCGCCTTATTAAATTATAATTAATTATAATAGACTAGCCCTAATATATTTATATATAAGCGTCTAAATAGGGATCTATAAACTTAAGAAAGGAAGATAGTATAGCTCCGTCTCGCTACCGGTATAGCTACTTGTAAGGCCTAGTTAATATACTTATATAATCTATAATATCCTAGACCTAAGCGTAGCTCGAGTCTATAATATTAACGTTATTTTTATATCGCGGCTAGTATTACTTTATATAGTATTACTATTATCTATATTATATATATTCTATCTTATATAGCCGGGCGTATATATAAGCTATAATTAACCTATTCTTTATTTATTAAATAGTAAGAGCTATTTAATATTTAACTAAGGTATTAATTAAAGCCTTTTAGGTTAAGAAAAGAGTATTTTATTAAGAATATATTTAAATCGAGTAAAATTCTAGTATTATAAAAAACTTTTTCTATCTTTATATTATATTAAATAAGCTATATATAGGCTATCTATATACTATTATATAATCTTACTATAATAAATCTATAGAGTCTAGCTTATATAAGCTAATTAGATTTTTAATATTAATTATTTCTATTAAATAGCTTATTTATTTAGAATTTATTATTTCTTTATATTTTATCCCTTTTATTAAGGAAGTTATAGCGGGTTATATTCTTTTAGATAAGGTAATAAGTACTTTCCCCTATTATCTCCTAAGAATAATACCTCGGATAGCTATCTTATAGTTTTATTATTAACTAAATAAATAATATTTAATTAGCCCCTTCTTTTTTCTTTATTTATTACTTTTCTAAGGCCTTAAGGGTTATAGTAAAGTAATTAAGCTAATAACGCGACTTAATTATAGGCTAGCTAAGTAGCTAATAAGCTAGATAGTAAATATACTTAATAAGCCTATAGTTTTAGGCTAAAGCTTTAATAAGGCCTTAATTAAAGAGGCCTATAACTCTATTAGCTATAATACTTAATTAAGCTAGCTATATTTAGCTAGAAAGGAAAAAAAGAAAGAAAATAAAGAAAGCTTATTTAATTCTAGTTTCTTATAAGCGCTATTATTAAGGGTTCCCGCTTAATAGCCTTATAAGGCTTTTTAGCCTTAATAGCTTTAAGGCTCCTATAGGACTTAAAGTCCTTATTCTAATAGCGGCTAATAAGGCTAATAAGGCCTTTTTATTATTATTAATATTAAGAAGGGTCTTTAAGGTAGCTAGCTTCTTTAATAGGTATATTTTTATTATCTTTTTTAGTTTATTATAGCGGTTATATTATAAAAATAAGTACTCTATAATATAGATACCCTAGCTATATAGTAATAGTTATTACTAGTTTTATTAATTATTTATAGATATCTCTTTAAGTAGTCCGCCCTTATAATTAGCTATATAAAGGCTAAAAGAATAAACGTTTTAGCGCTAGCTAATATAGGGCTAAGCTTAAAAGAATAAGCTAAGTTTATCTTTATAACCTTTTTATAATACTTATATATAATACCTTTTTTATCGGCCTAGATTTTTATATCTATTTTAAAAGCCTAGATTATATTAGAAACCTTTTAGTATAAGTAGCTTATAAGGGTTATAAGGGGTTTATTAAGAGCCTCTTTTAAGCCTTCCTTAGCCTATTAGTTAGCTAATTTATTACTTAAGATACTTAAGTAGCTAGAGTATTATTATATTTTTAAAAGATAATAGGGGCTTAGTTAAGTAAATAGGCCTTTAATTTAAATAGCTAGGTCTAAATAGCTCTATAGCTTATAAATAGCTTCTTAGCTATTTATAAAGATAAAGGTAAGTCTCTATTTAGCGGGCTTTATAAGCTTAAGCCTTTTATAAAATTCTTAACGAACCCTATAGATAGTAGCTAACTTAATATTAGCGACTTTAATAGAAGGGCTTAAGTTCTCGCTAGCTACTAGCCTAGGCCTATTTTCTAGGCCTACTTTATATATTACTCCCTTAATTAAGCCTATAAAATAGAGCTTAGCCTTTTAGGCTGCTTTTAATATTATAAGCAGTATAATTAAGTATCTTTAAAAGAGTATATTTAGGTCCTTTAGGCTATATAGGCACTAGTTATTAACTAACGGCTTCCGAATAATTACTAATAGAAAAGTAGATTAACCTAAGTTACCCTTCCTATATATATATATATATA
>APKU01000058.1:0-142057 GCA_000472125.2 Hirsutella thompsonii MTCC6686
GGTGGGGGGAGAAGGGGGGAGGGGGAGAGAGAGGAGGCACCGGACCGGACTTTTGTGAAGACGGGCGGGGAGACATGGACTGAACCAACAAGGAGAAAGAGCTTGGAGGAGCTTGGAGGAGCTTGTTAGGTAAATCATCCGGTGCTTGAATTCAGTGCCGACGGGAGTACGGGTAATACGAATGGAGGAGCCACAGTAAGGCACCGACCGAGTTGATTCATTGATTCATAGGTAAGTTGAAGTTGCATCTACATCTACATCTATATCTAAGTTAAAAATTTAGGAGGGGTTTGTCGTGGAATGTTTGAAAACCGACGCACGCATGCTACGAAATGAATGGCTGTACGTAAGTTACTTCCTCAGACAACCGACTGCCGTGGAAACGCTGGATGCCCCTGGAGATTGATTTTCCGCAGCCGTTTCCTTCCCCAGTTGCATATTTCTCAACAGTGAAATGTCTCAAGCAGTACCTTGCCTATTATCGTTGGGTCGTTTTCCCCCCAACCCCCAAGGGAGTAGGACCAGACATGTGCGTGCGCAGCAACTCTGCAAGTTACTGTCGCATTGCTTGGCAAAGTAGGCCATGCCGTTGCTTTTTCTTGGTCTTCACTTGAAGGGTTCCGATACGCGGCGCGCATGAAGAATCGAAAAGAATAGAGTTTACCGAGGTTCGATTTCGAGCGACGTAACGTAACATGACTTTACTACAGCAAAAGAGAGAGAGCAGGCAGACTGTCCACAAAAAAAAAGGAGTTTAAAAAAGGAAAAAAGAAAAGAAGAGGAGAACGAGTAACATCGTCAGCGGATTTGCAGTGTCGCGTTGCAGTCGGACACAGGCAGGCGCAGTAGCAGTCTCCATGCGCAAAAAGATGCTTGCTTTCGCCTTTGCGCGTCCAATCACATGGCGGGAACGAACCCGTCGAATACGTCGATTGGGGGACCGACCTTTGGGTTCGCCCGTCTTGCCTGAATAGGCAACTCGTCCTTTGTTTCTCTCTCCCTCTCCTCCGGGGGAAAAAGGGGGGGGGGAGAGTCGGAGGGACCGGGGCGGTGCGGCGCGGACCGATCCGGACTTTTGGGAGGGCAAGATTTTTGGGTGGAGGAGTCGACTGTTTACTCTCTATTTTTTTTTTTTCAAATGTACGAAGTAAGCAGTTCTTGCTCGGGTACTTTTGAGTTTGATGAGGACGGATAGAGAAGCGGTTGATCAACTCTGGCGTCTCTTGTGTGTCAATGACGACAACGATACCTTGAGCAATGTCCAACAAGCGGAGAAGACTCCCGAGTCGACCATGTTTGAACATTCGATGCTCACATCCAACGGTTGACCGCCCTCGCCAGCTGGCAGTCGACCATGCGCTCACGCATTTTGGGCCGCATGATGATGAGGCTGTCTAGTGACTTCAAGAAAAAGGGGAAAGGGGGGGCCTTCTTCACCGAGTCGACGCTGATCTACGCGTACGCAATATATGCCACCGCGGGCATCCTCTCTTTCTTGGGCATCAGGTCCGGTCTGCAGCGGGCACAGAAGAGCGTCCCGGATCTCGCACCAGTCCTTGCGGGATGGGTGATGCGATAGTGCCGGTAGCATCGAAGCAGATGCGTGGGCGCAGCAGATGTCGAGATGAGGGCGAGCCGGCCGAGATTATTGTTGGTAGCCAGGGTAAGAAAAGGTTTTATCCTCACCGCAAACTCTAATGATTTCTCTGAGGAAACCAAGCTCGACTTGGTCCTCAACCGTGATAAGTGTCGTGACTGACATGACACTGAACACTTTTCGAACCTACTGTAGACGCCTCACGACTGGCAGCTCACAATGTGGTGTCGAGGGCGGTGCCCTTTGAAGGAACTCGACATTGATGATTGACGACCGATCTACAGTCTATGAAATGCCATGTGGCGGACGACGTGAGTCAATAACCTTCCGACCCAAGATTGAGAGCTCCTTGGCATCCGATTCCTACTCTTGACCATGTGGCTCCGAGGCCAAGTAGACTCAGCCCGCGATACGAGGCGTGTATCTGCAGGAACGGCCATGAGAGATGAATGCAACCGTAATCTTAACCCTGCCTTGAAGATCCGTCTTGAGCATTAGCCACGTATATTCTCATCAGAATAGCGAGTGACCATGCAATGATACACTGTCTTTCGCGAGAAGACTGTCGTATTAGGATGTGTAATCAAGTAACCCCAGTCGACCTCGACACATGAAGCACGGAAACGAAGCTCATTAGCATCAAAGACCGAACTGAACGGCCTGCGTTTCTCCGAGCTGCTGCCACGGAAACTATGGTAGGTTGAAGAGAGCGTCAAAGCCGCGTGTGGTGATGGATTGTACTGTAAATGCATCACATCATGAAGCAGAAATCTCCTCGTCTGCTTCAGTCAGGCAGTGAGTACGAAAGACTACCGTGCCAAGTATGTGTCTCTGCTCTTGACATCATGGTCCCTTGTAAAGACGATTTATTAGTTCCAGGCTATTGTCGTTCACCACACTGAAACTAGTGTAAGCGTGGACGAGAAGGCGAGAGTCTAGACGTCGAGTGCGGTTATGATAGTATTTATTGAAAAGTCGGCGTTCCGCTTACACCGATGTGCTTGCCCTCGAGTCATTCTAGGAGCGGCGGTGCTCAAATAGAGTGCGTGAAAGGGTCCCCGCGAAGACGAAGCACTCTGGCAGTACGTCTCCAGAGTCGGCATGACAATCTCTGCGCTTTCCTCTGAGCAATTCGCTGCGAGAAGAAGCCATATTTCGAATTTGAGCATGTCGATTCGGAAAAGGACGAAAATATCCGGATCACATTGTTCCTGAACATGGTTCATGAGGGAGATGTCCACTTCGAGCTCGGCTGGGATGCTGACGACCAGCAAGATGCTGCCATTCTGAACCTAGGACAACGATTCTTTCGTCCCTCTAGAGGCCTTGCCCCTTGATGAGGTCTTCAAGGAGAACCTGGCTTGCAGATGACGAGGCGACCGACCGTCATTTCGACCCAGACTTTTCGATCATGGTGTTGATTCGTGACGGACTGGGCGTCCGTATATTTGCCCTGGGATATTCTTCAAGTCTGAAGCAGAGTGAACTGTAATGGCACGAGTCTATTGATCGCCTGGTCAATTGTCAGCCGAGCCAATCGCGCACAGAGGAGCAAGATATCCAAGATTGACCATTGTCGCGCCACAGCATCGAACCTGCACATCAACGATGATGCTCTTGTGCCATCCACATCTCGTCTAAAGCTGCTTTCATAACAGTCATAATGCAAAGACGTAATTGATGTCGTTTGGCTGCCCGGTCGTACCTTGTCGTTGATGATTGGGCATCAAATGTCTCGAGTCTCGACCAGAAATGTCCTGTGCCAGGAACGCAAGAAATGAAGGAGATCTGTCTCACAAAGTACAGTCCCCTCTCCTTCGGCTGCGCGGCATCACTCAAGAGAGAGCAAGTTACTTCGCACGCGGTACTTCGTACGACCCATGAAAAGGTAAGCCGATCAGACACGACCGGACACAAAATGTGCCGTCATCAAACTCATCTAGCAGCCAATCACCTTGGGCCTTTTCGAATACGTACTGATGATTATCTGGCTGGGCTGCTGGGCTGCTCCTCCCCCCATTACCCTTGTGGCTCCTGCCAACGCGTCAGCGACACAGCCAGCTCATTTCGGCGGCGCAGCATTTCCTTCTTTTTTTCCTCTCTCGTTTTAATACGAATTATCTCCCTCTCAAAGACCCTCTCACTGGTTCTATAACAACAAATCGTCTTCTTTTTTTGCCATGTCGTCAGACACGGCGCCTTCGCATACTCACCATCACTATTTGCTCGTCAGGGCATGGCCGTCGAGTCGGCGGACCCAAGGGCGCATGCGATAGACGACCAAGTTGAACACGACGACAACGAAAGCCGACGACAAACAATAATAATCCCTGTACGATAATCACCTAGGCGTGAGAAACCCGTCCTCTAGAAATCATGTCCGCATCCCCCCGTTACCGCAGCCGCGAGCCGCAACCCCCGAATAAGCGTCACAGCCTGACGGACCGTCTGCTCGGCACCTTCAACCAGGCGCGCAAGGACACCGTTGCTTCGCTGCAGCGTCGCACCTCGTCGGCCGCCTCGACGCCTCCGACCAAGAATCAGTCGCCTATCCCGCGCATCAGGCAGTGGCTCGAGGCCTGTAACGCTGACCACGGCTCTCATTGCGATGGAGGTGACGCCGACCATGACGCGCTGACCTGGCGCCCGCCGCGCCTCATCGACTCGGTCGACCGTCGCCTCGTGCTGGCCAAGCCGACAGACCGCTACGCAGCTTTGAGCTATGTCTGGGGTGCCGCGCCGCCAGTCGCGACGACGCCCCAGCTCCTCCGCACGAATGTGGACGCCTGGCAGCTGACTTTGCCCGACGATGACGTCCCGCGCACCTTCATCGATGCCATATGGCTGGCCAAGAAGCTCGGTATCCGCTATATTTGGATCGACAAGCTGTGCATCCTGCAGGACGATCCAGATGACTGGAGCGAGCATGTTGACCACATGGCCCACGTCTTCGCCAATGCCTACCTTACAATTGTCGCTGCGCACGGAGATGCTGATACTGGTCTGGTGGCCCTAGACCCGCGACGCCCACCGCGCGCGACCAAGGTGGCTGTCAAGGATCACGAGCAGCTCCTCCTAGCTTCCAAGTGGATCACGCGCGCCTGGACGATGCAGGAGAAGATGTACTCGCGACGGGCAGTGTACATTTTTGAAGACACAATCAACTGGGAGTGCCACTGCGAGCTTTGGGAGGGGACCACCGGGCAAGTCCCGCGAAGCAAACGGCACGAGTGTTCTATCCGTACGTCGTCTGCTGCCTTTGGTCATCACCACCCGCCTTGGCCAGATCTGGACGAATATGCTCGTATTGCCATGGACTATAGCTGTCGCAGACTGACCTTTGTCGACGATACATTGCCGGCTTTTTCGGGAATCACCCATGTGCTCTCGCGCATCTTCACCGGCGGCATTGTCTACGGCATGCCTCTCATGTTCCTCGACATTGCCCTACTATGGCGACCGCAGGCGACGATCCGTCGTCGGGCCCTCTCTCGGCAGCCCTTCCTGCCGTCTTGGTCTTGGATGGGTTGGTGGTTCGATGGCGTTCCCGTCGACTGTCAACTGTGGCGAGCAGCCGCAGATGCCGTCGCGGAGACGCCACCAGCAACACGAGGGACGGCAGCGAAGCGATTCGAGGCGACACATCCGTTCCGCATCAGGCCTACGGTCACCTGGCATCTCACGAACAGATCTCAGACAGTGCGCGTCGAAAACACTGGTTTGCAATACCGAGACCTCAGGTCGCGTAAAAATCAGGGCGCCCAGTTACCGCCTGGCTGGTCGAGGACGGGCTCCCACTTTCGCCACGACAGCGACCCGGCGACCGTCTTCAGGTATCCGCTACCAGTCCAGGATGCGCCGGAGGAAGACGACTACGCCCCGCGACGTCAGGACGGCCCATTGCCAGGGCCACTACTATCCTTCACCACGACGTGCGCCTTTTTGGAAGTCGACTATGCAATCTCCATGGTGCCGCGAGACAAGCACAACCCACCAATCGCCGTCGGCAACATCTGGAGCAAAAGCAATCGCTGGATCGGCGAGTTTCGGGCCCACGACGGCTGGCTAGGCATCCAATCGTCCAACTATGACGGAGAGGAGAGGCTCGAGTTCATTGCAATCTCGACGGTCATGGAGCGCAGGGGCTCGTACGTGTTTAGCACGGAGCGCTTCGAGGAGAACATGGACGAGGACGAAATCATTGACATTGTCAATGTTCTTTGGGTCGAGAGGATTGCAGGCGTCGCTTATAGACGCGGCGTTGGGCACGTGCTGCAAAAGTACTGGGAGGCAGAGGCTGGTGCCGCCGTTGATGTGCTTCTTGGATAAAGTAAGGGGGTGTATGGATTTCCACACACACACAAGGCTATTGAGCCGTGAGTCGGATCTAGTCAGGAATATTGTCGGCTTGTGTGAGATGATACCAGCAGGAATTCATAGTCATGTAATGTCAAATGAGAGATGAGGTCACCAATAGTGTAAGAGGCCGCGTGACTCGGACTCTAGTTCTGGAGAGAAGCAGTCATATCACAGAGGTACGAAAAGAGGCAGGACTATTCAGATCGAGCATTCATCAGACCGAAGCGAAATCTTGGCTCGCGTGACTCAGATGCGGCGGAGCTGGCCGAACGGATCAAGCACCAAGGTTGAGTTACATTTCGGATGGCAAACGAAAGCAAGCGGCGGAAAACGCAATGTTAGCTGCAGAAACGGTGGCCCAATGTACCTTACTGTACTGTAGGTAATCATCTGTAGCCAAGCTTTGATATTCACTGCATTGTGCATCGAGACGCAGCTCTGCTCAATCACAGGTGGTGTGCTGCAAAATCCTAGACGACATGCGAGAAGACCATGCAAGGGTTTCGATGCTCTCCGCCCCCGCGTCAAGGCGCTAAAAAGTGGCCTGCTTTTTTGCAGTTGGAGATTGGAGTGATATGAGGGGGATTGAGGAGGAGATGCCCCCCCCCCCAGGGCTTCCGCGTCGTGCGCGTCGGGGAAGTGCGGAGAAAGGGCCGGACTGCATCGTCGTCATCGCCAAGATGCGGAGCGCATTGGAGCTTGGATGCAGGTTCTGTTGTTATTCTTGGAAAGGGCTTTTGCTTGCCTGCTTGCTTGCTGCGATGCTACTCTCGGGGTTCGGATGGTGATTAGTCGAGGGGAAATAAGGACGGGCCTAATGCAGTAGATTGATGAGTGAAAGCGAGTCCAAGTTTGGTTCAAGATAGTCAGCCAGGGTTGCGGATCAGGAATTACTGGGATGGATGGGTTGATATGGGCTGATTCCTCAACTCTGCAAACCTTTAATCTAGCCTTTTGCCGGACTTTCGGTAGGACTATGATTTCGAGTAGGAACGCATATTGATATGACAGCGAGTGCCATGATCTGAAGTTGTCTCCGAGGTTACAAGTTTGACACCAGGAACGATTCTCCCAGTCGCACCCGGTGGCGGGAATCCTTAACGCCACAATCCAGGAAAAGGGCAAACAATAGAGACACATGCAAGCGCGGTCGAGCAGACGCACTGCAACCCAATAAAGACCACATGTTTGGCGAACAGGGGTGTCTGATGCAGAGCGGAAGCAGGATGAGTTTCTGTGAACCTCGAGGATCCCAGAAACGGCACGACTTGCGTATTTGGCCACGAAATGAGGTCCAGATCGAGCCTGAAGCAGCCTCGGTTCGGGAACGCTGTCCAAAGGTCCTTTTGTCAGTTCAACTGGCGCTTAGAGTAAGTATCCTGAACATGATAAGTGGAAAACAAAAGGGCGACAAGTCTATGACGTGAATTCTAGTCTATTGCGGACCAGGAAATCCCAGAAGCCTGTCGATTTGGTGTAACACGATTGGTTAAACCATTTCGTAGAGGGGCTTGGCCCGGCCGACCGCCCCCAGTTTGATGGTCCCGGGAAGCGGGAGAAGGCCGAGCGACAAGACGATGGGCACGTTCTAGCCTGGGCGCACGTATCGTGAGGCAGCAGCGGCGATGGATCATGACGGCGGTGGGTGATACGGCGGCAGAGAGGACGGCAGATATGCACGAGCAGTGTCGCTGTCGTCGTCGTTTTGGGACTCGTATGAGTACGGTATCTGTGCAGTGGTCGTTGGATTACGGCTGGATGAATTGACGAGATGGCGTTGATGCGGGACGGGTGGAGAAAGCGTGGAGTGATGGCATGGGATGGAACGGGATGGGATGGAAGTACCTAGGTAGGTGGATGGAGCAGCAGAATGGGAAAAAGAGTAGAAGTGGATCCCCCAAGCAAGTCCGCAACGACCGAATTGTGACTTTTTAGCGCCAGGAGCAGACTCTTTGAACCAATCAGCAGAGTTGTCTTGGTCAGCCATACTGTACATACATACAACACTCCGTACAGTACAGCACTCCGTGCCCCGCTTCCTCCTTGTCCGACTCACAGCAATTCGAAAGCCTCTTTGCCGCTCCTTGGCCACGATGGACGATGCTCCGATGCTCCGATGCCAAGTCGCATCCAGCTCCAAAAAGTGGATCAATTGGTGAAATGATGATGACAGCGGGTACGAAGTTTTGTGATTCCAAACCTCTGTCCGCACCAAAATCTCTCTCGCAGGGGAAAAGCCAAGACATGAACCTCTTCAAGGCCAGCCCTATGCAATGCATGTTTTAGATGTCATCCGTGGCCGACTTCTACGTATTCCCATTGCGCCAAGAAGCTTTTAAGCTAAATTATCAGATGACTGTATTTGTCACGGTTGCTTTAGCTCAAGGTCCTTCTATTTGACCCCGTACTCGTCCTTGGCCTTGCAGCTGCGCATCAACCCGTTCCGGGCTCCTCCTCAACACCCTCCCTCCACTCTGGGCAACGGAGATTTGTGCTATAAAAAGTAATTTGACCAGAAATCTTGGCTCATGCGCGCTGCGTGTGCTGTAAGCCGGCAGTTCTCCAGGCCTAAGCTCAAGGAGTGATGGCTGCGGCGACCGGGTGAAGAAATGCAACCATCCCGGATGGCTGTGATTCGTCGCCCCGACATCTCATCGGCTACGAATGATTAAGTACGTATTCGTACCGTAAGTTAACTCACACCTTGTCACAACGACTCATCAGAACGTTTCCTTGGTCTCTTTGTTTGTCGTAAATCACAATCCCATCACAAGATTACCTTGGATCAAACACTTGTCACACTCTCCTCACTAATCTCCCAATAAGAGCGCATAAAGCACGCATTCATCAAACCCTGAAAGCTTCTTCACATTCAAAGACGTCACCTAGTCTATAAAAGGTCGTTCATTTTCCGGCGAGCATTCCCTCTTTCAACTACCTCTCCGGGAGTGTGCCCCATCAGCTTAGACAAGCAGGCTCTGTGGGGCGGCCGAAGCAGCCGGGGAGCAAGGCTGTTGCTGGAAGACGTCAACAATACTTCGTACTAGGGGGAGCAAAAGTGACAATGTGGAAACAGAGGAGAAGGCGGCATCTCGATATAGGCCGTTCTTGTTAGCGCTGGTCAGACCCGTTGACGATTGTTTGCCGCAAGTATCGGTCTGGCGCGGCGTCTCGATAGACCGTAGACCGTAAACCGTAGACCCTGGTGGCGCGGTCTGATGCTTCGGGGGTCAGGATTCAGAAAAAAAGGGGGCAAGCAAACCGATACCTCAGTTACCTGCCTACCTAGCAAGAGGAGTTCCGATTCCGCAGAATCCATGCCTGACGTGACGAGACACGCAAGCATGGGATGCGTCCTTGCCTTCCTCTGGGTAGGTCGTACCTACCTGAGTACAGTCAAGTTCATTGCCTCCTTCCCTGTTACCTAAGGTACGAGTTACGGCGAATCGAGCTGAGGCGGGATGCAACGGCCGATCCTTGGTCGCACTTGCCCATCTCCTTGCACAATACGAATATCACCAGACACAAACCAGCACCGCAGCTCATGAAGGTAGTAGACCTACCAACCTCTTCGTACGGTACCTTAGGTATCCAAGTTATGTCCTCTCTCTCTTTGGGTCGATACACGCTCCCCAGGCAGGCCTTTTGCTCTTCGTCCCCCTCCCCACTCATCCCCGGCCACCCATCTTCTTTTGCCGCCCAGGCAAACCGTTCAGAGCTGCAGCATGCTTGCAGCACGACCCGCGTTCCACTCTCCTTGGCACCTCGCGCATCTTGGAGCTTCACCCGGACCCTGGATGCCTGTCGGGCTCCTTCGGTACCAGAATGATGTAACTCCGTACTCGGTGGCTGCTGTGTGAGCCAGCCAGGTCGGGATACAAGCCGCCTCGGCTGGGCTGCGAGTATAAATCACCTCTTACTTCCGCAAAACCGCTTCTGCCGGAATCGCTGGCATCATACACTTGTTTTTGGATACCCATAGCACGTCCTTTGTCATGGTTTCCCGTTTCGCCACTGCCTCGCTGGCCCTTGTAGGCCTCGCGAGCGCCTCATGTCCTTGGGCTGACTCGAACAACCTCGCCGCCAGAGGAGACGCTCCCAACTCTCGGGCGCACGTCGCCAAGTACGATATCGACGACAGCCAAGGATACCTGACGAGCGATGTCGGTGGCCCAATCTCAGATCAGGCAAGCCTCAAGGCCGGTGTGAGGGGGTCAACGCTGCTCGAGGACTTCATCTTCCGCGAGAAGATCACCCGGTTCGATCATGAGCGTGTCCCGGAGAGAGCTGTCCACGCTCGTGGTGCCGGAGCATACGGCACCTTCACGAGCTACGACAACTTCTCCAATCTGACTGCCGCCTCCTTCCTTGGCGCCAAAGGCAAGCAGACGCCAGTCTTTGTGCGATTCTCTACCGTCGCCGGATCTAGAGGAAGCGCGGACACTGCCCGAGACGTCCATGGCTTTGCTACGAGATTGTACGTGCTGACTTCCGTCTCCCTGTGATATTTGCATCCGCTCACAACGTCGCAGCTTCACGGATGCTGGCAACTTTGATATCGTGGGAAACAATATTCCCGTCTTCTTTATCCAGGATGCCATTCAGTTCCCGGACCTGATTCATGCCGTCAAGCCAAAGCCCAGCTCTGAGATTCCGCAAGCTGCCACAGCTCATGACTCGGCATGGGACTTTTTCTCGCAGCAAACATCCACGCTACACACCCTTTTCTGGGCGATGGCTGGCTATGGCATCCCTAGAAGCTTCAGACACATGGTACGCCTTGACTTCTATAATTATGCACCAACTTTTTGCGATGGACAGTGGCCTGGATGCAAGGAAATGATACTAACTTATATGCGTAGGATGGATTCGGCGTTCACGCTTTCCGACTTGTCAATGACAAGGGTGAAAGCAAGCTCGTCAAGTGGCACTGGAAGACGAAGCAGGGCAAGGCCAGTCTGGTCTGGGACGAAGCTCAACACACTGCGGGAGGCAACGCCGACTTCCACCGCCAAGACCTCTGGGACTCTATCGAATCCGGCAACTATCCCGAGTGGGAGCTGGCGGTGCAAGTCGTCGACGAGAAGGATGCTCTAGCTTTTGGCTTCGATATCCTCGACGCGACAAAGATTATTCCCGAGGAGCTTGCGCCTCTTCAGAAGCTTGGCGTCATGAGACTCGACACGAACCCGGCCAACTACTTCGCTGAGACTGAGCAAATCATGTTCCAGCCCGGCCACATCGTCCGAGGCGTCGACTTCACCGAGGACCCTCTGCTTCAGGGGCGCATCTTCTCGTACCTCGACACTCAACTCAACCGCCACGGAGGTCCCAACTTTGAACAGCTGCCTATCAACCGCCCCATCGTCCCCGTTCGCAACAACCACCGAGATGGCGCTGCTCAGATGACGATTCAAACCAACAATGCGCCCTGTAAGTCAACTCCGCAGCACGCTCTTCATTGAAAGCAGCGGAACTGACAGATATAGATACGCCCAATACGCTCAACAACGGCATCCCCGCCCAGGCGAACCAGATCGAGGGCAAGGGCTTCTTCACCGCTCCTGGCCGACAGGCTTCCGGACATCTTGTCCGCGAGAGGAGCCACACCTTTGACGACCACTGGAGCCAGCCCCGCCTGTTTTACAACTCCTTGACCAAGATTGAGCAGCAGTTCCTCATCGATGCGATTCGCTTCGAGACCAGCCAGGTCAACACGCAGGTGCAGAAGAATGTGCTCTTTCAGCTCAACAGAATTAGCCACGACGTCGCCGTCCGCGTCGGCCAGGCGCTCGGTCTCGAGGCTCCTGCCGAGGACCCGACATACTACCACAACAACAAGACGCAAGGTCTCAGCATTTTTGGCGAAAAGCTGCCGACGATTGCAGGCTTGAGAATCGGCGTGCTGGCATCGACTAGCTCCAAGGAGTCACTGGCGCAGGCCAAGGCCCTCAAGGATGCATTTGCGAAGGACAAGGTCAAGGTTATTACTGTTGGCGAGAGTCTCATGGAGGGCGTCGATGCAACCTACTCGGCGACGAGTGCCATTGCCTTTGACGGTATCATCGTGGCCAATGGTGCCGAGAAGCTGTTTGAGAGCACCTACAAGTCCACCTTGTACCCACCCAAGCGGCCGACCCAGATCGTTACCGACGGATACAACTGGGGCAAGCCAGTCGGTTTCGTCGGCGGCGCTCAAAAGGCCAGCTCTGCGGCCGGAGTCGCGAGCGGCGAGGGTGTCTTTAGCACCAGCGATGTCAACGCGCTCGTCGACAACTTTAGGGAGGGACTGTCTGTGTTCAAGTACACTGACCGGTTCACCATGGACGAGGAATAAGGTGATGCAGAACGGGTTTGGTGTTAATGATGATGGGCTGTAATCTTCTCTTGTATGATACTTGGACCACAAACACATACTCTGTGTCTTGACGTTGCAGGCCTGGCCGGCCGCGGATTTGAGCCCTTGCGGTGGCTCTATTTCAAAAATGAAGAAATGAAGTCAACTTTTTCTAATGTGCGGCATTCCCGTGCTATACAGAACGTGGTGTATCAACGTGTGCCTACTTCGCAAGTTCGTAGTCGTCACGGAATTACGCTCACATGCAGTCAATGTCAAAACCGGTCAGTTAGGCCACGTCTCCCCTTTCGTCTGTACGACAAGAATTAGTGGCGGAGCAAGCTGCACCGCCGACTGCTGCGCCGCTTCCGATACCGTAGCCGACATGATTACTGGATTCGTCAAGGCGCCCGTCAGGAACGCGGGAGCTCAGGGCGGTGATAGGGCGGTGATAGGGCGGACAAGAGATTGCGGCGGGCGGAAATCATGCAAAATGCGGGGGTGGAAGCATCGAAATCGATATTTTTCTGGACCTTGGTGAATGACAGGCGGCTTGTGGGTCCAAGTCAGTCAGTCCGGCTGCTTCCATCTCCTTTCAAGGTCGGAAAAGGTTCGGCCCAGAGCCGCCAACTAAGCCTAGTCCCGGCGTGGTCGGTCCCGTCCTGGGCCCAGGCTGTGCTGTGCTGCGCTGCGCGCGCTGTGCTTGCGCTGTGTGTGCAGTGTGTGGTGTGGTGTCCACTGGCCTGGTCCCAGCAAAAGACGGCCCAAAGAGGCGCGACAGGAAACCCTGCTTTCCCTTTCCACTCGCGAGCGGCCAACTTTACGAACACGCCTCCCATCCAACCGAGTCGACGCACGATTTTCGCTCCATCCTCTCACCAGGACGACTCCCTCACGCGTCGCTTTTCCTTGACTCACGACGTGACGAATTGACACGGGCTTCTTATCTGAAATAAAAGGCAAGGAAAGCTGTCAGTGTAGTCTACGAGCGAATCGCTCTCGCTCAAAGCAAAAAAGCACAGCCATGGATGCGCCGGAGCCCGAACAGACGCCCTTTTCGAGCGTCACCGCGCAAACCTCCAAGATCCAAAGAGTAAGCTGCCATCGAAGGCGCATGTCCGAGAAAAGTCACCTCGCTGACAATCAAGCAGCAATACCAAGCTCTCCTCGACCAGTCCACGCCCTTTGTCCTCTACCGATGGGTCGGCACTGGCGTCGTGCTCTTCGCCTTCTTCCTGCGCATCCTCTTTGCGCAAGGCTGGTATATCGGTACGTTTTCAGGATCTCCTCTTCCCACATGTGACGCGCACCGCTGACCAAGTTCGCAAGTCGCCTATGCTCTGGGCATCTACCTCCTCAACCTCTTCCTAGCCTTCCTACAGCCCAAGTTTGACCCGTCCAACGATGCCATCGACAACGACATGGAGGACGGCGCCATCGGCACCCTCCCGACCAAGTCGGACGAGGAGTTCAAGCCCTTCATCCGACGCCTGCCCGAGTTCAAGTTTTGGTACTGGGCGACGAGGGCCATTACCATTTCCTTCTTCTGCACCTTTTTCGAGCTCTTCAACGTGCCCGTCTTCTGGCCCGTCCTCGTCATGTACTGGATGATTCTGTTTGTCCTGACAAGTAAGCCTCTGCCCAACTTCTCTTCGTGTATGGCGAAAAAAGCTAACCGACTTTCTCCTCCCTTCTAGTGCGCAAGCAGATCCAGCACATGGTCAAGTACCGCTACGTTCCCTTTACCATTGGCAAGAAGAACTACAACAAGAACAGTCCGTGAAAGATGCCCGAGAGATGCGAGACGCTTGGATCGACTGGGACTTGATGCCTTTTTTTTTGCGACGTACGGCTGCCTAGATGCCCGAGATAAGTTGGGTATGCATGGGCGCGCCGCCCTCGAGCAGGGCTGGTGGCTGGCGACTGGACGCCATGTGTAACGAAACGACGTGTACTATCGCATGTGATCTGCTGGGCCTTTGGGGGAAAAGAAAAAGTCAAGACTGCTCGCAAACGCGGGTGTATGGGAGTATCAATGGCTTCTTTACTAGACCCGGGAGGGGAGCGAGATAGCTGGAGGTAAATCAGTCCTCAGGCTTTGGGAAATTAGGTAGTCAATGAAGCACTCTTCAAATTTTATTGATCCCGAAAGCGATTGAGGATTTCAAAAAGAAAATTCGTTGAAAATCGCAACCGCGATTGACAGAAAATTTGAATTGGAGCTATTATTCTGAAGCGGTCTATTGTTGGGCTGGCCGGCGTGACGAGCGCAGCAGAAGCTCCGGTGCGTGGGCTGTCAAGGTACTTGAGTCGCCGGCGAACATTGCACACATTCTAAAGTACCCGCCCGGCCCTGGCTTTTTTTCCTTTGAGCTGCTGCCCTTGCGACTGCAATCGCGCATCAGCACCCACTTCAGCTTCACGTTCGATCTTCATCCACCGTCACCGCGAGACCGACATCGACATCTCACCACCATCAAGAGACCGCTACTCCCGAATCGATTGACTGAGCCTCGTACACGGACATCCTCCGTGGCTCCGTCCACAGGGAGCAATCATGTCCTCCTCCGGGGCGCGCTCCGGCGGGCGCGTGGTCCATCAGGACTACATTGCGCGCATCCGCTTCTCCAACACCCTGCCGCCGCCGCCTGGTATGCCAAAACTGCTCGACATTCCCAATACTGGTCTCGCCAGTGGACAGTATACGACACCTGGGTTTGCGTCTAGGCTGGCGAGGGAGCAGCCGCTCAATGTCGAGGCGGATGCCGAGCTGGGCATGCCGCTGAACTTGGTGGGCATGCCGGGAGTTTTTGACGGCGACGAGAGATGTGAGCCTCTCCTGAAGACGAGCGAGACATTTTCTTTTGTATATGATCATGGAAAGTGCTTGAAATGCTGACATGGCTTCATCGACAGCGATCCAGGCTCCTGCGCAGCCGCCTCCCGTTCATCCTCACGACAGATTACTCCTGAGACCTTTAGCCGCGCTCGGCAAGCTCAAGGTCGCCGAGGCCAACGTCTCCTTCCTGCGGAGAACAGAGTACATCTCTTCGAGCATGGCCAAGCGACCAGACGGTACCAACGCCCGCGGCCTGCTGGTGCGCGCCCGGAAACCGGCCAGGCCTGCACCCGACGCCGCTGCCGACTCACCACAGGCCATCAAGCGCAAAATCGACCGCGGCTTCGAGCTGGCGGAGCTCGACCTCAAGGACCCTAAGCGGGTCAAGCACCCGTCCAAGAAACACCTCAAACTTGTCGAGGCGATGCCACTGCTACCTGATCTGGACGCGTTCCCCGACTCAGGCGCCTACGTGACCATCAAGTTCCTGACGAACCCGGTGCCGAGCGCACGCGACTACGACACACGCCTCCTCAGCGGCCTCTTCCGCCCCATTGATCGGACGCCGGCCGAAGAGGCCATGCTCGAGGCGGCCACCGAGGCGCACGAGCGTGACCCGCTCAACAACCCGAAGCCGCCCAACCTGATGAACTACGACTTTTACATGCCGCAGAGCGTGTCGACGGCCAAGAACTTCCGGCGCAAGTTCGACGTCGACGATCCGGACCACGACAAGGACGAGCTGTACACGCAGGGCTCGGGCTCGGGCGGCTATTTCCAGTTCAACCGCGTGCGGGCGTACGAGACGGCCCATGAGACGGAGCTCGACCACCCGACAAAGTACGACGACGAAATCATCCTCTCGTACAACGACGACGAGGCGTACCCCAGGCAAAAGGCGCTATACTACTACCCGGTCATGCAGCGGTCCGCGATCCGCCCTCAGCGCACCAAGAACATTGCCCGTACGACGGGCTTTACTCAGGATGGCGACGAGCAGATCATTGACCAGATCGACATCACCGTCGAGGAGCCCATGGAGAAGATGCGCACCGCGATGAAGATGTACCGCGAGCACCCGCTCGGCTGGGACCAGGGCGACGACGAGCAGGACGTCGAGCAGGACGCCGCCGATGCGGAGCAGGTCGCTGATCCAGATGCGGATGCTGACGCGGATGCTGATCCGGATGTCGATGCCGAGGCAGATGAGGACGCCGACGGCGAGGTCGACGCCGAGGCGGACGTGCAGAGGCATCGGCGCGATAGCGATGCTGAAAAGTCGGATGTCAAGTCTCTCGACGAGGATCGCGACGCCGAGGGTGAAGAGGCGGATGAGGACGACGAATAGGCGTGTGTACTATTACAAATAAACCATTCAAAGTATACTTGGTTTCTCTTTGGACCTGGGGATCTTGAGAATACCGAATAGAGTCAAGTCCAGGCTCTTTTGTCACAAAGCTCCATTCGCGTTGCAGCAAGAAGGGGTGCAAGGGTCCGAGGCGCAAATTTGAAATATCATCTTCTAGATTCATCAGATACTGTGCGTTCCATCCCTCTCTACCCAAAGCGAGCCAAGCCAAGCTAAGAAAAAGGGAGAAGAAGAGATTCAAGACGCCCTTGTCACAAGTACCCTACGTAATCAAAGGTTGCCCCAAAACGCCGTGAGTAAATATATACATATGTATATATATGTATGCCAGTGCCGGTCCCGCATGCGGGTTTCCCTTGCGTCGTCGAAGCAAGACGCGTGCTCGGGGCCCATGATGATGAGGACGACGGTGATGATGATGATGATGTAGGTTAATATGGGAATAATGTGGAATGACATGTGTCGCGATGCCTTTTCCCCCTATGATAGGCACCTTTGCACTCTGTCAACTTTTATTTGCCGTCGAAGCCAATAGTCTCTCGCTTGTCGTCGATTACCCGCGCATATCTATTGCAGGGCGTAAAGTCAGCGTCGAATTCATCTTAGACAGGTGTGAGAGAGAAGGAGGAGACATACTCTAGCATCAAGCGAAAGAGCCAGGCCTCCATGTCCTCCTTGCGCACAACCTTGTTGGCCCAATCGCGGCTGGCCTCGGCGATGCGCCGGGCCTCGTCGCCGCGGCCGTCGTCGAAGAAGCGGACGGCCTCGAGCCAGTCGTCGCCCTGGGGGCTCAGGGGCACGTAGTGGACCCAGGGTCGAAGCCAGTCGCCGTGCCACTCGCGAAAGACGGCCAGCTTGAACGTCAGACTGCGGCTCTGCAAGAAGGCGTAGAAGCGGCCGGAGAAGGCGTTGCCGTCAATGTCGAGCAGGTACTTGTAGGCCCAGGCGTCCTGCTGCTCGACGCGATCCTTGACGTCGAAGAACTGCGCCTGCGCGTCGCAGTCGCCCGGGTCGCACTGCCCGACATGCGAGAAGGACACGTCGACGAGCCTGCGGTAGTCGCCCCGGGGCACCTCCTTGACCGCCCAGGAGGCGGCGGCGGCGTCGACGCCATCGCCGCTTCGCGCCATGACGAGTGCCTGGTCGCCCGCGTTGATCTTTTGCACAAAGTGCTGCCGGTGCTGCCGCCGCCACCCGCCGCCGCGGCTGAAGCCGCCCGTCGTGGACCCTCGCCAATAGAGCTTGTCCTCCTTTTCTGCCCACGGCCGGTCCTTGTCCTCTTGGTAGGCGACCTTTTTGTACCAGTACCATGGCGACGGATAGATGATGTCGTTGTACGACGAGACCTTGGATTGCGAGAAGACGGGAAACAGGTCATGAACGATGCTGTATGCGTTGGGACGGTCGAAGAAGCCATAAGAGCCACTCAACGATGGCGTCAGGCAGATATCCGACATTGCCGTCGTGTTGTAGACGAAGCCGAGGTCGCCCATGCCGTACTTGCTGACGTCGTCGGTCCGCTCGTCTTCCTCGAGGATCCTTGCGGGGCTATCGGGCGGACACGACATGCGCGAATGCGTCCACGTCGCCTGATGGGGGAAGGTGTTGAACCGCGTCAGCTTCGTCTCGTCAAACGAGTTACCGTCATTGAGCTCCGGCGCCTTGGCCGAGAATTCGTTGACCGGGTTCTTGTTGGCGTTGGACGCAGGCATATTCTCCTCGCGCGCCTTGCGAACCAGTCGAGTCAAGTCGTCATGAGGTACCATGACTCTGGGCTCGTCGTGGATATTGAACGCAAGGTCCATGTCCGGTAAGTACTGAAGAAACTTGGCCATCATGCCCTCGGTGGCATTGCGCTGCCACTCAGGGTCGCCTTGCATGTGCGTCACCTTGTGATTCCGGATCGCGACTCCAATCAACATGTTGTCACCGCCCAGCGCCTCCTTGACCCTAGATCGGATCGTACTTGGCTTGAGCCCCCAGAAAGGAGTCAAGAGGTCGTGTATCGTATCGAACTCGTCAACAAGCTGCACACCGTTGCTCTTTGCGAACTCGAACCACTTATCAAAGTGCGGCGGAGGCGGCAAGCCGTACCGCCTGCGATACTCCTTGACTGCCTCATCGAGCGTCTTCGATTGGCGACCCGTAACTTTCTCAAGCTCGCGTCGCGCATCTCCCACCAGATATTCGATGGGATGAGAGGTCGTTCCCGGTGCCGGCTTGGGCTTGGGACCGCCCGTGGGTCGCGGCGCCTCTTGCCATGGTTCTACCTTGGGCTGCTCGCTCGGCGCCGGTCCGTGGGCGACGCCAGTGTGCAAGATGCGCCTCGTGCCATCGTGCGGTAGTTTGAAAACCGAGTATATGCAAAAGACGAAGAAGACGACAGCGGTTAGGATGATGCACTGTCGCTGTCGCATCATTTAGGGCAGAGCCTCCTGCGGCGACGGCAGGTTCCAATAGGGCGTGCGGCAGCAGGTGGATCGAGGACCCGTGTCAGCGGCAGGTTTTCAAAGGGCGCCAGATGACGATCCCGCTGCGAGACGAGATGGCACAAATCAATTGAAAGGAGCGGCGTCTCGGCCAGGGCGACCATGTTGCTATTGCAGAAAGTCGGCGTTGAGCGCAAGCGGCTCTGTGGATTTTGAGGCGGGCGCCGCGCGCTCTGCCGAGAACCGCTAAAAAGTCACTGCACAGGGGCAACTGTCGACTATTTCTGGGCAAGCTCTGCCGCTTCCCCTTGACTTGCCGTATCCGTCTCGGCCCAAGCCGCCCCGCCAAGCCAATATCGCCGCATCGCTTCTACTGTAGAAGTTACTTGTAAGGCTGAAGCGACTGCCATGTGAAAAGTAGTCTATTCAAGACTATATTTGACGGCATTTACAACTTCAACATCCGAGGTGTGTCAGAACGTCCATACAGGATAACACGAGCACGTTTGTGATACGCTTCACAACGGGTTACATGCACGCGGGCTGGCAACATGACATGTGTATCCTGGCAAGTCTACTCTCGCACTCATCAAGAGCGAACCGATTGCTCCAGAGAGCTAAGTCATGCAACACTTCAGACGAAAGGTAATCACCATTCCGATGCGTCAGCAATTGAGTGACCAGGCGTGGAATGTCGATTTCCCATTAAGAGTCTCGACTATGCTGTCCCAATGGCTGGTGATGGTATCGGCCATTGTTCTCATAACCTCCCAGAACGCCAATCATGTCCCCCTTTTTTTAGCCCAACCCGTCTAGTAGAAGAAGCCGATGATCTTGCCGGCGACGTGCTTGCGACGGGCCTCCTCGTGGTCCATAATACCAGCAGAGGTGGTCAGGATAACGTAGCCGAACTGACGAGCAGGCAGCAGCTTGACGACCCACTTCTCGAGGTCGGCGAGACGGACGTTGTAGCGGGGAGAGATGACACCGGTCTTGTTGAGGCGGCCGTTGAGCTGGACGACGATCTTGCCGGAGCGGTGGTCGTCGACCTCCTCGAACTCGCCAATGTAGCCTGAAAATTATGTTAGTGATGTTGCGACGACTCGACACGTTGAATCTCTTGCGAGTGGAAAGCAACAGCTTTAGGGCCGTCGCATGCAATATATCGGCAACTTATAGGGGCTGGGCCTTAGAGCAGTATCGGCCGTCGCCCTAGTTATCATGCCGAAGAGGGCTGGCGCAGGGGGGGGGAGGGGGGCGGATAACCACGTACCGTGACGCTGCATGACCTGGAGGAACTTGACAATGACCTTGGAGCTGGGTCGGATCATGACCTGGCGCTTGCCGGCCTTCTCGGCGTTGTTGATGGAGTTGAGGGCATCGTGGAGAACCGAAGTGCGGACCATTTTGGCGGTTTGTCGGGTTTGGAGATTCTCAAGTCAAGAGGGGAAATGAGGTATCTGCCACCGGAAAAAAATGCCTTGTTAGCCTCACGCGGCCATGAGCGAGGAGAGTGCCCTCCCGCAATCGGTCGAAGAGGGTTCTGCCGCTCATTGCTGAAGGAGAGAAGAAGCGTATCGCGGGCGTCGAGTCATCCGAAAAAGCTGCGCCATCGCACGGGAAAAAGTTGCACGCGCGAGCGCACACATCTCTCAGGGCGACCGACGCCCGGGATGGCTCTCTCCAGCCGCGATAAGGGGCATCGTCCTGGCGAGCTCGAAGGGCTGTCTGCACTTGATGTGCTTTTCTTTTTTGCTACATACCTCGCAAAAAGGGTGGTTCCGGCACGGGTGGTTGATGATGGATCGTGAAGTATCGGCGATGCTAGACCAGACAGTGAGAGAGAAAAAAAGTCGGGCGCACACGTTCGGTGGACTGTGGAGCCGCAGTGTGCCCTGGTGGTCCGTGCACGCAAAAATGCCCTAACGGCGGCGCGCACGCAGTTTTGTGTGGATTTCGGCAAATCCTCGTGACCCTCAACCCAGACTCGCCGACCAGCACACACAACCGCTCCTTTAGCCCTCTTGTTTTCCTTTGCCAATCAACAATCAAATCTTCGAGGATCGCCCGACAAAGATAATCATTCAAGATGGTGAGTTGCGAATGCATCAATCATGCGGACCGTCGCTTTTTTTGGAGCGGCATTTCACATTCCCGGCCTACAAATTCGCGACTGCACCGAAAGCCGGCGGCAGACGATTTGAGGGGAGAGAAAAGCGACTAACATGGCGCTCGCCAGTCGGACGTAGAAGAGAACAACGCCCCCGAGGTCGCCGATGAGGTCGAGGTTTCGGCCGACGCCCCCAAGGGCCAGATGTCCGTCCTGGATGCCCTCAAGGGTGTCTTGAAGAACGCCCTCATGCACGACGGCCTTGCCCGCGGTCTGCGCGAGGCCTCCAAGGCCCTCGACCGTCGCCAGGCTCACATGTGCGTCCTCAACGAGAACTGCGAGGAGGAGGCCTACAAGAAGCTCGTCGTCGCTCTCTGCGACGAGCATAAGATTCCCCTGATCAAGGTTCAGGACGGCAAGCAGCTCGGCGAGTGGGCCGGTCTCTGTACGTGATTTTTCCCGCGTGACAGCGCTGCGGCGACTGTTAACATTCAGCTAACCACATACTTTAGGCGTTCTCGACCGCGAGGGTAACGCCCGCAAGGTCGTCAACTGCTCTTGCGTCGTCGTCAAGGACTGGGGTGAGGAGTCGCAGGAGCGCTCCATCCTCCTCAACTACTTCCAGACCTCGCAGTAAGCTGCTCGCGCGCTGCGATGATGGAATCGACTGGTATAGAGGCGCCGTCTTGGGCTAGGGAACCGCTGGATATGGTCAGCGGCTGGACCCGTGCCGTCCCGGTTGGCACGCGTATGGGTTCAGGTCTCATGTGTCACGGCCAAAGTTGCATGTGAAGAGTTTCAAAGAATACCAAAAAGAAGATGGCATAGCGCCAAACCGTCAAAGTATGACATGTGCAATCCGCATTGTGTAATGTGAAGAATGGAGCTGTATCACTTCCGGCCTTCAACCTAGGAAATGGTCCAGTTAGTTTCACCAGCATCTCATCAATTCAGATTACGACGTACCATGATGATGTGATATCCGAATTCCGTCTTGGCCTCGCCAATCTTTGGACTGTTGGTCGTGCTTGGTTCCAGCGCAAAAGCAATCTCCTCGAATTTGGGATCCAGACTGCCCTTGCTCTTCCATCCCAGTGAACCTCCTAAATTGTAGTGTTTCGGTTTTTGTCAGATTGGCGCAGGTGCCTCACCCAAGATTCGTAGCTCACCTTGCCTGGCCTTGTCTTCGGAAAAGTTGCGCGCCACTTCGTCAAATTTGACACCTTCATTGAGCTTGGCTAGAGCCTCTTCTTTCTTGGCATGCTTCTCACACTGCGTCTCTGTTTGTTAGCGAGGCCGCGCATGAGTTGGTTTGAGGCGACATGAGGCTCACCAAGATGTGGCGGACATTGATGGACTGCGCGCCTTTGGCCTTGCCGCCGCCCGAATCCTTACTGTCGCCTCCCCCTTTGCCTTTGCCGGCAGCCTTGTCGCCCCCCTTTTTGTCGTTTTTACCCATAATTTTGTGAGATGAGGCTTAGGTTGATCTGACAGATGAGGGAATGGTGGTGAGATTCGAGGTTTAGTCGGGGGAAAAGGTGGACGAATGTTTGTATCCATACTGTAGCTTCCCACTCTGCCCCGCCTCGACCTTTCAGAACTTGGACCCTGCGACCACCCGCTTCTCGTGCCCATGCTTTATTCCAATATCTCCCCGTCGGGAGGTTTCTCCTTCAACTGCGATTGAGAGGGCCTCGATCCACTGCTCTGACTCAATCTGATGCCGTATTTGAGCTCTGCGCCTAATTCCAGCGCCCTCCTCCATTGCTCCAGTTCGATCCTGTCCTCCGCCTTGCCGGTTTTCCACTCCAGGAAGCCCTGTTCTCCCCGTCTCTGGCGAATCATCTCTCCTTCATACCTCTCAAACATGTGCCAGTCGTCCAGCTGAGATGGCCTCGGAATCATCAGAATATCCTGCAGCGGGCGTTGGCCGGGTACCCGTTCAAGGGTCAGTATAACCCGGTGCAGACCGGCCTTGACGTTATTCTTGAGGCTATATAGCCTTATTGTGTAGCTACATACTCTCAGCTGAGACTCTTCACCGCGTTTGCGTCGACTCACAGTCCATCGTATCGAATCCCGGCTTTTGGTGCGAGCGGGCTTTTGAGGCGATGTCCCCTGAGAATTCGGATCTGTGTGCCGACCTGCGAAAGCAGAGAGAGATGCATATCCAGAAGCGGACCTTCGCGCATATACTTGACGATGCCAAAGGGTGAGCATACGTCTTCTCTTCCGGTCAGTAAAGGGAGGGCCGTCACATGGTAGGTCCCCTTGGTCGGTTTCTCCACAGTGCTGTCGACGATGCCGTCACGGTTGGCACAGGCAAGATGTAGCCACTAGCTGAGGGCAGGTCTTCAGTGTACTGTAAGTCGTCGATGGCTCGAGGTACTCACTGTCCTGTCTCAATTACCATGCTTGCTTGGCCCTCAGAGAGGACCTCGGACGCAACAGCGCGCCATGGCGGGACGTCTCCTATTTCTCGGCCGTCAAACGTAACGTCATGAAGCAGTCCCTTTTTTGAGAGAAAGGTATAACGTATCTGGTCAATGTCAAAGTATTGCTCGCGAAATCGAGTCCTCCACTGTCGCTGCAGCCGCTCCGCAATCGGACAAACACTGAGCGGCCAGACATGACTGCGGTTCTCGGGATCCAGCAGATCTGTGAGCAACTTATCCAGTCTTGTCTTGACAATGGTCGACAGCTTCAACGTTCCGATTCCCCATGCCTCGTCTTTGACTGCAGCACTCAGGAATTCCATGACTTTTTCGGCGACGGCTTCAGCCATGCCTCCTTCTGCGAGACCGGCCCGAGCAGCGTCGCATAGCTCAAGTAATGCTTCCTCATTGAGTCGCGAAGTTTTGTAGGCGTAGTCGAACGTGATCAAGTCGCCGGAACGGAGAGTTGAAAGCAAATCTGGACGCTTCAGATGGGAGTCGACTTCTTCGAGATGGGTAACATTACCGTGAGAGCGACTGCCGAGGCTGTCTGAACCACCGCTCGAGTCACGACTATGGTGCAAAAATTGTGTAGAGGCTCCGATGAAGGGTAAGTTTGTAGCGCCTCGTCGGCCACCGTACATGCTTGTAATCAATAATTCCCGGGCCTCCCCGAGAGGACCAGAACAGAGTATTATCAGTACAAGGGAGAGGGGTCGTATTAGATGTTCGGGAAGTAATGCTTCGTAGGAGTAAAGTCAAGGTCTTGGGAGCTCTCAATGGAGTTACGTGGACAGCAGTAGGCAAGGACCACGGCCATCTTCACAGTGAGGCAAGTGCGATCAATGCATCCTGTGTCATAGCACCGCTGTAGAGGAGGATGCACTATAGGCTCTGCAGAAGCTGAGAATATCATCTTGACGACGTATGAGCTATTCGTATATTCTGAGTATCCCGAGTTCAACTCCATGTATTGTCCAATACTACGAAGTGGCTCAGCGATTCGACGGATGTCTTGACTCTTGACCCTTGACTTACAGTAGAATATGTCAGGCCTACCTTAGGCAATACCAATCGGCTTACCTACCCTGCAGCACCTGGGAGCTTCTAGCCCCACCGCCTGCCTCTTTCAGACCGCACAGCGCGACAGAACTTCTCACCGCTTACTTGAACTCGATGTGCTGCCACCATTGCCGGCAGAAAGCTGCTGGTCGCGAAATTCGCCCCGCGATGCTAATTGCGATGCGACGGAGTCCCCCAAGCAACATGAACACCACCACTACAGACGTTTGCCAGTAAATTGCAATGACTGATCAACCGCACTACGCCGTGCGTGGTGGCGCCTCACATTCGCGATCAATCGGTATTACTCAACGTGCCACGCCTTTGACATTAACTTGGACTGGCGATCAGCGAGTACGGTGAGGACAGCTCTGAATGAAACCCCGGATTTTCACTAACAGCGTTCAGCTTCTCCGACTTTCAAGTGAACGAGATTGATCAAGATGGAAAAGTCGTCCACTTGAGGTGTTTTGGGTCGGCCGATGGGCCAGCTATGCCAGTAAGAAAAACGCTCGACGACATTGACTCTTCCGATCTGATACGAACAATAGCCCACTCAAGAACCTGTAGAGAAGACCGAGAGAGCACAAGAAACACCAAAATCAGAGAAACAGACTGAAAGCAACAATGGAATTGAGAAAGCGAAGGAAGCCCCAAAGCAAGAAGTTGCAGCTGAAGATGTGGCCGCGCTCGCCGCTCTTGCTGGCGACAAATTCGCAGCCGACTTGGTGCTCCTTTTTCAAGGCGGCTCCAATCCGGACGGAGAAGATATCACGTCTGTTACTTCAGACCCGCTAGACGATAAGTCGAAGCGTGGTCAGATCCACGGGGAGGTGCGCCGGATATTCAAGTCGGCCATCGAGACCAACACGGAGGACTCAGGCGCAATTACTGCCACCAAAGCATCATCGCGGAAAGGACGAAGGAGAAACAACCGTGGACCTCGCGATCAGCGAGATGATAAGCCAGCTGGCGAGTTCCTCCACTTTACGCTCTACAAGGACAACCGCGACACCATGGATGCCGTCAACCAGATTGCGCGCGCACTTCGTATCAAGCCCCAATCGGTGTGTTATGCCGGCACCAAGGACAGACGCGCCTCGACGGCTCAGAGGTGCTCGGTACGTTATGTGCGACAACGGGTCCTGGCCGGTGCGAGCAGCAAGCTTTGGGGCATAGCAACTGGCGACTACGAATATCGCCAGCAGCCTCTCCACCTGGGAGAGCTCCTCGGCAACGAGTTCGTCATTGTCCTCAAGAACTGCAAGATTATCGGCGATGCAGCTGAGCGCTCTCTCAGCGAGACGCTCGAGAAGCTCAAGACCAACGCGCAGGCGGCCTTGGACCACATGGCCACCCACGGTTGGATCAATTACTTCGGACACCAGCGGTTTGGTACATACCAGGTCGGCACGCACGAGGTTGGGAAGCTCATCATCGGCGGTAAATGGGAGGAGGCAGTCATGGCACTCTTGAGCTACGATGCCGAGATAGCGTCCAAGGCGGCCGACGGAGAGGTTCCCCAGGAAGCCATGCAGCGCGATCTGTACGCCCGTCACCACGCCTGCATGCTCTTCAAGAAGGGCGACGATCCCGAAAAGGCAGCCAAGCTGATGCCGTCGCGCTTCGCCGCCGAGACGTGCATCCTGCGCCACCTGACGAGGCTCGGCAAGGCTTCGCTAAACGACTTTCCGGGAGCCCTGACGCACATCACGCGCGGCCTGCGGTCCATGTACCTGCACGCCTACCAGTCGCACGTCTGGAACCACGCCGCCAGCAGGCGGTGGGAGCTCCACGGGGCCAAGGTGGTCAAGGGGGACCTGGTCATCGTCCCCGAGGCCGAGGCCGCGCCGCCCCAGGTCAGCGGGCAGGACCAGGACGGGGACGACATTGTGAACCCGGTCGAGGACGACGACGAGGTCAGCGTGCGCGCGCGTCCGCTCACCGAGGAAGAGGCCGCGAGCGGGCGATACACCATTCACGACGTGGTCCTGCCCTCGCCAGGGTACGACGTCGTCTACCCGGACAACGAAATTGGCGCTTTTTACGAGGAGTTCATGGCCCGGCCGGACAACGGCGGCTTGGACCCGCACAACATGCGGCGCATTCGGCGAGAGTTCAGTCTCCCCGGCAGGTACCGCAAGCTCGTCGGCCGGTTCCTCGCCCCGCCGTCGATTGACTTTCGGCTGTACTCGGACGATGCCGAGCAGATGCACCCGACCGACATGGACGCCATCAAGGCAGCGCGCGGTCCCGGCAAGCGCGGTCGCACCGCCGATGCCGACGACGAAGGCGCGAGGAAGAAGGCCAAGGTCGACGACAATGCGCAAGCAGATGCGACACCCTCGCAGGCCCCAGAGAGCGAGGAGAAGAAACAAGAGGAAGACGAGATGACGCCTGCTGCGCCCAAGGAAGCTTCCAAGATTGCTGCCGTCATCAAGTTCCAGCTCGGCAGCAGCGCCTACGCGACCGTCGTTTTAAGGGAGCTCATGGGCGATCTGCCCGACGAAACCGGCCCCGTCGAGTCCAACGCCTGAGTACGCCATCTACACGGAGGCACCTCCATATTCATGCATAAGCATGTATGTATGTCCATTACTAGAAGACGCCATCTCTGGACGTCCGGTAGAAAGGATATAGATGGGGTTCAGCGTAGTCGAATGTAGACTCTTGGAAAGATTTCACGGCTCGATATCGGGATTAGAGAAGAGAGTTTGCCGAGGAGCGATATATTTGAACCAAGAGGTATCCCATCGCTTTACTCTTGCTTTGATTTGTATTCTGCACCGTCGCTTTGCGTAACGCTTCGCGGGCCCAGCATTTGTCGACTGGCATCATATATGCCACGCCCCGCTTGGTTCGCAACACGTCTGTTGACTTGTATCAGTCTCGATGGTCAAGGCGACCATTCATCGACTTGAGGATGCGCAATTTATGCACCCCGTTCTGCATCTGCATCTTCTTCATGCATCTTCCTCCTGCCATGCTTCCCGACATCAGACCTAACAGGTCTATCCCATCGTGGTGATTAGCCCTTAGTCTGATCCTCCCAGCCCCATACAAAGGACAGATATTTGACCATATTAACGCGCTTCGACCGCATATCCACCATCCAAGGGTGTTCCATCATCTTCCAAGGGCTAGCTCTGCGATTCGGCTGCTTCTCCAAGCTGTCATGAGCGTTAGCATATGCATAATCGAGTCGATTTTGGCCGTGCTTACCAGCATTCAATAAAGTACTTGAAATTGTCACTCCAGAAAACATCCATGTCGGGCTCGTCCTTGAGCTTCGGCACGGGTTGGCGGACAATGTACGTCAGCAGATCAATCAGACCTGCCCGTGGCTGCATCTCGGTTCCGTCGGCCGGGAAAGGGAAGCGATGTTGCGCGACCTCGAGAAGTGTCACGCCAGTAGACCAGACGTCCGAGGTGATTGTATATGATTGACCAGTGATTCGCTCCGGCGCCATGTAATAGCTGGTGCCAATAAAAGTATTGGCCTCTCCTTTGGTACCGAAATCGCCAGAGACGCCAAAATCGCAAAGCTTGACGGCACCGTTTCGGCAAAGCAGAATGTTGGACGGCTTAATGTCTCGATGAATGATCCGACGTGTGTGAAGATAGGTCAAACCGCTGAGAACACCCTCGGCAATCTTGCCCAAGACCTTTTCGCCAGTTCGGCCTCCCAAGCGCTTAACTTCTTTATATATGCTGTCCAACGAGCCACCTTCGCAAAACTCCATTGCGATTGAAATGGTGGCCGTTGAAGGATCAACGAAGGCGCCGTAATAGCGACAAATGTGCTCCGAGGCACACTCCTTGTTGAAGCCCAATTCGCGGACAATTTGCTTCTTAACATCGGGGTCCGGGTTTGTGGTGATGACCTATTGCTTCTGTCAGCGTCAGTTTTTGGTGGCGGCTGCGATATGCTCACCTTCAGGGCAAAGACAGTCTTGCCGCCTCGAAGCATGCATTTAGTGACAGCACCTCCAGCACCTTCCCCTAAATTACCCAACTCCTTGATCCTCTTTTCACTGCTGGCTATCCTCCAGCCCTCGTCATCCAGCTCCTCGACATCGGCGTTTCGCGCCTTCTCCAAGCTAAGCTGGTCAAACGAGTCGAGACCCTGCAGACTAGTGTCCCTCTCCATACCAACACCTCCCTCGCTTCTTTCCGAATACATGGAGCCGACAGCCGACACGGGGTCCGGCGTCCCCTGCGCTCTGGTGACGGGGATGCCATATTGTGAGGCAAAGGAAAGGGCAGAATATTGCGAGCCGGCAGATGTTGGATTGCTATTCCGGCCGTCCAAAGGTCCAAAGCTGCCCGACCTCGAGTGAGCCGTGCTGCTTTCGCTGCCGCCGTCAGCCGATTGACCGGGTTGATGGCCCGGGTGTCTCGGCGGTTGTTCGTATGGCGTGACCTGGCTGCCCTTGGGCGTAGCTAGGTGCAAGGTAGGGAGCGGTGGCCTGCCTACGGCGGGCTGAACTTGCTGGTTACCGACAGGCTTAACATTTGGTGAAGGGGGAATGGCCAAGCCCAGCCTAGGCGGACGACTACCGGCGCCTCGTGCGCCCGGTATGGCGGGACGAAGTAACGGTGCGGGGGAAGAAAGATGAGGTACAGGGTTCGAAGGGGGAGTCGAGGTCGGCATTGAAGGATGAGAGGACACCTGGCGAGTGGTTAGCGACGGGAAAGCGCAAGATGCCATCGAGAACACTCACCTGACGATGGGACGGGTCTTGAGGCTTGGACTGGGAAAAGGTGGAGTCGGCCATTGCTGCGGATTCTGCTGCCAGCCGAGGCAGCGTCTACCGAGCGAGAGGCAAGCAGTCGATGGGAAGAAGACGGGGGGCAGGATGGTAGCGGAGGAAGTGTATGCGACCACCGAGTCGATGGGAGAATCGTGAATAGATCGCAACGGGTAGGGAGACAGCAATGAGCCAGGACGCCTCGGAGTATTATCTCGGGGAAATACTTTGGTTTGATCGTATCGGTACTGTTTCAATGATCAGAAGTCGAGGAAGAGGAGGTGACTTGTGTGCTGGCGCAAGAGTCGAGGTTGAGCGGCGGGCACGCAGACGAGGAGGAAGAGCCCAGATGGGCGAGTCAAGTCGTGCGGTGCGGGGGGCAATGCCGAGGCGACAAGTCGTAGGCCCGAAGATTCTGATAGATGGGATGATAGAAAAGGTGAGAGAGAAGAGAGAGGATCGGAGAGAAGCAAGTCGATAACCGGGGCAAAGGGGGGGAAAGGGGGTCGGTCCTTGGGCGAGGGCGTCAACATGTGCTTGACGGAGTTGGGTCGTGAGCACTGAGGTCCATCGAGGGGAGAGAGAGAGGAGGTGGTCCCGATAGGGCTGGTGCTGGCACCGTGCTACAGGCCGTACTGTGCTCTGCAGTACTCGCTGCAGTGCGTACTAGAACAGGTACCGGAGACGCTAAGAGGGGATACCTGGGCCGAGGTGCGGGGTTGAAAGGAGATCGGCGTACTCTGACCGTCCATGCCTTGTATTACCTACCAAGTTCGCTTCCTTGCCTCAGTCTCTGCCCGGACATTCAAGTTGGGAAAAGGCCCCAGACGCATCCTGCAACGACACCCCAAAAGTTTCTCAGAGCTAACAAAACAGTCGACTCTTAACTTATGATACATCCAGTGAGAAAAGGAACCTCGGAGCAGCCCCTCCTCTAATCTCGGCGAGCAAGCAATCACGCATCGAATCGACACGTCGCCAAGCTGAATGCCGATGCCAATCTCTCCAACCCCAAGAACCCGAGAGGCTGAGATGATGCGGTCTGGGGGAAATGGCAGCCAGCTCAAAGCAAACCCGACTGCCGCCTAAACAAAGAACGCCTGAAGAAGCGCTGAGCAGGCTCTGGCCATGGCGGGCATATTGGTGGCGTTCCAGGGATGGATGGGCGGACAGCAAATGGAGCCTGGGAAAAGCTCATGGAGTCACGGTACGTCAGGCACCCGAACATGGTGGGTGGTTGGTGGGCCTTTTCTCCCCGCTCACAGCTTTTTTTCGACGTTGATCAACCGTTGGCCCTTTGGCCCCCCTCCCCCCTGTGGAGGACAACCAGACCTGAACCAGACCTGCGAATCGAGACCCCTGCAAAAAGACCTTCACGATGCCCGTTTGCTGGAGACGGGAGGACAAGCGGACCGTTTGGCGCTAGCCCGGGCATTTTCTGGGCTTGACGGGGATGCTTTGGCCCTGTGCAGTGTGCTCCATCGACGTTTTCCCCATGCCCATCAATTTTATCGCTGACCCGTTCATTCAATACTATAGGCTTGTCGTCGTCACCATGACCTCTCACCAATTCATTCGCGGTGTTCCCATGTTTGCTCACATTCCGGAGCCGGGCCTGGGCCATGCTCAAGTTGAGCCATCTGCCCCCTTGTATGTTCCGGCATGGCCGAAACGCGCCGCAAGTCTCAGCAGCCAGCACTGTGCCGAGCAATCAACTCGAACAATCTCTTCTTGTTTAAGAGGGTGGGTGCCTGGCCCCGTACCTACATGAGCCCGCCCGACGAGCCATGGATGGGCCCGCGTCTGCAGTCAGTCGATCGGTCTTCCGCCGGGGCTTATTGGATGCAATCGCTGCTTGGCCGCCAGCCAAACCCAGTCCCGTTAGCATGGTCAACCCGCGGGCGGATCCTCGTGATTGCACAATGCCGGATCCTCTCCTTGCCCCATGCTGCTGCGTCTTTGCTTCACACATTCAGCTTCCTGGAACTGAGCTCAGGCAGTCATCGCGCGCCCAATGGCACCATGTTGGTTCTATCCGCGCCAACATGACCGTTGCTGATTCTTTACAACGGACTAATCCTCAACCTTTGTTCCTTGATCCGCCACGCCTTCGTCTCTGCAGTACCCGGAGGTCATTGCCCGAAAGAAGTCAAGACGCCAACTTATCGAGGGAGAGTCAAAGTGCCGCTGCCTATTAGCGGCCCGAATGGTTGGAAAGACACGAATATCGGGCCCAGCGGTTGGTGCGGTCTACGACTGGAAGCTGCAGTCTCGGATCTGAGCCGCCCGAGAGCTCTAGGCCCAAGGTCGAGGTTCGATGCATACGTGTGCCACGCCAACGCTAAGGACGTCTCGATGTGAATCATCAAGTGTCAAGCAAGGATGACGGGACCAACGGATCGTGAGCGGGCAGACGGCATCACGGCAGCAATGAGGGTGAGGGGGGGAGGTCATCATTCCCCGCCGTGCTGGACAGTCCTTGATCTGCAGGCGGAGGACGAGCATCCGGTTGGCCCACCGTCGACGGACGCCTCTTATTGTCATGTTTTCCCGTGCCGCCATGTTGTCTCCGCCGGCACGGTGCTATGTCGCTTCTTGATGGCCATGATTCCTTGTTCCTCTGCCCTGCAATGTCGGTTACACGGCAGAAAGGGCAAGTAGACATTGGTTCCCTTGGCTTGGTGATTGGCCGCCTGCGCGGCATTCTCCCTTTGCAGGGCAGATGGATGCCGCACTGCTCGAGCCAATCAGTCTGCCTCGATGTTTCCGCCCACAAGCGCGCGTCTAATCGAGGGTGAGACAGCCTCAAGGGTCCGTCCCGAACCCAGGCGGAAGGGAAGCTGTGATACTACACAGTATTGCACTTGCACTGACCCCTTTCTCCCAGGAACGACCACGATGCAGAACGGGGGCCTGCGCGAAAGGCCAGGATCACGTTGATTCACCCTGACAATGAAACAAGGCCGGCAAACCTCGGTTTTGAGATCGACATAATCAAGATAGGCTATCACAAGTCAGCTCGGGCAGGCGCGTAACGTCCCAATCGCAAGAAACAGCACAATCGCCTGTCGGCTAGTAGTTCTACTGTATAAGCTAGTAGACAACGTCCCTGTAATTTCCTTGAAGCTTCTGGGTGGCATTGCGCCCGCAACACGCGGGTCTGCCAGACAATGCTGTTTTGAAATCTGTTTCGTTCCAAACTCTACTGAACTTTGCAGTGATGTCGTTAACTTTGAACATGGCCCCAAACCTGCGTACACTATCGCCGTGTCTCATTGAGTCTGTAGGGATAATATTGCGTGGATGATGGTCTTTCATGCAGCACGATGGCTTCCAGATTCTCATCTGAAGTGGCCTCTAACCGGAACTCACACAATTAGCAGGACAAGCATGTCATTAGAGTCACTCGTTTCAACATTGCAATTCTCCAACCTGCTAACGCCCGTTGAAGCAGAGAAATGGCAACGTTGACCCGTCGCAGACAATGGATCGCCAAGTATCCGCAGGTACGTACCATTTTTCAGGCCCCAATGTGGCAACGTCAAACCTCCACTGATCGGCCCCACTTTAGCTCAACTTTTTTTTTCTCTCGCTATCGATTGCAGACATTCGGCAAAACCTCACAACGATACGTCCATCTTGCGAGAACTCACGAACCCCGACCAGACGGCGAAATAGCCATCTGATTCACGCCGGCTGAGGATCAAGAGGCATGTCTGACGGAGCTTCATCGTCGGCAGAGTCCGATTATCTGGACAACACGGCCTCGCGCAAGAAGCGTCGCACTTCGCCAACGACAGAGGAGATTCGAGCGCAGATTGAAGCCGATAGCGATAGCGACGATGACGGAAACATTCAGGTCAAGACGACAATTTCGGCAATCGCAGCACCATCGCGAGTGAGGCGCGCAGCTAAAGGAACAGACAGCGCAGCGCCGCCGGCTGCAGCGCCGCAGAAAAACCCTATCCTCGCCCCGACCGACCCAAGCACCAGCTTCTCGGCGCTACAGGTACGGCCATGGCTGGTGCAGTCACTTGGCAACATGGCCATCAAGCGGCCGACTGGCATTCAGAAAGGCTGCATTCCCGAGATTCTCAAGGGCAGGGACTGCATCGGTGGCAGTAGGACGGGTTCCGGAAAGACGGTCGCCTTTGCCGTGCCCATTCTCCAGAAATGGGCAGAAGACCCGAGCGCCATTTTTGCCGTCGTCCTGACGCCTACGCGAGAGCTGGCCCTGCAGATCCTGGAACAGTTCAAGGCAATCTCGTCGCCGCAGAGTCTCAAGGCCATTCTCGTCACTGGCGGATCAGATATGAGAGCACAAGCTATCGCCCTGGCCCAGCGGCCGCACGTCGTCATTGCTACGCCCGGCAGACTTGCAGACCATATTCGAACATCGGGAGAAGACACCATTTGCGGGTTGCGACGTGTGCGATACGTGGTTCTCGATGAGGCTGACCGATTGCTGCACGCAGCCGGTCCTGGCAGCATGCTCCCTGACGTCGAGGAATGCCTCGGAGTGCTGCCACCGCCCACGGAGAGGCAGACTCTTCTCTTCACGGCTACAATCACCCCCGAAGTCCGGGCTCTGAAGAATATGCCACAGAAGCCCGGGAAGCCGCCGGTATTCGTTTGCGAGGTTGACACGCAGATGCTTGCCATCCCGTCGACGCTGACGCAGACTCATGTCAAGATACCCGTCACACACAAGGAGCATTACCTGCACGTCTTTCTCCTTACAGAGGCCAACAAGGACAAGACCATCATCATCTTCTGCAACAGAACGTCGACGGCCGAATACCTGCATCATTTACTGCGGCTGCTGGATCACAGAGTCACATCACTTCACTCCAAGCTCCCACAGAAACAGAGAATCGACAACCTCGGACGGTTCCGTGCTTCGGCCGCGCGGATCTTGGTGGCTACGGACGTTGCTGCCCGAGGTCTGGACATTCCCGAAGTCAGCCTCGTGGTCAACTACGATCTCCCGCGGGACCCGGACGACTACATTCATCGCGTCGGTCGTACGGCACGAGCAGGGCGCAAGGGTGAGGCGACAACGTTTGTGGGCCAGCGCGACGTGGAGCTGGTGCTGGCTATCGAAAAGCGCGTGGGTCGGGAGATGGACGCATGGCAGGAAGAGGGCGTGAACCTCGAGACGAGGGTGATTCGCGATGCGCTGAAGCTTGTTAGCGAGAAGAAGCGAGAGGCGCTACTCGAGGTGGAGGAGGGACGCGAGGTTGGCGGCAAGCGCAAGCGGACGAAGCAGAAGCTCCGAGCCATGGAGTGAGTGAGCGAGCGGGTGGATATTGTCTGCTCGCGATACGACGATTGCTTGGACGACAACGCCGCGCTGTTTCTGCGTGAATGTCAAGGGACGACCGTGTGCATTAGTTGGTGAGGCCCGACGGGATGTTTCGACAGATGCCCCCCAGTGTTCTAGAATCGTTGGTTCATGCCCAGCCATGCGCCCTTACAAATACCAAGAGACACCTGTACAATGCCTTGACGTTGCCCTGTTTACGAAGTACGTTTGAGATGATGCGGAGGATGACCAACCAAGGCTGATCAGATGCCGGTAGATTGAGCCCGGCTGAGAATGCAGGTCGCGGACGAGCATGATTCGAGAAGCTGGCTGGGGGGGGTGGGTTTCTTGAGACTGACTTGCATGAGACGGTTCGATGGCCATGCCAAGACGAGCCCGCAAGGGGAGGATTACGGGATCGCGCCGTCTCACGACTGCAAAGTACAAGGCTTGACAGGACGATCCCCCGCAATCTACAGATGGCTCAAGCCGAAGGGGGGAGTATGAGGAGAAATGGGGGATACGGGGGGGCGGGCTCCGTGTCAAGGAGATGCAGACCAGACTGGGGGGGTTTAGGGACATGAACAAAAGGAACGAGAGAGATGGTTGGGGGCGGTCGAGCTTGAAGAGTGGAACCGGACAGGCTTTGGACGGAGGAACAACTTACAGTAAGAAACTGTGAAATGTTCGGGACGGCCGACGAGAAAGATGCATGGAAGACAGGATGCAGGGGAGGAGGGGGGGGCTTCCATAAGGGGACCGTCTGATCTCGTATCTGGGGATAAAAGACAAGGACTGCAGTATGCATGTCAAGCCTACACTGGAGTGAACATGGAAATGAAAGGAAAAGCAGACGGTTTCGAGAGCGTGAGTCTAGCAAAAAAAAAAAAAAGTCCCCAGTCATGTGCATAGCCTCACGCTGCCCTTTGAGTTTGTAGATCAAGAGAGAACGCATGACACGAGCAGCCGCGAAACGAGGCACGGGTTGGACCTTGTTGTGTACGATGTAAAGGATACGAGGGCGATGTGCATGCAAGTCGTCGGTCGGCTATGCAACATTCTTGATGCAAAAGTCCGGAGAATAGACGAGTAAATGGGGCCGTTGATTCGTACCGAAACGACCAGAAAACGAAGAACATTCGATGGGGGAAAGGGACGTCGTAAGACTTTCAAGTTGGGGGGCCAGGCAAGATAGGTAGGAGAGGCAGCCGGATTGTCCGCATTTCCTGGTTGGTTGGATGCACTATTCGGCGTCCGAAAGGGGAAGTCTGGAAATGCACGCCCCCGTTGACCTACATCAACTGCGCCTTACTGTACAGTATGTCTTGTAGGTAGTATGAAATGCGGAGGTTCAAAAGACCGAGAATAGAAACGGATGCAAGGAAGTGAAGAACCAAGGGTACGGCAGGGCAGGTACACACTCTCCGAATCCCGTTCGAAAAATGTCCGGTCATGGAGATACATATCATGCTGGGCAGTCAGCGGCGTTGGTCTGGGCAAGAAAGCGGAAAGAGGAGGGGGGAAAGGGCGCAGCAGCAATGTAAGTAAGGTCGTAGGGCTGGAAAAAGCGAGATATCCGGTGCCGAGAACCGCCGTGGTCGGGTAAGCCTCTGCCGGAAACTAGCCGGTCATTGTTAGACTGGCAGTTTAAAGACACGCGTACCAGGCAAGCAAAGGATGTAGGCTGTCAATGTAAAGTACAACTGTAAAAAAAAAAGCATCAGATCTCCTAGGTGTGGCTTGCCCATGGTTCTTGGCCGGGATGGACAGCGGGCGGTCACTCGGAGCGGTCCGTCTAGGACTTGGGAAGGGTCTGCAAGGGAGGGACCGACGACAGCGCATCTTGGAGTGCAGTACGTAACTTACTTCGTACAGTACAGTATGCGAGCCGAGGAGACGACATATTCGGGAGTGTCTTTTTCTTCTCGCTAAAAAACAGGTGCGAGAGAAATACTGCACTAGAGAGAGAGCACGTGTTGTGGTGCGATGCGTTACTGTACGCATCGATGTTTTGTATGCCTGCCTGTTGGGCGTGTCTGACCATTCGACTAGCCGCATCTTCGGCCGTCGGAACCGATTAGGGCGGATAAGGCGCCCGAGAAGGAGAGAGGTTTTGGTTTCTTTTTCCTTGCCCGTATGCTTCTTCCTTGCTAGGACAAGGCCAGGTACCGGATGTGTGTGTGAGTGTGAGTGCGAGTGTCGTGTACGGCATCTTGAGCAGGGGGGGAGTCAAGGCTCAGGGTATGGACATGGCTCGGTGACCCGTCGGAGCCGTATCGGACACCACACCTAGAGCGCGTTAATGACTTGGATAAAGAAGTATCTTTAGTATGAGAGTGTCTGGGCAAAGTACTTGGTGTGAGTGCCTTGTCGTCGTGCCCAGCATCCGCCGAGCGGCTACCGGCTCGGCGTCTAAACCCGGTCGGCGCACATGGCATCACTGAGACATGCTTCTTTTCTTCTCTTTTTTCATAGCATGGATGTCATCAAGGCAGGCAGAAAAAAAGAAGAGCACCTTTCTTTGTATCCTACGCAGTTCTGCAAACCCTTGTCTTCGGAATTGCAATCTCGCGAAATCTATTTTCAGGCGCGTTGGAAGTCACGAGTGACCAAGACTGCCATGCTAGTATGTACTGCTGTACATGTATCGGGACGCCGAGACGCCGACGAGCCGCGCTGATGACTCTTCGCTGTTCTTTCTAGAGAATACGAATATTTACCTACCGACTAATTAGGCTACTGGCAAGTTAGCATGTGTCGGCCCCGACTCCTTCGGTCCCCGAACAACTCCGCCTCCGCCAATGCCCCCATCGCCCTCAGTTTCCAAACGTTCGTCTGACCTCGAAATGATTCGTGCACGCCCTTGTACGTAATCTGGAAAGAGTTGGGGCGGGAAATGCACCCCTCCCCCTTTTGCCCTGCCACTTGAGCCTGCGCCGCCCCCCCGCCTACGAACGAACGAACGGACTTTTGCACGGAGGTGTACGTATCCCACACAGCTCGGTCTGCCGGACAAGCGACAAAGTCCGCCGTAGCTCCGCCGTCCGCGGAATTGCTGGAGACAGGACAGGATGAATTTCAGGACTAGAGGGAAATAAGGTATTGGCATGATGCGAGCAGGTAGATGGGGAAAGGACACGTGGATAGCGATGGATACATGATGAACAATAAACGGGCATTGAGTGAATGATGATAAAGAGCAAGTATGAAAACCGGACACTCTAGCGGAGAAGATACTGTTCCGAGTAACCTCGAATCTTCGGATACCTAATTCAGAGTCACAGTGTCGAACCGGCAGTTCTCCTTGCATGCATGCAAGCGAGTCGGCAGCCGGTCTCCGGTCTTGCACGGCCGGTCGACGGCGTTCGGGGGAGCGCCATCCGAAGAGGGGGGACGTAGAGAGGAGGACGGGGCGGGTCGGACGGGAGGCGACAGCTATGACGACGAGAAGCACACATACACACACACATACACCACACGTATACATACACATGGTGTCAAAGACGTCAAAGCAGGGGTCGCAGAAGAAGCAACGGAGATGGAAAGAGTAAGAGGGAGACCAAAATGACGACACCAGCGGACGGGACGAGACATGACGGAATCTCTTGCCCCGGGAGCGCGATATCAACTTGTGGCGTCTCGGACAAATGAAATGGTCAACTCCTCTTGTGTCTCTCCTTCTCTTCCTCTCTATTTCTTCTCCCGCCGGCGCACGAGCGGCATATGGGGAGTTTTGACGCTGTAGATTACAAAGTACTTTGTTTCTAGTCAGATTCGTACAAAGTGCGGCGGGTGCGTACATAACGCGAGGTACAGTAGGCAAGTGCAGACAGAGCTCATGAATGATGATGGTCAGATTGCGGCGTCACGATCCCGATGCCCACAGGCGGCAAAACTCGTTGCCATCCGGATCATGACAAGAAGAACAAAGGCCAAGACCAAGCACGAAAGCCAAAAAAGCTTGGCCTTTTCTTGTATGCGCCTGTATGTATGTGAGTGCGAGTGTGAGTGTCTTTGACGGCCCCCCCCCCCCTTTTTTTCCCGTGTCGCGGCGCAGTTGTGGCGGCTCTCTTGGGGTGGGCGTATTCGATGTACGAAGCTGTAGGTTAGGAGGACTTGCGAGTTGCGGGTGCAGGAGACGGAAAAATAGGTAAGTATTTGTACTGTAGATACTCGACGCTTTTCCAATGAATCTACAAAGTGCAGTATTGTCATTTTGCACCAATGCGCGTCGCTGACGGCCGGTGCGTCCCGGTGCGGTCCCCGAGGTGTCAATTGCGGCACGGCGGTGGTTGTGGTGGTGCACTGGTCATGAATGACGGACATGAATGGATGGATGGCTTCATTTTCTTGGAATCGATGCTGTTTCCCGCTTCTGCTTCTGCTGATTTTCGCGGTGGCTCACGGGCTGGTCTGACTGGCGCCGACGTGCATCCCTCTTTGTGTCCCCCAAATGGCTGCTCCTTCCATTCTCCTTTTGAATCTATTCTCCTCTGGCCAGGTACTTTCAATTTGCATGTACGAATACCGAGGTAATCGTGAACAGCACATGGGCTGTCACTCGTCTCCTATGCATGCCACCATTGGATATTCCAAGAAAGTAACTTACGCCGTAGCTGACCGACTGCAGACCGCCCTCGCGAGGAACCTTGGCGGGGAGAGTCGATCAACCGTGGTAGCAACATCCACGACACTCTCACCGCAGTCTCTTCTTTTTGCTTGGTTTCCTCACTTTCTACTGTACACTACTCTTTTGCAGGCATCTTGCGCCTCAACGCAAAACCCCCTCCCCCAGGGATCGGCTTCCGACTGGACAGAACGGGTCGCGCATCTTGTGGCTTGCCTCGACCTCGTTCGCGGCCGAAACCAACGTCTTTCTTTCCTCGTCGGTTGCGTTGCACAAGATGGATGCGTGCCCAGGGATTCGCCGCCGCCCATCGGTTGAAGGAGTGGTCATCAGCCCAACCCGATCAATCCCAATCCATCACCTTTTTCCACTGCCCTCACTCTCTCTTGGGACGTTTCCATCCCCTCCCCGGCGGCAGAATACAGAAGTGTATGTACGAGGTACAGCACAGCATAGCACACAGCACATGAGGAGCGGTGGTGGCGGTTGGATGCGTTGAGCGGACAATACATACGGTAAGTTACTGTACAGTATTTGTGACGACGATGGCCTCGGTCCCTGCCAGGGGGCGCCCATCGGTCATTTCCAACCCATCAGGGTCACGGTGCTATACTGGTCATTTTTCATGGCTTGGGGGGAAAGATGGGTGAGTTTGTTCGCGCTCGTTTCGAGATATCTGATGCGGCGCCTGGATCACTGTGCCTCGTTCAAAATGACTCCTCCCGAGCGAGTCGCGACGGGTAACGTTATTTGCTTACCACGACCGGGATGGTTGAGGGGTGTGTGGGTGCGCGTGGGAGATGGACAAGGAACGGACGGTGAGGGACGTCGAGATCTCTCTCATCCGGGGGATCTGACACTACTGACTACTTCGCGGTAGCGATGGAAGGAGATTGATAATGGCCGGTTTCAAATGGGCCATTCGTCAGCCTCTCTCTGACACTCCCCCCCGTCCCGTCCTTCCAAGACATAGCCTAGCCTATGTCCCCCCACTGAGCCGGAACGCTCCCATGCGGCGAATCACGCACACGCCGTCTGATTGATAGCGGCCGCCCTAGATCAGACAAGACATTCAAGGCGCAAAGATAGAGATAGAGTACGGCGCGCCTTTGCGAGTGTCTGAAGCGGCGAGTCAGTCATACGGCAGAGCGCGCCAGGGCACGCACATACATGCGCCTTGCAAGGCGTCATGTAAGTTTAGGCCACGTACTGATAAGGCCGGCCAGCATAGTACTGTCCTGTAAGTTATGTAACTTACTTGCGGACCAAGCCAAGACGCATACTCACAGTAGTCAATCCCGTAAGAGTCATCAATCGAACGAGGAGGAGGAGGGGGATCCTTAGCGGTGCTAGTGTCCGGGCTCGCTAGGCATGCACACGCCCTTTTTCTGTCTCGCTCGCTCTCTTTCCTTGACTTGATCGTTTCGAGTTCTTCCACCTCTCGCTTACCCCCCTCCTGTGCAGATGCCGCTCGCAGCGTACCATTTGGCTCGGCACCGCTGGTGAGGGACGAGGGACAAGAATGTCTCGAATGCTTCGGTGCGATCCCCCGGATGGACGACCGATAGGCAGGCACTGTGTGCTTGCGTGACGGGCCCAAGTGCAGAGCACAGGGGAGATGGGTAAAGTCATCTACGAGATACAGTACACGTGGTATATTCAAGTATCTTAGACTGTGATGGCCGTGACATGGTCATCCCCTTCAGTCAGAGCACGCCATTCAGCGTTTAAGCCTGCCTGTCTACAGTACCTCGACGGATACCGGACTTTGTCGATCACCCGGAGGAGAAAGAACTCGGTTGAGATGTACAGTAGAACAGTAATCCTACAGTAACTTGGAATGGTAGGGAAATAGACAGAAGGAAGAAGAAAAAGGGTTCGGTGCTAATAGAAAGCATGGAGCCGTGGCCGCGATCGGCAGTGACGACTGGTCACAGGCTTTCATTGCTGAGCAAGAAACTTGTCCGCGGGGAATGGATTGGAAATCCAAAATCGCCGGTCTCCAAGGAACATGGGACATGCAAAAGAGCGAGCGGCTCCACGGCGTCGTGGGTAGCGTGTACCCGGCACGCGACCATCCCCGTCCCTTACGCCCCATCCACGACCGGCCGTACGCGGACATAAGACCTCTCCCAGGTGGCTCTCTAATCTCTTGCGCAATACGTACGTGATGGCTCATGACTAAACGCCGGCAGTCTTTTATTTCCAAGTTCTTTGCAGCCATCAAGTCGCTGTAGACTTTGGACTTGGTGGAGGGAAGGGGGGCCTGCTTCAATCACGCAACCAAGCATTGATGAGAAATGGGCTGTCTACCGGGTTTACTGTATGCACTTCGTAGGGCACGCCAACTTCGGAAAGCAAGGCGCATCGTTTTCCGTGACATAGCATCACGCCTTTTCTGAAATCCAAGGCGCCGGTTTACCGCTCGCTAATTCACGCGCCCCCCCTGGCTCCCCCGTTTGCGCGCTTGTTAATCAAAGGACGGAGTTGGGGGAGAGAGAGAGCGCTGCGAGATTGAGCGCCGGCATTTCGTGTCCATCTAAATTACTAACGAAACGTGTGAAGCGCGCTCGGGTGACCCGCACGCGGGAAGTCTTTTTGTCCTTCACAAGAAGCGCATGCCAGTCACTGGCAGCTCGTATCGTAGCGCACTGGCAGCAATGGGCGCGGAAAAAAGAGTACGCTGGTCCAGGGCGAGACACGCCGCATCCAGCATGTACCGCGAGCCTCAATGCAGCAGCTGGACCCAAGGTACCTACTAAACGCGCCAAAAAGTCAAAAGAAGCGAGACAGCGGCGGAGTGTGTTGTATGTCCGCGCCGAGCGAAGCGTCGGGTCGGTCCTACGGGCTTTCGTTCACAAGTGGTGAGTGACTCTTTCTCTCTCACTCTCTCTCGGAGTTTGTCAGCGCGCGTCGGTTTAGCGTCAACGGTACGTACTGTAACACCTGGCTTTTTTTTTCCAAGGAGAATGAAGAGACGGCTTTCGTAAGGCCCACCACGGGGTTTTTGCTAAGCCCGTCGACCCTCTCAATCCACACACCCCCTCTCCACTTGTGGGTGCGCCTGGTTGGTAATATGGAACGCTACCCCTGCTTTTTTCCCTTCCTTTCTTTCCTGTCGCTCGCGGAGTGCCAAGGGGGGTGTGCGGGATGGCTTGCTTCTCGGGTCCGCGTGCGCAAAATCCGCGTAGGCAGGCAGGCAGGAGGTACCTCCTTGGCGGGATTGCGGGTGTGCGGGCGGGCGGGCGTGCACCGACGCCGCCGTCGGCAGCTTTGTCCGTCGTTCCTACCTAGTCGTCGTCAGTCATCAGTCGTCAGTACCAAAAGTCGTCTTGGTTGTCGTGCTTCCGGAGATCCATTTCGTCTCCCGAGCTTAAAAGTATTCCGCATCCCCCCCTTCCCCGGTTCCCACGATCCCCTTCTTACCCTTCCTATTCATCAGTGTCGACTATAACTCAAGCGATTCCCGTCAATCAGTTTCCACCTCATAGACTCATAGACAGAAACACAACTCTCCAAGGCTCAGCCGGTGCATGACTACGAAACCGTCCGATACATAGCCATCCACCATCGTTGCCTTTTCTTTCTCGCTGTCACAGCATCCCTGCAACGCATACCGAGTATCCGCCCATCGGCCTTTGCTGCCTTGACTCACCACTCCACCCGCCCACATCCACTTTAACAACTGTGGGAGCCTGCTCTCTCTCTTTCTCACTCCGTCTCATACATAAGTAAAAGAGGATTTCCCACACCACTTCTCGCATCTCCTCCTTTCGCCATGCCTGCAACAACAGCGAACCACCAACAACCACAAGTCAGCCGCGCACCCAACCCATTCATCCGGTCCGCGACCAAGAAGAATATGTCTGTCACTCAGACCTACTACCTGGCCCACACGGCCCGGGCAAAGCTCTCTCGCGAGGCTGCCCAACCCGATCACGACCTCCGCCTGCTCGTCGGCCACGCCAACCTGCTCGACTCCCTCATGATCGAGCTGGCAGACGCCGAGCGTGAACAGGAGCGTTGGTTCAACCAGTCCGTCCGCGGTGCCAGCAAGACTCCCCAACGCCGCGTCCAGTGGGCAGACCGTGTCGAGGAACAAGTTGAGGAGGAGGACGCCTATGACACCTCCGAGTCTGAAGACTCTGACCTGAGTGACGACGACGAGTATGACGAGGACGACTTTGAGATGGCCAACGTTGTCTCCATGCGCATCCCCGCACCTCGAGTCGACGACGACGACGACATGAGCGAGGATGACCTCGAGGAGGACTACGCTCACCTGGAACTCGTCCGCACACCTTCACACTCGAGCTCGCCCCCCGAGCTGATGGACCCCGACTCGGACACCTCCGACGACGAGTCGATGCCTCCTTCGCCCGCCGACGCCACCTTGCCATTTTCCGAAAAGGACGCCAAGAGCCAATCCGAAGATGCCCTCGACGAAGAGTACTATGTCTCACGGCGCAACCCCGCCGGTCTGGTATCAGCCATCTCGGTGTACTAGACTCGTGACGACATTCTCTGCTCTACTTGCATCTTCTGGTCTCTTCTCTAAAAAGCGAACTTTTACGACATGGCACGGCGTTTTCTTTATAATCTCAGACATGATACCTCACGGCATTTATGGCGGCGAAGCGATTTTGCATTTCATCATCCACATTTTCTTTACTTTTATAACATCACTTTACGAAATGTCACCACTCTGGATATTGGGAAATGAAACACATTCAACAGCACGCCATTCTCTGCACCGCAGCAGATGGCGGATAAAGTCACATGAAAAGGACGGAACCGTTTTGGCATGCCCGCCTTTATGGCGAGCGAGGGTTGTTCGAGGTCGAGTAGGCAAGACATGGAACAAGACTCGGCGACAATGAGTGTCCGAGTTTCGGAATAGTAATAGCTACCATACTACGAATACCTTGAATGGAAGAAAATCCCCTCGAAATGCACAATCGCAAATCAGTTCACTTTGACTCACATGACTGAAAGAAAATTATCGTGCCTTTTTCCCTGCCCCTTTGCTCGCTCCGCATTCATCAAATGTGACTGATCTCGGCCCCACTGTGTGCGCGCGCGCTCTCTGTGTCCGTCTGTGTGTGTGGGGGGCGGATGGGTGCCTTGGGGAGGAAGAGGGTACGTACTGCACGTACCGTACCTCGCAAGACCTTTTCTTGGGACGGACGGGCGCGAGTGCCGCGATCGGCATGAGTCAAAAGGCCGTCCGCATAAAAGGGCTGCAGATTACAACCAGGGCCAGAGTTGGGAAGGGGGGAGGAGGGAAAACACAGGCAAACATGGATGGGATGTGTGGAGACCGTAACTAAGTTACAGTATGTATCTTTTTCAAAGGCCGACAGGGCGACGGGAGGAGTGTTTGAAGTGGGAACACACTAATGGGATTGAGTGAGAGAGAGTGAAGAAAAAAAGGTGACGAAGGATCCACTTGGACGGACTGTCGGTCGCCAAGGCCGACGAGTTGAAAGGGCGTCGTCGGTCGCAAGGCGACGGAAGGGCCAGGCAGCAGGGGGTGGGAGGAGGGAAAGGTAGTACAAGACGGCGGCGTACCCGTGCTTCGGACAACGGCGGTGCGTCGTCAGGCACGACCAGAGCAGGGGGGGGGGGTTCAAGGCTTGTGAAAAGTCTAGGGTACAGTAAGCGGTGTGCGAGGCGCGATTAGCATGAGATAGCATAGAAGATCATGGATAAGAGAATTTTGAGCAAAACGTGTCTGAATTGAAAGGCCTGCGCGTTTACGAATACGTGGCTATGAGTTTGGCGTGTTGCGTGTTGCGATTTTGCGACCGCTTGCGTGTGTACAGTACCTGACGCGCAAGTATCTTCACGTCCCGTTCTCCACACCGCGCGGCCACTTACGACAATCGATGTCAAAAGTTGACAGCGACTGCCCCCGGAGCAGACACGGTTCCGCGAGTGCGATGGGGGCGGAAGGGCGGGGGGTTCGGTTCGCCGGGGGGGGGAGAGGGCTGCTGATCAGGTCATGCGCAACATTTTTTTTCCTAAAAAAGCATACAGTAAAAGAGCAGGGTTGAATCGAAAGAGAGAGAGAGAGAGAGAGTGGTATGAGAAGTTGTCTTTCTGCAACATTGAGAATTCAGGGTGAGAGAGAAACTCTGAGCGTCGCAGTGCAGAAAAGAGCAGAGCTGGAAAAGATGGACGCTTGCTGTGTGATTGGATGAGTTTACTCTCTCTCAATGATTGGAGGAGGGGGGGCTTCTGCAGCAGGCCGGTTGCTCTTTGCAACGACAAGGGGGGGATGGTGTCCGCCAGCGGTGGGCAAAGAAAAGCAAAGAAAAGAGCGGACAAAGATGCATCATTCTCCAACGATATTCGTACAGTAAGTTACAACTCAGTAGGTAGGTAGGTAGGCCAAAAGGTTCTTCTGTTGCGTGTCTTGGGTCTTTTCCCTTGGACAAAGTTGCACGACTAATCAGCCTCTTGCTTTCTTCTTTTGTCCTTTCTATCTCCAGGACTTTCTCCAGCACGTGCATTGCAGAAAGGGGAGAGAGCACATGCATGCCGTGTCCAGACAAGTTTGCCCGGCCAACGTATTTACATGCACATACAGGACACCTCGAGCATGTAGGTAGCATGTAGGCAAAAGTTGGCGGTGGGAAACTACCTAGAGAGACGCACAGAAAAGATCGACTTTTTTTTAAGCTCTAGTGATGCCTCGCATGAGAACACGTTTGACCGTTGCCTAGCTCATATGTGTGTGTGTGTATGGAAAATGCCCATCGTGGCTGAGATGCATACACATGCCTCCGTCGCTGCATCCCCCTGCTTCACTGGTCGCGGCAGGGAGTAACTCCATTGCTGCAGCAATCCAGGCATCCAACGTAATATGTATGCCATTTACGTTGTCTCGTCTTCTTTTTTCTTCGTTTTGGCGCCTTGCTTTTTTTCCACGCCGCCTGGTGAAACGTGAAGAAGGCTTATTTACAAAAAAGTTGGGACGGACGAGGCGCTCGCGAGTCGGCTTTTGGAAGAGAGAAAGGCGCTTTGTCGGTCGGCGCATCGGTGTTTGCGAGTCCCGACGACAAGTCCCGGTCCTAGGCCATGAACTTTTCCGCACGCTCTGGAGGATTGGAATGCGTGCGGACGGTACCGTGGCTGCGAGCGGGTAGACTTGAAATGTACTCCTGTCCGTGGCTGAGCTTGGTGGACATGAGAGTCTCGTCTTGGTCGATTTAGCATCTGTATCGAGTACCCCGACCTCTTCTCCGCCGCCGGTTCAAGCCCCCGTGCATCTGGCGGGTGCAGTACTAGCAAGCGTTAATGGGGAAGCAGCTAACGACACGGCGCCCCATGGAAAGTCTATCTCATTCCCCTCGCACTTCCGCACAAAGTAAAATATTTGTACTAAAAGAAAAAGAAGCCATGTTGGAGTCGGTGAACGCAACCCTTTCTCACAAAGAGATTGCCACTCATCTGTCTCAATGATCGGGACGTGAAGCCGTCGTCAAGGTTTGCAGCCCTTCCCCTCCACGCAAGGGAGGCAGCATCGCGAGTTCAACGGGGCATCGAAAGATTCCGATTCACATAGTCGGAGAAAAGGGCCCTTCGGTGAAAATCTGCAAACCATGATCACTTAGGCCTACTCACTCCCTTGCAGAGAAGCCATGTCTAGCCCTCTGTAACGACCTCTGATTGACCAGAGCCGTCAATTAGAATGCGCATACGCAGGTTCACGACTACTACTAACCCGACGTTGCAGCACATTGCCCATGCCGTCGGGAGCTTAATCGTGTCAAGAGAGGCGTTATTGCGACAGAGAAGCCTTGCGAATGGCCAGACTCGCTGCAGCCAGCAGACTCTATACTGTACTCCCGCAGCGTCGCAGCAGAGATTCCCATTTTCAATGGCACTCTTCGCCATCACCGTCCAGCGTTCAGCATCTCGCTTTGCGCGCCCTCGATCTTGGGCTACCGTTTCACACGACCAGAAAATCGGGGGGAAAGGGGGATCGATCAACGGAAAAGAGTGGCGCGTATGCCGTGCGAGCCAATTATCTATCCGCCTTCTTTGGAGAGTCGAGGCAGGGCAAAGTCGACAACACGAGGGTTCCATCGTGCGTTTTTGCGTAACCTGTCACCCTTTACGTGAGTTTGTTCGATCGCGCGCCGATCCGACATTGATGCCCTGATCGGCCGCGTACAGTCCCTCGTCCCTCCTTTCCCGCGACTTTGGTCGTCTCACAAAGGACAGGACAGGACGGCCGGGATGGGCGTTTGCTCAAAGGCCGATGATGGTCCCCCTTTTTTTTTGGCAGAGTTGTGAAACGGCATCCGTTATACCCCCCCCCCCCCTTCCCTCTCTTACACGCCATATGCCGGTTTAACCTTTGTGAGATGCATACAGAAACTTCATTACCAAGTACGTACGAATAGGGTATGATACTCCCCATTCAGCCAGCCACGGCAAATTTCCCCAAAGCATAAGCCGTTGTTCGTCTTTCTTACTTGGTCCCCCCCCCCTTCCTCCCCGGATGTGCAACGCCGCAGCGTGGCCATTGCGGCTTTGCTTTGCCGCAGGAGAGAGAGAAAGAGAGTGACGCATGTCCGCACGGGTGTTTTCATGGTCCTTGCCGTCCCTACCGCGCCGTTCACCCGGGGTTGTTGTCTGTTATCAATCAGCACACACACACACACACACACACACACACACACATGTGCCGAGCCCGGAGCACCATGTGGCATCGGAGCCTCAAGTGTGAGTGTGTGTGCCTCTATCTCCCTCTCCTCCTTGCCGCATGCGCTGCTACACACTTTTGCCACCCCCCCCCCCCCCCCCCATTCGTATCTTTCCCATTGAGTTACCGGCTGCTTCACTCCATCCCCTTTGCGCGAGCCCGGGTTGAGGAGCCGATCAGACAAACTCTCGAAGCTGTCAAGCCCTTTGTGCTTTGAAAAGGGGCGTGTGTGCAGTACGAGATGATTAGTTCCAAACCGTCTCCCGAATCATGGGATTTTCGCCTTTTCCACCATGTAACTGACAGTACGTACCACGCACTACCGTGAAAGCGCACATTGGCCATGTTGCGGCGTCGGAATTCAGGCACCGACAATTCCGACCAACCAAACCTGTTTCTTTCTTTCTGGTCGTTAATGGCTTCAGAAGCGTTTCCTCCATGACCCCGTCCATCCCGGCCGCCCGTTCATCCCACTCGCCCGCGCCGAGAACTGGGTCCTTCTCGATCCTCGGGGCCCGCAAAGAACGGTTGATGGGATTGGAATCGAATGGGCCAGTACAAGCACGAAGAAGTACCGTCTCCACAAACGGGAAGTTGGGGAACCACATTGCTGAGGAATCGGACTTTCCCCCGTTCGCGGTAAAAAAGCTTGGCTGGCCTGTCTTAACCTGCTGCCCGCATTGGTTCTCCATTTTTTTCTGGCAGCCGTTCAGCTTGGCTTGTGATCACCACGCCGATCCGCCGCCCTCCGGGTGCCGAAAAGCTTGCCCCTGGCTTTGACCCGCCGGGGTCCTTTTTTCCGCCGCCGCCGCCGCCGCCGCCGCCTCCGGATCGTCGGACGGAAGCCGAGTGTATAGACTTTTGTGGCTTCACGCTACCGCCGGACCCTGAATCCTCTTCTAGGCAGGCAACGAGAGCGATCCCTACAAAGTTTGCCAAGTCGAAAAGACTCTTTGCGTGTGCTAGGAAGTGCAATTTCCCTACCTAGGTAGGTACTGGGTAGTGTGCGTATAGCAGTCCTGGTACATGGCCGAATCTTGTCCCTATAAACTCAGCTCATGACCGTGTAAATCCCGATCAGTCTTATAAGGCGATGATTAGACGTAGGCTATCAGAGCCTCCTTGTCTTGATTCTTTCTTACTATCATCGTTAATCACTGCTGGTGTTCCTTCATGAAAACCAGTCGACATTTTGCATCCGATGAGCTACCTATCTCGAACGGCTTGGCTCTCCCAGTCTATGCAAGCCAATTTTGTGCTGCATTCAGTGTTGTCGATGCCGAGATAAGGGACTCGATATCAGAGCAGATAAACTTTGCCAAAGAACATTAGCCAGGGGGCACTTCTGCCAGACTTTGTTGCTACATCACAAACGTTCGCTTGTCTCGAGCTACCTTAGGGTAGATCTTGCCAGTGCTCAGCCGTTTGCGACAAGCCTCATTCGATAGCCTAGCTCGGCTTATAGCGCAAGTCAAGAATTTGGGCTAAAGACGACTGCAGTGCAAAGCTTTTGCTAAAGATGCAGTGTGAAACACCGACTTAGGAGCTCTCTGCCCGGATCGCCAGCGTGTGTGCCTTGTTGAGATGGCTCTGCTTCACGGCATCGTCGACGCTGATGCTGAGAAGAGTTTTGCATCTGTACATGTCCTGAATGTTATCAACGGCAATCATGATCTGGCCACGTTGGTGTCGTTAACTGCTGGCTTCTTCTCGCATCGTACTTGTCGTTCCTCCTTTACTTCATAGGTAACATGGCAATGCAGCGGGTTTCCGTGATGTTGGATATCTGGTGGCAGCACCAAGTGGCAAGTCTCTCTTGCGCCTGTCGAATGAATGACATGCACGTGACCGTACCTCGGAGACCGTTCGCTGCCGGGACGGAAGCTGCTGTGGTGGGTCGCTGCCGTTGCGCCTGCCGTTGGTGCGCTGGTGCGCCAAGCGGTGCACCAAAGTAAATGTACGTCATTGCTGACTGAAGTCGCAGTCGATCTCTACCGAGATTTTGTCGCAAGCAAATATATTCGCAGAATTGATTAACTACCTACCACAACGCCATGCGCGGCCTTGCGAAGCGGGCAATCGTGCCCAGCCTCAGATCTCGGAGAACCCTCGGCCTAGATCACATCCAGGGCCGCCGTTTGTTCGCGAGCTCGAGCTCTCCTGCGCCACCTCCATCTTCGGGTATTGCCGCCCTCTCCTCGCGGCGGCTTCTCTCCGTATCCGGACCCGATGCCGCCAAGTTTCTTCAAGGCATAGTCACGGCAAATGTGCTCGGATCGACCGGGTTGCCCCGAACAGACAGCTTCTATAATGGCTTCTTGAATGCCACGGGGAGGGTGGTGCACGATACCTTTGTCTATCCCTTTCATGACGGCATGGGCAACTTTGGCAACGATGAAGGGTTTCTCATCGAGGTCGACGCTGCGCAAAGCACGAAACTTGCCAAATACATCAAGCGATACAAGCTGAGAGCCAAGGTGGATGTGCGCGAGGTATCTCCTGACCAAGCCACGGTATATCAAGCTTGGAACGACCCCTCCGAGTTGCCGCTGGAGAGCGATGGGTCGCGAATCGTTCTCAAGGACCCCCGAGCACCAGCCATGGGATATCGCATAGTTCAAATGAACAGCAAATCACCCGAAATCGACCTCGAACAATGCAATGAGGAAGCGTATACGATCCGCCGTTACCTCCAAGGTGTACCCGAGGGCCAGGATGAAATCATCAGGGAGCAGGCACTTCCTTTGGAGAGTAACATGGACATGATGAACGGAGTCGACTTTCGCAAGGGATGTTACGTCGGTCAAGAGCTGACGATTCGCACAAAGCACCGCGGCGTTGTCCGAAAACGAATCCTGCCCTGCATGGTGTACGACGGTGAAGAGACAGTCCCTCAGACTCTCACATACCGACCAGGAAGTAACACATCAGGCTTCCTGAATGCAAGCATGATACCCAGCGAAACAAGCATAGGCCGGTGCGGTAAGAGAGGCCGCAGCGCAGGCAAGTGGCTCAAGGGCGTCGGCAATATTGGCTTGGGGCTGTGCCGGCTCGAGATCATGACGGATATTGTCCTCCCCGGAGAACAAGCCGCCGCGACATACAAGGAAGGTGATGAGTTCAGCCTCGAATGGAACGATGAGGGCGGTGAACGCGGCGTCAAAGTCAAAGCGTTTGTACCAGACTGGCTGCGAGCTGGTTTGAGCGAGCCGCATTGATGGCAGATCCAGGTCGAAGCCCCGGATGTCTCTTGCAATGTCCAGGAAGTTTCCATGCCACACTCTTCCTCATGACTCTGCATTCGTATCGTTGGTGGCGAGCGCTTGTCGCCTACGAGGCATCACGAGATCGAACCTAAGAGCGATTTGCATTCGAATGCGCCTCATTCGCCTTTTCTACGCTCTACACGAGGATGGCTTGTCGATCCATCTCTCAGTGACTTGAGCAAGGTTGAGGCCTCGGTATGGAGGTTGCCTGACGCGCCATCTTTGCCTCTTATATCAAAGAAATACATGATGACTCGACGAACCAGACCTGAAAATCGCGGCGAGAAGGTGCGCCAGTTGGTCAGCGCCGTTGTATCGTCAGCCACAACAAGGACGGAGTCGCCCACGGACGAGGGTGGAGTCAGAGGGCAAAGCAGCCAGCCGCGATTGTGAGGCTGTTTAAGGGTTGGACGGCGCAACGCGACGAGTCAAAACGGTTGCGCGTACTCTTGTACGGCACATTTGAGCGCAGTGTTACACAGCAGACAAAGGGATCTCCGCAGCGGCCAAATAAAAAAGTCTCAAAGCCTCGGTGAGAATCAAATCCGTCCGCAGCGGCTCGGCAGTGCTCAGCAAAAAGACGGCGTGAAGGAGGACAAGTTACCCTCGATCCCCTGTGGGGGCCTCTTGACTTTTTTCATCCCCAAATATGTTGGCTGACCAGGCCGACAAGGGTCGGTCAAGGCTTGCAGATGCCGAGCGCGAAATGCACGTCATTCGCGGCCTTGTCCGCAAAACTCACTTCCCGACATGATTAAGGTGGTGGGCACTCAAATTCTTGTGAGGTCAACACAAGGGATGAGCATCCCTTTCCCTTTGCCTTTCCCTCTCTGGTGCCACGTACTTTGGCGAGGCATCTCGTGAGAAGTAATAGGATCTCGCGCGCGCTGCGACGTAACACCCCAGTCCCTCTTGTGATTTGTGTCCATATGCACATCATGTACGTTACCTGCCTAATAGATTTATATGAAGCGCCGGCAGCCGCCCCCCTTGAGCGCTGGCTCCCGTCATCCCGGTTGCAGGGCCCAATAAGCTCGCGACTGCTGTATCCCAGACGATCGTCTTCAGCCGGGCCGCATGTTTGCTCGCTCCAGCGTCAACCTTGCGCAGGAAAAGAAAAGCAAGTAAGCTAAAGGCCTGCATAAGAATCTAACGCGCTGACCGAGGGGTTGAATTGCCTCGAACTCCCCCGACGAGTTTATCGGAGAGAGGTTGAGGGTAGTCCTCATCGGCTGCATCATGGAGTGGGATCGCGGCGAGGGGACTCGAGCCAAGAAGCGCCTCATTGTGTGTTGCGACGGCACATGGATGAATAGCGCCTATGGCTACGTTAAGCCGGGCCTGCTTAACGGCAAAGGCGGACTTCAGGTGCCGTCCAATGTGACGCGCATCTCCCGATGCTTCAAGCGTCGCTGCGCTGACGGCACCCTGCAAATCATCAACTACGAGTCGGGCGTGGGCAGTGGGAGCAATGTCCTCGATAGCATCACGGGCGGCGCGTTTGGTGTCGGTCTAGCAGAGGTGAGTCAGTTTCTAGTGTGCAATCCATGAGGGAACCAAAACTTTGTTCTTGTGTCGTGGGCAACGCTGATAGGAAAACATGCTTGGAAGCGCGTACGCGAAGCGTACTCATACTTGTGCGCAAACTATCGAGATGGAGATGAGATCTTCCTCGTCGGCTTCTCGCGGGGGGCCTTTACCGTCCGCTCTGTCGCGGGACTGATTGCGAACATTGGTCTGTTGACGCGAGAGGGCTCCGAGTTCTTTTATCCCATCTTCAGAGACATGCAGCACTGGATCGACGACGACTACGAAGACGCCTTTCCCAACGTGCCCTTTCCAGATAAGCCAAAGGGGGCTCAGGCGGCCGCCGAGTATAGATCTCGTCTGTCCGAGATGGGCTACACGCGCGTCCATCAGCACGACGGCAGCCTCATCACCATCAAGGCCGTGTGCGTGTGGGATACTGTGGGTAGTCTGGGCATACCCCGGATTGCCTGGCTTGAGAAGATGGGCATTCACCCAGACAATGACGAATAAGTCTCCCTCTCTCTCAGAGTGGCATGGTCCGGTGCAGGCTGGCTGACAGTCGGTGAACATACAAGTGGCATGATACGGCGCTTTCCGATAGAATCGAGCACGCGTTTCAGGCCCTTGCTTTAGACGAGACGAGAAGCCCCTTTAGCCCGGCCGTATGGGAGCGGCCTCGAGAGGCGAAGCTTCAGACAAAGCTCAGACAAGTCTGGTTCCCCGGCAGCCACGGGAACTGCGGCGGCGGATGGAAGGATCAGGGCATGGCCAACTGCACGCTCGCTTGTACGTGAACAGTCAACCGAAAGGGGGAAAAAGACTCTTGGCATCCGTAGACTGACACTCTCCAGGGATGATGGATCAGATGGCCAGCGTAGGCGTCGAGTTCGACCTCCGATCCCTTGACCGCGTCATCCAGCAGTCCTTTGACTTTTACCACAAGTCACACATCCAAGACAAGCAGGCAGGCCGCAGGAAGCAGAAGCGATGGGCCGCCAAGCCAATCTACGAGGAGAACCGGCCGGTGCGGCCCTGGGCCCTGGGCGCCATCTGCAAGGTCTCCAACGTGCTCTTCAAGCTCTCGGGCGAGACGACCAGGACGCCCGGCATGTACAAGCAGGTGGACCCCAAGACGAAGCTCGAGGTCAGCAGCTTCCTGCAGGACACCAACGAGAGCGTGCACAGCTCGGTGCGGGTGCGGCTGGCCTGCGAGGGCCTCGGGCTCGACGACCGGCGCGTCTGGGACTGTCCCGCGCTGTCCGACTGGCGGCTCCGGCGCGTGCCGCCGTCACCTCACGGCCGCGGCCGGGGGTCGATACGGGAATCTCTTCGCGGGGAGGAGCTTGCGTCTTTTAGACGGGGTGAGCCGGAGGAGCGCTGGGTGTGGAGGTACGTCGGCGACGAGACGGACGTGCCGGCGGACCCGGGACAGCGCATCATGTGGGAGGAGCCGCTGGGCATGTACGAGCGGCATCTCTTGGAGTTCTCGGGGGGCAAGACGAATGTGTACGAGTATGCTGAGAAGAGGGCGAATAGGAGCAAGAGGAGCCGGACGGTGACGAGGGAGGCTGCGAGTGAAGTCGGGAGTTGAGGTCTTCTTTCTTGCATTTGACATTGACGGTTGCATATGGCATCGGCGTTAGGGAGTTAAGCATAGATCGACCTTGAGAGACCTTGCACAGGAGACATTTACCGAGCGTTTGGACTGCTGCTTTGAGATAGCTGTCATGGTCACCCATCCATCCAGTGGGCATCTCGAGGTGATTTTGGTCTTGTTTTGCCCGTCGTTGGTGTGAAATCATATGTAGAAGAAAGGATGAATGAAGAAACGAGGATCGACGTGCTGCTATAGGCATTTTAAAACGCTTTAATTCAGTCGAAACGAGTCTCTTCCTGCCGAGTCCCTGCTGTTGAGGCGGTGTCGACAAGATGGCGATCGCGTCAAATGTTTGAGAAATCGCAATAGCGATTTTACATTGAGCCAGAAAACGCAATACTCTCTAGAGCTCGGCACAGCTCAACCCATGGGATAGAAGCAGGCTCAATGATGGTTGAAAGAGAATGCAAGAGGTTGAAATTTAAGGCGTAGGGTAGCTTATATGCGAAGCTTAATGCCGTCTTGCACAGGATTCGAATGTTCGAATATAGTCCTATTGTGCTAGTCTTCGTATCACATACGACCATAGCCGCCTGTCAAATCAGGATCCCGTCCGATCTCCCACGATAAGCAAGCGAGCGCTGGATTAGTAGTTGGGTCGGTGACGACCAGCGAATACCCGGTGTTGTATGTTTTTTGCATCGTGTAGCAATTCTCTTCTCTTTTTTTGCTGGTGGAGACCCCTTGGCGTGTGGTGGTCCCAGGACGTGTAAATTGCGCACCTCAGCTAGACAAGGTACCCCACCAGCCCAGTCATCCTCGTTTGGTCACCTCGACTTGCGCCCAGGAACTTTTTCCTAACCCAGACTCAATCCCGACCAACTCAAGCCTCTTCAACGCAAACCTCTAAATTTTTTGCTTCGGCGCTCCCGCGTCGCCACGCACAGCCATGTCGGAAGACAACAAAGACCTGGTGCGCTTCGCCGCCGAATACGCCGAGCAGGACATCGACCTGTACGATCTCCTAGGAATCGACGCCCTCACGACCAAAGACGACATTCACCGTGCGTGGCGGAAGCGCTCGCTCAAGTACCATCCAGACAAGGCCGGCGAGCAGTTCGATGCGTCGAAGTGGCAGCTCTTTGAGCGCGCGCGCGACATTCTCTCGGATCTGAATGCGCGCGCCGCGTACGATCAGGCCGCCAAGGCCAAGCTGCTGCGCAAGCAGGAGCGCGAGGCCATGGACAAGGAGCGCAAGAAGTTTGCCGACGACCTCGAGGCCCGCGAAAACGCCGTTCAACGCCTTCGCCAGGAAAAGGTGCAGCGCGAGCAAGAGGTGCTCCAGCAGGAGCGTGATCGCCTCGCCGAGGCCCAGCGTCTGCGCCAGGAGAGGGAGCGGCTCGAGGCAGAGGCCATGCAACAGGCCGACGACCTGGCCGAGGCGAGGCGGCGTCTCAAGGAGAAGCGCGACGAAAAGGCACGACGCAGACAGGCCAAGGACTCGATGAAGGCGTCCCTGGGCAAGAGCAGACAACAAGGCCCGGCCAACGGTACCGTCGACGTGCCCGGCAACTACGTGGTCAGCCTCGGCGACGTCGATAAGAGATACTGGGAGCTGGTCTGCGACAAGCTGCGCGCCGTGCAAGCAGTCCGGAATCTGCAACAGCAAGCCGCTGCGGCCGAGGATCTCGAGAGGGCCAATACAGAGGTTCAAGAAGCCCGGAGGAGAATACACGAAGCAGAGGCCAAATACCAGCGCGAAATGGAGACGGTCTGATCGATATTGCATACGGATTTTCGCGCTCACAAGTGTGGCTACAACTACGATACCCCATCAGCGAGAGCCGACAGTTTTTCCTCGATTTAGTTGAGCATTTGATACCCTAGGCATACTATCTAATCTTTTTTATTAAGCCGAAGAATCTTTACCGCATTTTCTCCCATGATGGCCTTGGCGGTTGCCGTGCCCTCGCCTACAGCCTTGGCCACTGCGTCGGCGTTCATGCTGACGCTGGCCCACGTGCCCTGCTCATCCGACTCGAGGGGCGGGAAGAAGGGGTGATCGGTGCCAAAGAGCAGGCGGTCGCTGCCGCTGGCCTCAATGGCTGCGTTGAGGCCGACCTCGGAATAGATGACTGCGTCGAGATAGATCTGTTCCTTGAGGACATCCCATACCGACCGACGATCCTTGGCGACCTTGCCCTCGCGGACTAACTGACCGTCGTGGAGAATGCAGCTCTCGATGCGGCCCGCGAGAAACGGCAAAGTGCCGCCACTGTGGGCGAGAATCATGCGAAGCTCTCGCACCTTGTCAAAGACTCCGGCGAGGTACATACGCGTCACGGCGATGGTCGTTTCCATGGGGAAACCCAGCGCGAGCGGGAGGACGTGGCCGTACTCTTCAGATCGAGGGCCCCAGACATCGTTTGGCAGACCGTAGTGAGGGTGAAGAAAGATGGTGAGCTGTGCCTCCGCTAAGGCTTCGAAGATGGGAAGCAACTTGGGATCGTCCAGTCCCTTTCCAAGACCTGAGGTACCGAGGATGACGCCGCGACAAAATTTGAGGTTCTTGAGGTGCGTGATGGATGACTTTATCGTGTCCAAGGGCGCCGTCAGAGGAAGAGTGCCAAAGAAGAAGAGGCGTCCGGGATGCCGACTGCACATTTCAGAGAACTCGTTGTTGACTGACTCGCCGACACCACCGGATATGGAGGCATCTACAAAGTCCAGCCACGGGTTGGCGAGCGATATGACGGAGATGTCAATGTGATGGGTATCCATGAAGTGAATCTTTTGATCGAGGGAGGTGTAGTGCGACGTCAGGGGACGCCCCGGTGGCTTGGCCTTGGGATTGTCGCGGGCCTCATCGAGAGACTGGGCTTCGGACTGGAGCAGGATGAGACGCGGCTCGGGAGCCTGTGGAAAGGTGCGGACGAGAGGAATCGTGGAGCGAGATTCGAGGATGTTGATGTATGTCGGAGGATACATGTGCGTATGGATGTCGACGACGGTCATGTTGGACATGACCATGGCTGCGGAGACGGCCATGATGGAGATGCTGCCGTGATTGCAGACTCGACAGCCCGCGATGATGACAGAAAGAGGTGGACGAGCTTGATCAATGTCGAAGCCGCACGGTCAACAACATACGGTCGGTATCAACATTCAAATCATCGGCGGACTCCGGACACGCATGTTTGGATCTTATGCCGCGACGAAAATGAAGCGGCAGGTTTGCAGATCATGGGAGGCCAATGAGAATAGGGTCGCATGAGGAGAACTGAGAGGGGGGGAGCAACCGGCATGGCATCTGCAGTCCGGATGCAGAACTGCGACAGGCCAACCGACACCTGAGCCGAACACCTTTGCAGCTGCTCACATCGCATTCACACAGTATTCGTTGAGCGACAAGTTACGTGATGAAGGGATCCCAGGCGCGTTCAAAGATGCAGGAACAGGCAAGGCAAACTCGAAGCTACTGATGATGATTACATTACATGTCCAGATTGACACTCTCAGCCAACAGTTTCAAGTGTTCAGGACATTTTGCAGCTCATTAGTGACGATGATCAGCCAAGGGTGATTGCGAATGGACAGTTCAAGGTCGCATCTGAGTCAATTCGATACGTAAGATTGCTTCACCGTTGATGCGGGGGAGAGAGGGGGGGGGGGGGGGTCCCCAAAGGGGGGGGGGGGGGGGGTTCCCCAAAGGAGGGGGAATATAATACTCGTCACATTTCCGAGGGACACAAGAGAAATACTAGACAAGGGGAGACTGATATCGCCTCTCAAATGCTCTGTAAGAATGTGAATCTGACTCTTGAATCGTGAAGCAATTGACCAACAAGCCAGAGTAGTTGTCAAGACTGAACTGATTGTGTTATAACGACGAAGCAGTGACAGCACATGACGTTTTACGGTTTGGGTGAACAGCGTTGCTTCTTCAAGTATTTCATTGCTGCAACAGATACTATCCATATTGAGTAAACAGTATCAAGGGTCATGACTACACCTGCATGAACCAAGTCAAGAGGTTTCCATTCCTGTAATCTGCTGCAGTCCAACAGACGACGGACTCGGCCGAGGTGGGTTTCCCCGTGTCGACGGCCGTTGATAAGAGTCTGTGGTGTACTGTAGCCCTTCGCATTTCTGCCCCTCTTTGTCTCTGCTCACTTTCTTCTGCTGTCAATACGACGGGACAAAAGGTCGCGTGCTGTTCTCGTGGTGATACCAAGAGTCGATACTAGACGTCATCAGGCGACACAGATATCTGCTTCCTAGAATCAATCTGTTGACGTTTCAACAAAAGACAGGGTAACAGACTCACAATGGCTACAGACGCAGCCGTCAGCAAAGAAGGGCTCTTTATCCCCGTGGGTAAACTCGAGTCAAACTACACACATCTTCGCACAGCTCCAATGAACTGACACGGCACAACACACTTGCATCTACAGCTCATCGACTTCTCCAAGTTCCTCGACGGAACGCCCGAGGAAAAGACGTCGACGGCCCAGGCAATCCTCGACGGCTTCCAGACAGCCGGCTTCGTCTACCTCAAGAACCACCCCATCTCAGCCGAGACGCTGCGGCACACATTCGCGCGCTCGGCAGACTTCTTCGACCTGCCGCTCGAGGCCAAGCAGGAGCTCGGGTGGACGACGCCCGAGGCCAACCGGGGCTACTCGTCGCCCGGGCGCGAAAAGGTGACGCAGCTGCAGGACGCGGCCGAGGTGGAAAAGGTGCGCAGCCAGGCGCCCGACCTCAAGGAGAGCTTCGAGATTGGGCGCGAGTCGGATCCCGCCCACCGGAACCCCTGGCCGGCCGAGGACGGGGGCAAGCTCAAGGGGTTCAGGGCCGACATGAACAGCTTCTTCGACCAGTGCCAGGCGGTACATCGCCACGTCATGAGGGCGATTGCGCTGGCCATGGGCATCGACGAGGACTACTTTTCGCAATTCGTCGATGCGGCTGATAACACGCTCCGGCTCTTGCATTACCCAGAGGTCAAGGCCGATGTGTTTAGGGTGAATCCGGGCCAGGTCCGCGCTGGAGAGCACAGCGTACGTCTTTCTTGATGCCGCTTTTTTTGTGTGTGTGTGTTGGACAAGAGAGCACTGACATGAACTGACTGACATGAACTGACTGACATGGACTTGTTGCTGGCAGGACTACGGCTCGGTGACGCTGCTGTTCCAGGACAACAGGGGCGGTCTGCAGGTCCAGAGTCCCAACGGACAGTTCGTCGACGCGACGCCCATCGAGGGCACGATTGTCATCAACGCCGGTGATCTGCTGGCGCGTTGGAGCAACGACACCATCAAGAGCACCATTCACCGCGTGGTGGAACCGCCGCGGAGGGAGGGAGAGGAATATCCTCCTCGATATAGCATCGCGTACGTCACATCTTTGTCTCCCCTCCCTTTGATCCGTTCCATTGTCTGTCTTTAAGCTAAACTAGAAGATTACCGGGGCTTAGATACTTTTGCAATCCCAACTTTGACAGCTTCATCGAGACGCTGCCCGGGACGTACGCCAGCGAAGGGGATAAAAAGTACAAGGGCGTCAACAGCGGCGAGTATCTCGTCCAAAGACTAACAGCCACTTACTGAACCATTCTACACCTTTGTAACCACACTTGCAAAAAACTGTCGGTAAAGACGAGCAGGATGGCAAAAAGGGAGAGGGGGGTAGGGATGAGAAAGGTGTGAGCGGGCAGCAGAGATAGCTCCCGTCTTGGCAAGATTGACATCCGAACCCCTGTGTTTTCTACACCATGACATGCCTTAGCGCTGCTGGTCTTTTTTTCGTTGTTTCTTGCAGAATTACAGTAAGTTACGTTATCATGTCGATGAGAGAAAGAGAGAGAGGGGAAGAGCTAGCCCTGAGACGAAATCCTCGTCGGGCGCCGATCCGATGCTCGCCCAACATCCATGTGTCTCTTGCTATGGAATGAACCACGTTACTCTATTCTTTTCTCGCTCAAGAGCTCTCTACATGATTCTATACCAATCAGTGAACAAGAAGCGTGTTTTGAAAATAATGATGAAAAGAAAAAAAAGAGTGTGCTGTAGACGGCGGATCAGGGCGGAAAAGACGGCAAAGGAAGGGGGGGAAAATGGGGGCTCGAGGTGGATCATTCCAGACCCAAGAAGAGTCCCCATGCGCCAGACGGGAAAGTCGGCATCGGCATAGCCACGCCTGGATCGCCTAGACTACCCCAAGTTACAGTATCGCAGTACGTAGGGGGGTGTGGACGACCCAGCGATCCGGGTAGGGGTCCAGTCAAGGATGTCAATTGTCATTGGCACCGCGGGACAAGCTTGAAGAGGTGTTTGTATGGGTGAGTCTTGAGTCTGTTGACAATCTTTGTCTCAATAGACAACATTGAAGAGACTACGCAAGCAAGCCAGCAATGGCCAGTTACCGTAAAACTGAAGCCACTCGGATGAAGCACTCAACTAACTCAAAGTCTACCGCAGAACCAAATTTTCAATACTCTTTTTCATATACTTCATACAGCAACGCACACCGCCGCGTAGACCCGGTCCATGGTAGCGACGGCTTGTTCCGGTTTCACATTGGAGCCATAATATCGCCCCGTTGCATGCACAAGACGAAACCCGCGGGGGGGGGACCGTCCTAATCGAAGACGTCAGCAAAACAAGAGACACCAAAGAACAAGGGCGACCATGGGCTGTTTGTCTCTTGTTCTTCCTTCTTTCTTTGGTGTCTCTTCTTTCGGTGTCTCCTGGTTTAGCGCCCGCACAGTCGGACCGCGCTTCCAAGCTTCGCGGGTGCGTGTCCTTCAGCTTCCGTGCGACGCACCAGACAGAGGAGTCGAGTCGAGGAGGGCTGAGTGTGCCGTCATAGCCTAGCTTGAACCCCCCCCCCCCCCCCTTGTGGTGTCTGTTGGGTTTTACGTTGCGGGTAAGGTTATCTCAGAGACTATTATGCCATGCATGTCCATGGCAAATGGTTGCGTGCGCTACTGCAAGTGTGTCGAAGCATATATAGAGCTCCTCCCGTCCCGGTTCTTGGAATTCTGCATTCACTCCAAGCTCACGCTCGAAAGCAACCACATTCAATACTTTCCAACTCCCCCTCATCTACCACTCTGCAACACTCTTCAACATGGGCTGGTTTGACGGTGAGTATGTCGTTGGCGTATGACCAGAGTCCTTTGCTAAGTCTTGCAGACGACTCCAACCCGGCTCAGGCCTACGACGAGGTCCAGAACCGACCGCACGAAGCCAAGTGGTCGCACGAGCTCATTGGCGGTGCTGCCGCGTATGAGGCTGCCAAGGCATACGAGGATCACGTAGCCAGGAACGGTAGGCTTTCACAACATCCAAGAACCTCGACAACCATGGACTCATGCGGGTATAGGCCAACCAGACTCTCACGCCAAGGCCAAGGAGATTCTCGCCGGCTTCATCGGCGCATTCGTCGACCGAGAGGTACGTCTTCATCATCTGTAGAAATACTGCAAAGCTGACAGTGGTCCAGGTCGAAACCAAGGGCTTGGATTCCATTGACCGCGAAAAAGCGAAGCGTCATGCTCGTGAGCATGTCGAGGAGCAATTGGCTCAAGACTATTAGAAAGCATCAGCAAAGAAATAAATCGTGTTATAAACAACTTGACTGATCCAGCGAATTCAAGTGCACCCTTAACGATCAATTCATCTTCTGTGGACGAGGTTGCCTTCCTATGCCCTCGTCAACCCGACTCAATTCGCTCTAGCACTTCTCCACGCTGCCGGTTATTCCGATGTGACATTACCTGTTTGCTAATCAAAGGCCATACTATTGCCATTCGTGACGTAAAGCCGCGATTCAATGATGCCAATGCCTTGCGCACTTACAGTAGGCTTTCCGCTGAAGCTCTTCCGGCGGGGACCCCGCATTGACGGCCGGCTTGTGCGGGGTACCCGGGGTGTGCGCCGACATATTCATCCGCCCACCGAGAATTGCCGCTCCGTGATTGAAACGGGAAAGAAGCACATGCCCCTCAATTCAATGCATTTTGAACAATTGATCCCGGACTTGTTCAAATACATGCGAGAGATGTTGGAGAGAATACTGAAGAGACTGTGGCTGGGACTCTGCTTTACCTCGAGCTTATACGCAGATGTGCAGCTCTCATTCGGCCGGCCAAATTACACGTCGCTGTTAGGGTATCAAGCGTTGTTGCTCATTTTCATATTCATCCTGTCAAGCAGGTGATTTAAATCATCGCCAAGTTGATAAAGCAAGATGCGAGCAAGTCGGGCATCCACGCGGTGACAAAAAGATACCTTACCATACCTACATGTTCCCCCATTCGGTCCTGACAATGTTCCGATCCGCCTTTGTACCATCACCACCTACGAAGTACACATGCAAGTCTTACGGGTCACAGCACAGTACTGTATAACCTTGTACTCGATACTACCCAACAGGCATCTTGAATGTGAATCAGGAAATGATTGAAACAATCGCCAATTGGCCTTTCTTCCCATGATTTGCGCGCGCGCACCCACGCTTTTTGCGCATTCGAAATCCACAAGCCCCGTTCAATAACTCGCCCTGTTCATCCTTGCGCTCCCTCGAGGAATGCGCGCGGGCGCATCGGTTTTCCTGCCATGTTGTCTTCATGCCAGAACCAGGCCAAGCTCCGGGTTCTTTTTGCGTCCCTTTTTTTTCCCCTTCCCCCCAAGATACCTACGTAGGCTACTGCACGTTCAATTACTTGTAGTTAGCTCAGGGCACTCCTAACTAGCTCCGAGTCTCGCGTGTCTTCTCGACGAGAACTTGCAACCCTTGATTTTTTTCTTGTTCTTCTTCTTCCTACTCTGTCCGTTCTCAACGACATCGCCATCGCCCAAACGTACAAACTCTCCCCTCTCGTACCGCATAGACTCTGCTGCTCCTCGTCGACCGCTTTCGCACCGGGGGGACGACACTCCTGGTTCCATCAACACCATGGCGGCCTCGACGAAACCCCAGCGCCAGCCGTCGGCCCTCAACACTGGCTACCTGATTCTGTACAACTTCATCTCGGCCATTGCCTGGTCCGTCGTCCTCGGCCGCACCCTCGTCATGCTCTCCTCGCTCGGCCATCCCTTTGTCTACGACGCCGTCGGCAATTGGACAAAATGGACCCAGACCATGGCCGCCATGGAGGTCCTTCACTCTCTCCTCGGTACATTCTTTCTCTCAGGACCTTGTCCCGTCGAAAAGAGGAAGCTTCTCTTGCTAACGCTTTTTTTCTCTCTTTCTTTACCACAGGCGTCGTCCGCGCTCCCCTCTTCACGACGCTCATGCAAGTCTCCTCGCGCTTCCTCCTCGTCTGGGGCGTCGTCGACTCGTACCCTTACCTCGCCTCGTCGCCCTTTTACTCCTCCATGCTCATCGCCTGGTCCGTCACCGAGGTCATTCGCTACTCATACTTTGCCACCTCTCTCTCGGGCTCGCTGCCCTCGGTCCTCGCCTGGCTGCGCTACAACACCTTTTTCGTCCTCTACCCCGTTGGCATCATGAGCGAGTGCGCCCTCATCTACATGGCCACGACCCCGTCCGCCATGCGCAACCCCGTCGCCATGTACACCCTTTACGCGATTTTGGCCGTCTATGTCCCTGGTCAGTTCATGCCGTCTTTTATAGCTCTGATAGATAGTCGTTGCTGATATGCTCAGGCTCCTACATCCTCTATACGCACATGATGGCTCAGCGCCAAAAGGTCATGCGCCAGAACAAGGCAAACGACCTGGTTGCCAGCCGCTGAGCCGACAGCAAACCGAAGAAAACACCAGCGACATGCAAATGCGACTCGTAGCTAAGTCGGAGTCGCAATGATAGCTGCCGAGGTGCTCGCATCGTTGAAACGCAGGTCGTTTCCACGTTGGCTAGCGACGGGACGAAAGACACTATCAGCCTATGACACGGCAACTTGGATATCGTCTCTTGCGAATCTGTTCGAGCAGTAGAGCCGGCAACTCCCATAATATTCCGACCACAAACCAGATACAGTTACAGGAAGGAAAGTGTTCAGTCACACGACACAAGGGAAAGGAGCGTGATGTGATGCACCCATGTAGACCAACGGCCTATCTATCCGAAACGTAGCATGAGCAATGAGCTAATATTATATCATCACTATCAATCAAGCCGTCGCTCGTCGCTGGCGTCAAATTCCATCCGTGACATATACCATACATATTGGCAGCAGGCTTTGCGCTCACGCCCCTTCCGAGGGGACTTGCTCCATCTGCGAAGACTCAATCTGTGGGGGCTCTTCTTCAGAGCTCGACTCATACCAATCATTCTTGAACCATTTCTCAATGAAGCTCGCGGCATCCCCAGTGAGCTTTTCGTAACCCGGGTTCTCCTTGGGCTCAAACATGTCTAGAGGCGAGTCAGCACATCGTCCGACCATTCCAAAAGCGTGTCCGGGAAGGGATGTCAACGACACAAGAATTGCGAGACAAGAGGGAAAGAAGGAAAGTAGCAGAGGTGAGTGTAGAAGAAAACGTACTCATGTGCGCCATGGGCTCGTCCGAGGCCTTGTCATTGACAGCCTCGGCCCACTCACCAGCGGCAGCCGCCTTCTTGGGCACGTTGCAAAAGGTGCGCTCATGGCCAAGCACGGTTCCGGCGACGCTCACATAGGTAGCGGGCGCGGCCTTGCCGAGGCGCGTGTAGAGATTGGCAAAGCCGACATCGAGTTCATCGCCCAGCTGCGTCATGCAGGCCATGCGCTTCTTGAGCTGCTCGGGTCGCGCCAGGCACCCGACGAACTCGAGGTGCGACGAGACCCAGCCAAGGCCCGACGTCAGCTGCTCCCGGTTTACCCAGGCCGCCGCGCCGCCCGCTGCCACGGCACCCGCAGCGCCGGCGTACATGGCCATCCTGCCCCAGCGCGCCCACGAGCCGCTTCCTCCTGCGGCCGGGGCCGTGGTGGCCGCCGAGGAGGGACCGGCCGCGGCAATGGCCTTGGCGCTCTGGCCTCTCTTCGCATTCTGCGAGGAAGACGAGGGACTGCCCCATATGACGCTCGACAGGCCGCTGATTTGCGAAATGGCCGAGGCCGCCGTCTGGTAGTGTCCCTCGGCGCCGTGCGCAACGACGCCGGGGGATATCCCCAAGAACGGCGTATCGAGCGCCAGCACGCCCTGGACATAAGGGAACATGAGGCTGTTGAAGGATGGCGCGTCGGCCTTGGCCACGCCGTCCTCGGAGTAGATTGGCTTCTCAGACGCCAGGCCAATCACCATTTCCGCAGCAACGATGCCCCCCATCGAGTGGCCGACGAGCACCGTCCGTACCGAAGGGTCGACCGTTGGCGACGTCGTGCCCGAGGCCACCTCTATGTCGATGACCTTATCCTCGAGCCTGCGTACACACACGACACCACTACGTCAGCTCGTTGCCCCGACGAAAGAGGGAAACTAGATGGAAGAAGGCAGAGGAAGAGTCGAGGAAGAAGAGTCGAGACTCACCATGACCGGAACCGGCTCACGCATCCTCCCAGGTCGCCTCTCGTCTCGTACTTGGGATACACGAGCACACGCACATCGACCTTGGGCAGCCTCTGCGCCACAGCCGCCCTGAGGTCCTCGGTGAACTGATACTCGTTGCCAAACGTCGACTCGCCTCCCTAGATATAACATTCCATGCCGTCGTTAGAAACATGAAGAAAGACGCAAGAGTACCTTTTGGCGATGCGCCGGAAGAAGACGGGACAGCACACAAATGATTGAATGAAATGCGATTCCTAACAAGAACCTGGACTCACCTTGAAGCCGTGGATGAAGCACAAAATAACCGTCTTCTTCATGCTGTCGCGAATCGCACTGAAGCCCTGTTACAAGAAAATCTCAGTGGCGGACCCGTCATTTCTTCTCCTCTCTTCGAAACTCCTTGGCTTTCCCCAGAGTAATGAGTTTGCGCGTTATTCTCGATTATTCGTACAAAGTGGTAATGGTAAAGTGGCAAAAGTCCAGTGTGAGGATTAACTTGCGCATGTGCCTCTCTGCCAGACTTACCCGATTGAGGAATGCAGGTGCTCCTTCCCATTCGACGCCGCTGACACACCTTGACTTAATTGTACATGAGTCCTAACTCAAGGTACGGTCTCCCAGCTCAACAAATGGCAAAGCGCCCTTTTATAACAATCATCGCCTACACTTTCCCCCATAGCAATTCATCACAGGCATCAACCATCACAGGCATCATATCACAGGCACCAAATGAGCGGATCATTGGTCGTCGCGCTACTGAATGGCGACGTCTAATAGAGTACATTTACGTCCTATCTAAACACTTCTTCGCTCTCCCCGACTTCGCGTCTTATTTCACTTCTTTTTCGCCCTGGTATTCGACTGACTCCCTGAACCGAACCTGCTTGCCCTGTGAGAATACACGCGTCTTTGTCTGCCTGCGAGACTTGCTGTCGTGCGCACGCGCGCATAACACCTGCCTGCCCAACGCCCCAGATTGATGCGTGATCAAGCTGTAAAACCAAATATTGAAAATGAACCCATCCGCCTCGTGAACATGTCGTTACGAGTCCGCATCAGTTTCCTGCCTTCGCGTTAACTCACGTCTGCCCGCAGCCTAATCTTCATCGCTCTGGCCCGTGGACCGCGCTCCGTTGGTCGATTCTCGCGCGCCGCTCGAGATGATCCGGATTCGCGTTCCGCTGGGTTGCGGCGTCCCGCCGTTGCCAGACGCCGCGACTGAATCGGCTGTGCCTCCCTCTTCCAGATCCTGCAGCTCCGGATGCGCATCGAGTTCATCTTGAAACTTCTTGTTGAAGAATTCCTAGCATCTTGTCAGCAATGTTCCAAGCTGACTCTAATCTGGTCTCAGGTAACTCACCTCCATCGTCCTGGCATCCTGGTACAGGATACTGCCATCCTCGTTGTAGGTTTGGCAGTTGCGAATCATGAGCTCAAAGTCTTTGCGCAAGTCGCCCAGGCAGGCGTACTCCTCCTTCTTGATACGAGTCTGGATTTGGTTCATGCAAATCGGGTTCTGGATGATTAGGTAGTAGTCGGCGTATTCGCGCTTCGGCGGCAACTTGATGAATGGCCCAATAATGAGCCGCTTGCCCGCGTCAGACTCGTCGTCGTCGGCTGGCGGCTCGATGTCGTCGACCTCGAGGTTCATCAGCGCGTCGTACAAGACGCGGAGGCTCTTCTGAAGCGTCTCCCGCTGTTGAGGATTCACGCGGCTGTCGGCGAGATTATTCAGGCCGACCTTGCTGGGCCTGCCCTGTGGGCCGCGTCGCTTCTTGGCCGGTGGTTCCTCATCACCCTCCTCCGCCTTGCGCTTTTCGTTCCTACTGCCAGGCTTGCGTCCGCGCTTCTTGGGTGTCTCGATCTCTTCCGTGCTACCCCTACTGCCAGTCGGCGAATCGTCAATCGAGTTCAGGATTGCAACCTTCTTCAGCTTGTTCGTCTCTCGCTTGTCTTTTCGGGCCTGCTTGCGAGCGGCCGCAGCTTCTGGCGAGTCCTCGTCGTCATCCACGGCCATAAGCCACTGCTCCTCAGTCAAACCGTCGTCATAGCGGACCTTGGTGCGTTCACGAGCACCACGGCCGAGCGAAATCTCCTCATTATCCTCTTCAACAGGATTGCCCTCGTTGAGATAAATGTCAGGAAGCTCTTCCTCTCCCATCAATCTCGGTTTAGCCTTGGCGCCCGCAATGGAGCCATAAATGGGATCCCGATGCCGCTCCTCGTCAATCTTTGCAAAGACTGTGAGCTCGTCGTCGCTTCGTGCAAGCATCATGTTGAGCTCCTCATCTTCCATGTCATCCTGCTCGCCGCTCTCAGCCATGTCGGCCGTTTCTAGGAGCGTTCGAAGCATGGCATCACGATCAGTTTCCGAAGATTTGTTGTCGAATCGACCAGCCTGAATGACCTTGCCGTCCATATCCAGCTTGAATCGAGCTCGCTCCAGGATCTTCTCCTCCACGGAGTTGGAGCTGATCAGTCGGAGGATTCGAACTTCATTCTTCTGACCGATTCTGTGTGCACGATCCTGCGCTTGCAAATCCTGGTGAGGGTTCCAATCCGAATCGTAAATGATGACCGTGTCGGCAGTCTGCAAGTTGAGACCGAGACCACCAGCGCGAGTGGAGAGGAGGAACATGAAGTACTTGGAATCGGGGGCGTTGAACTCGCGAAGCAAGTCCGAACGCTCGTCTGACTTTGTCGTACCGTCCAGCCGCAGATATTCCAGCTTCCTGTACCTCAAGTAATCCTCCATGATGTCCATAATGGCTGTCATCTGGAAGAACATGAGGACTCGATGACCGGTGGCCTGGTACTTGGGAAGGATGCGATCCAGCAGCTCAAACTTGCCAGCCGTTCTCCACAGTAGGTCGTTGCTGATGCTCATGGGATTCATGACATTCTCAACCTCGTCAAAGACAAAGGGATGGTTGCACAGCTTTCGCAGCTGCATAATCATGTTGCTCAAGCCACGAGCAGTCGATTTGCCACCCTTGCCATCGCTGACAACAAGCTTATTATGGGTAACCATTTGTTTATAGAGCCTCGACTGGAGGGCCGAGAACTTGCACTTGATGACCTTTTCTGTCTTGTCGGGCAGGTCCTTTTCGACATCCTTCTTCAGACGACGCAGGAGGAATGGCCGCAACACCTTGTGGAGACGACGAATGACGAGAATTTGCTCTTCTTCCGTGAGCTCCATCTTGTCTTGCCCACCAGTGTTGGCAAAGGGCGTGTTGAACCATTCGTCAAAGGTCTTCACCGACTTGAAGATATTGGGCAGCACAAAGTTGAGCATGGCCCACAGCTCTGCTAGGTTGTTTTGTAGAGGAGTACCGGTGAGAATGAGCCTGAATCGAGTGTTGTAGTATTGTGAAATAGTCGCACTGAGCTTGGAGTTGGCGTTCTTCATACGGTGACCCTCGTCAATGATCATGTGGAACCACTTGATCTTGCTCAGTATCGGTCGATCCTTGATAATGTATTCGTATGTCGTCAGGAGGACTTGGAATCGCCCCTGTCGGATCTTTTCCTGCTGAAGCTTTCGCGTATTCGGGGGTCCCTTATACACGATGCGTGAGACAGAGGGCGCCCACTTCTCGAACTCGAGATTCCAGTTCGTCAGGGTACTGAGAGGCACGATGACCAGGTAAGGTCCACTCTGCTGCTTGCGCTCAATCAAGTAGGTGACCAAGCTAATGGTCTGAATGGTCTTGCCGAGACCCATTTCGTCTGCCAGGATACCGTTGAGGTTGTTGTTGTAAAGTGACAGCATCCATTGGAGACCTTTGATCTGATACTCCTTGAGCTTGCCGCCCACAAGAATGTTGGCTTGCTCGGTGACTTCTTCGCGAACGCGATGCGCCACTGCGTAGTAGTCAATCTTCTTGCCACTGTCCTCGTCGTCTTCGCTCTCCTCGTCGACAAAATTGTCGAGATCGTCGCCGTACGCTTCCGCAGCCTGCCGTTGCTGAGCCTTGACGGATGAGGCGAGCTGGTGCAAGAAGCCATCGGTCTGCTTGAGCAGGTGGGTAATACGAGTATCCTTGGCTTGGTCGAGCAGCTTGAGATATGCCTCCTCGTCATTGGCCTTGAGGGCTTGCAGACGCTGCTTGGCAGTCCTCTCAATACGCTTCTGCTCTTCCTTCTCAATGTTGAAGTGCTGCGCGTACATGAGACGGCTGAGCTTGTGGGACTTGGTCCGCTGCGTGTTGGCGGCTTCGTGGATTTCGGCGCGGTGGTGGCAGATGGCGCGGAGGAAGTCGACGTGCTTCTTCTTCTCGCGATTCTCGCGGGCGTCGCGCTGTTGCTTCTCGAGCTTCTCCGTGATGCGTGCCTCACGAACGTTCTGCTTCTTCATGCGGCGGTACAAGGACCGATTTGTCGTCATGGCGAGGTTGTCGTAATGCATCATTTGGCGGCCAATCTTGTCACGTAGAGCTCGCTGCTTGGCGTAGAGACCAAGGCTCTTCATCTCGATGATGGCCTTGAGCTTCAAGGAGTCGTCAGCCTCGAGGTTTTCCTTGGTGGTGTCCCAGTGAGCAAGATTTGCGGGCAAGTTCTTGAGCTCTGCATATCGCTGTGCCATGCGATTGAAGAGCACGACTTCTCGCTCATATCGCAAGTGATCAAAGTCAATCCCAGTGGGGAAAACTCCGGGAATAAACCAGCGATTCTTGCGCTGCGCGTGTTCGAGATACTTGATGGTAGGCCGGATCATGCTGGTGCCGTAGGGTGACTTGACTGTCTTGTAAGTATGCGCCTTGGGCAGTGACGAGGAATCATCTTGAGAGGCCGCTTCAGGTCCCGCTGAGGCAGCCTTTGCGGCGTCTTGACCGGGCTGCGCGGACTTAGGCGGCAGAGGTTGAGACGACTCGGACGCAACTGCTTGCCTACGCTGGCGCTGGTTAAAGATAGCCTGCTGCAGCTGGGTAGAAACGCCAGCATTCTTCCCGAGAAGCTTGAATGCATGAATTTGCTGTCTCAAGAGGGAGAGTTGCTGCTGACTGAAATGGCTCGACACCGATCCAGGGCCGGCAGCAGGTCCTGGCTGTGCTATACTCTGCCCCGGTGCGGGAGTGCCGGAGGGGCCTGTCGGAGTCTGCTGCTGTCCCATTTGCGGAGTGCCAGGCTGCGGACGACCGGCGGGAACGCCATTGACAGTGCCATTGAGAGGTCCCTGCATGTGAGGTTGTTGTGGTTGCGACTGCTGCTGCTGCTGCTGCTGATGCTGCTGCTGCATGTGTTGTTGATTTTGTTGCTGCTGTTGCTGCATGTACTGTTGTTGACTTCTGCGCATATTATGTTGCTGTTGGAAGCTCATCAGGAAATGCGAGGCCTTGATGTACTCGGGGTCCGTTGTAGGAACGCCCTGCTCCTTCATCTGCTTTAATTTCTTGACTCGATGTCAGCTGTGCAACGCGTAGAAACGAATAAACACGTGTGTGGTGCGGCCCATCGAAGGTTCACGTATGAGGTCGACTTACTCTAAAGACCTCTTCGGCCTGTTGCTTGGTCGCGCCAGCAGGCATGGGCGCGCCTGCGTGCTGGACCGCAGGCGGAACTTGCACCGACGCCATGATGGGGCGGTGGTGGTGATGGCTTGCACTTCCAGGCCCAATATACGAGAGGCTCCCCAAAAAAGTTGTATAATCCACCAAATTGGGTTTATGTACGGTGCATGACGAGGGGGTTTGGCCGAGAAAGCTGTGCTATGTCGGCGTCGAGTCCAAAAGGGTCGCGGTTTTGGCCAGCTATGGAAGAAACGAGCGTCCGAGTGAGGGCGAAAAGGACAAGGGATCGCGTCAGGGCGCTGTCGACGAGGTCGCGGGCACGATCGGAGTCGTCGGAAAATGGGCGCACACGTCGACGAAGCGCGTCAAACGGCGATGGATGCCGAGATATCGGGTGCGCCGCGGTGCTGCTGATGTGCTGCTGCGGCGGCGTGGGGTGGGTGGCCTGCGGACCGAACAGGACGTAGGTAGGTAACACTGGAAGGCTTTGGGGGGGGGACGGCAAGGGGAGAGAGAGCGAGAGAGCAAGAAAGAGGGAGTGAATGAAAAATGTGCGGAAACGGGCACGTTTGGCGCGTCGGGGCGGTTGCCTCGAGCGTGGGCGGCGTGCAAAATCGCGTGCAACGCCAAGTTTGCGTGGATTGGAGATGGCTGCCGATGGTTTGCGAGGGACCGGGCGAATTTTTGGGATGCGCGCGCGCTCTCTCGCTGGTTGATGATGGGGGAGTGGTGAAGACACAACTGACAAGATTCAGCGTGATGGCGGGTGCCGGCTGGAGACGCCTTGCCACCGTACATTTCAGCACGGGCCCTGCGCAGGCAGAATCCCGGCCTGCCCTGCCTGCGCCTCAGGCCAGAAGCAGCTAGCCTATTAGGTAATCACGCGCAATTTCGTCCCTCGCCGTCCTCGTCTACGCCACGTGACCCTTTGGTTTGGCGCGTCGGACTCGCTCGGCCGAACTTGACCTCTCCCTGCAGACGCGTGCTCGCAGGGAGAGCCGAGGCAGCTACTCTGGGAGTTCTGCCCTCCAAGGGTTGTCTATCTAAACTTTTCGTAGGGCAACCGTAATGCCATGGCCACTTCCATCGTTCCCATCTTGCGAGATTACCGTTTTTAGTTGTTTTTCCCCAAACGCCAACTTCATCGCCGAAAGTGCCATTGCGGCAGAATCTTGACCGTCCGCCTCCAAGCCCCCTTGCAACTGAGCCCTTCTTCCATGAAGTTTTTTGATGTATGGGTATCGTCATAATATCTCGCCGCATTCACCTCTTTGCCTTCTTCTTTTCTGGGCCATCCTCCTCGTCGCTCAAGTCGGCATACTGCGTCGTGGGCTGTGTCTTGCTCCAAGCTTTGGTAAACATTGGGTCGTTCTGGGCCTTGTCTGCGTATTTTAGCAAAGCCTCGCGCGGGTCCTCGTGCAGCATGCGTGCAAGAGGGATATTCTCCGCCACATGCTTCTCGTCTGGCTGAGACTTTTGGAAAGGTGTCTGTATTGGCACATGAGGACGTCTGGGATCCTTGGACCTCCCGGTGCCAGTCACACCTGCTTTGCGACTGCTAGACAATGCCCCAGGCGCGATAATAGCATCGCCGGACAGACCCGTGGACTGGTCCATGGTTAGCTCGGGGTTATCGTCGATGTGACGTTTCTTTGGTGCGCGGGACATGACATCGACCGCTCCGCGACTCGACAGCGACGGGTTGTACAGAACATGGGTTTCCGAGTTTGCTGACCCAGTCACAATTTGGTTGATTTTGGGATGCCAATCCACAGTGATGAGTGCTGATCCTGGAGTTATCGGCGTGACGTGCTCAGGACGGAGGTTGCCCGGGTTGAGAATGTGGAGGTGGCCCGTCACTGATCCCGTGATGATGCTGGTAGAGTTGGGCGAATAGCGAATATTGCTGGTCGGGTAGTGATCTGACGTTGAAGTATGCTCTACGCTGACCAGTGGTTTGGTCAGCTTGCGCGTATCCCACAGCTTAATGAGGTCGTCTCCGCCTCTCGTCACGACCATGCGGCCGTCCGAGGCAACGTCGATGCCACCGGTCCACGTCTGGGGTTTATGCGCGTCTTGAACTTCGCCAGCAGGCCGCGTAAAAGGTCCGTTGCCGCCGTACATCACCAGCGTACCATCCAATGCTGTAGCAATCAGAACGCTGCTGGCTCCTGAAGCGGCTCCTTTCCAAGCAACGGCTGTCATCTTGGTCCTCCCTGCGGAACCAGCCGCCTTGGACTTGAAGACTACTACCTCCTTTTGCGAGCGCTTATTGTTAACATCCCAAATTCGTAGAGTGCTGTCTGTCCCAGCCGTGACGCAAACGTTTCTGTCTGTCGGATGCCATGTTCCTGTTGAGATTTCGGAAATGTGACCCTTTGTGTTATGCATGTCTCGCAAGTACATGTCTCCTTTTATAAAGGCTGTCAAGACCTCACCATCGCGCGACATGATGCGAGCCTGTGGGTGAGCAGAAACGCAAAGAAACGCGCTACCTGATAGGGGGCTGAACTCGACGTGGTGGATCGGATGTGATTCTGAAATAGCCGCGCGTTTCTCTTCGTGCGGATCGATGGTTCGAAAGGCTCGCAGGGTGGTCGGCGTCATCGAGGCAAAGTCGTAGAGGTTGACATTGCAGTCGAGCGAGGCCGTGGCCAGTCTGCCTCCGGCAGGATCGAGCGAGACAGTGGTGAGAGCTCGACTGTGCGTGCGAAGGACTAGCTCGTGGGACACGGGGTAGTTATCTCCATTGTCTGAATCGTCCGAGTCGTCGCTGTCGTCACTGTCGCTATCGTCTTCGCTCGAGTCGGCGTCGTCTTTGGCGGGAGCCTCGATACGATTGTCGCCCTCCTTATCCGCCGGTGCCTTGTCATCGGCCGTCCTCTTGCTGCGGTTGATTTGAGCCGCAATATTGGCCTCCTTGGACTGCTTCCCAAAGGCGGCAGGCAAAAACGCCCTCATGGGGTCGTCGTCGGCCAGGTCGGGGACGTCGACCTCGAAATCGTCGTCGCTCGCCATGGTCCGGTCGGATTCGGGGAGGTGGCTAAAAGGCGGAGCGAGATGTGAAAGGGGAACAGTGGGCGGAGGGGAGGACGGATTTTATTAAAAGGCATGGGTTGCGGCGTTGATTGGCGTGCGGCCGACAATCACTGGCGTCACTCGACAGGGTCAGCGGGCAGCGGGGACCCCGATTGCCAAACCCGCTTTGCCGACGCCGACCCAGTACTGAGGTGTCTCGTGTCTCGTGACAGAAGGAATCATCGTGGGGCTGAAACTCGTGCCTTCTCTACTTTGTTCTTACTGTATTTTCTTTGCGTCTGCTTTCGCCTGGTTCATAATGTCAGTCCTAAGTTGTATCTTCAAAACATCGACAGTATCTAGATGAAAGCATCGCTCGAGGGGAAAAAAACTCATCTCCATGAAAGGACGATCCCATCCAACCCTCCCCACCTCTTTCCGGTTCACAAGGGAGGATGGCAAGCCACCGCTTGACTCGAACGCTCGACAAGCGCAGCCATGCCAAGTCGCGCGCTGTCGGTCCACCAGACAAGGTTCCGCTACCGTCACAGCATGCGCGGTGAAAGAGATGTGGCATGCAGCCAGTACGAGGAAGCATTGTCGTTGTCGCCTCTTTTCTTGTGGGCGAGAAGTGGCCTATATTCGCAATCGACGACTTGCTCCTAACCATCATCTCGCTCAGTAACCTTTTCAATACTCGAATATCTCGCCTTCTGGTTGAATTATTCAACGTACAATCTCCTCCTCGAGACCAGCATCTCGACTCGAAACGGGCAAAAGAGGCTGGTGGATAATGTAACACCAAATGATGCACCTCAGAGACATCTCCACACTCGTCCCGTCGCCCTTGTCGAACGGGGCTTTTAGGCAGGACAAACCTGATCTGCAACCATTTGCCCGGACGCCTCCTCGACTTGCCGGTTCATTGGCATTGATCCCCCCGGTTCCATCGCGTCTGGATGGATGCCCATTCTCTCCTGACTCCCTATCTTCCCTGGCATTTCCGCGGGAGATGAGCATCCCAAGCAAAGGCCCAGTCGATCTCTATTGCTTCATGGTGGTAAATGAGCACAGCTACCGAAGCTACCCCTGGTCCAGCTCTCCATCTTCCCGCTTCGAGCTGGGATTACAGCCCAACACTGCAGCAAGTTAACCTATGTATTCGACCGAGGACGGCAAGCAACCAATGTCACATACGGGCCAGCCAGCGCAGTCGTGTCAGCCAAGCCAGCCACTGCCACGATGCCTGTCCGCTAACGCCCGCTCTCGAATTTGCACTGGGCCGCAGCAATGTATGAATTTGTGACACGAGCTCAATGTGGACGTGATTGATGACGTGAAGCACTCCCAGCATTGCTTCAGACGCTCATGTCTATTGTCTTTCCTTCCGCTCTTGGTCAATGTATGAACAAATTGCTCACATGGTGCCAGTTTGGGATTAAGGCTCAATCTGAGTATAAATCAGATGAACCATACGAGGTTCATACAGTACAGTACGAGCGTAATTGCAGTGGCATTCTATCCGCGTACCCCGAATACGATCGTGAAACAAAAGGCCAAGACCGTATTGCCCTGATCGAGCATGTCAGAGACCCTCCCGACAACCTTGATGCGGAGAAGCCAATTGAACTGGGTTGTTCAAGTTCTCATCGTAATCTCTATGCACATCAGCTGGGGTCTGCCAGCCTGTATCCCGATGCACTTGCATTTCTGGCGAAAACTATCGCTAGAACTTGACTGCAAGTATGAAGAATAATGAATCCAGGCTTGAAAAGGATTATACACGGTCGTCGAGATTTGGGAGCGAAGACTCGACTTGACGCTGATGGTCCAGGGTATGCTTAAAGCAGGACGACGCCAACAAGCGCGTTGATTGGCCTTCACTAAGAAACGCGCCCTTTACCAACGCCCATGGCCAGCTACCTGGCCCGAGATTTATTTTAGTGTATGAGCTTCCCCAGCGAAAACGGCGCAACTCTGCCACCTCATAGACAATACCAGTAAATACCTGAAAAATGCCACCAGATCCAGAAGACGACCACGAGGACGAGCAATATGACTCGTCTCAAGATTCAGACTTTGCGCCCGGCGATGCCCCAGAGCAAGCTTCCGACGACTCGGATTCAGATGCTGAAGGACCGGATCAATCAGGCAAGAGGCGGAGGCCAAATATCGAGGCGACGGGTCCCGACGATGGCTACGATAATTCAGGTGACGAGGCCGTTATAAAGAAGGGCCACAAGCGCCGAAAGAAAGCGCAGGCCAAAGGCGAAGTCGAAGACGACGATGAAGGTGGAGAGGGCGGCCTGATCAAGACGAGGCGGCAAAGAGCCGAAGAGTATGGCCTGTCCTTCGCACCCTGACCTCGACCGATCGCTTACTGGTGACCAGGAAAGAGGAGCGCAAGTACGCAACGAGTAAAGAGCCCGTGACCATCGACGTGGACGCGCTCTGGGAGCAAATGGTATCAGGCAAGCCAACCCAGCCAGCCGCCAGCGACGCCGCAGTCGACCAGGCAGGGGGACCCGAGCAACCGGCCACAGAACGCGAAGAAAAAACCGCGACCGAGCCTCGAGCCGCCGACGAGCAGCCCGATACGATCCGCATCAAGCGTACGTACAACTTCGCCGGGCGTGTGCACACGGAAGAAAAAGTCGTCGCGCGCGACTCGGCCGAGGCCAAGCTCTACCTCGCGACGCAAGGAAAAGAAGGCGCCGGCGCCGACGCCAATAACGACGACGATCTCACCTCGTCGCCCGCCAAGAGGGCTACGCGCAAGGCGTTCCGGTCGGCCTTTGAGCCCGTCGTCGACGCCGGGCCGGGCCGCACCGACCTCAACCTCGGCGTGGCGGCCAGGACGCAGGCGGCCCGGGAGGCGGCGCAGGCGCGCAAGCTCAACACGGTGGAGAAGAGCCGCATGGACTGGGCCGGTTACGTCGACAAGGAGGGCATCAAGGACGAGCTGGAGCTGGCGAGCAAGTCCAAGACCTCGTACAATGCGCGCCAGGACTTCTTGGCCCGCAGCGAGGCGATTCGCGAGGACGACGCAAGGAGGGCCAGGATGGCTACCAGGGTATAGCCGCGAAGATGTTTTTACAAGAATGTTGGCATTGGAGTTTGGGGGGGGGATCTGTTTTTCTGGCGAACGGTCATGGGCTCAAGATACCTTGGTTATCCATTTCATACCTTATTTTGACAAACTTTTGCTTCCTTTCGCCTGCTTTCATAGGGTCTTTCTCCCGAGTATCAATTCTCAAAGGAAATACCGTAGGGAGACCGAATCGAAGAACTATGAGGCTATTCAGTCTATTTTCATTCTCACGAAGAACTTCCTGTCTTTGCTCGGCAATTTCTTCTTTATAACACCGGTGATCCAACTGTGAATGTCAAGTCCGGCCATGGCCTGTTGATGCCGGCGGCATTGGTGGGGCACCCTCATTGCACCCTGAACGCCAATTGCCTATCGGATCCGATAACGAAAAAAAGGCACCCCGTCGTCACCAACTTCTCCATTCATACATAGCCTTCATTAATCAAGGAAACATCCCGCGCGCTCACGTTCAGCACATATACCCAGCGGTCCGCGGCCATCCGCAAACCCTACCGCACAGTTCAATCCCCCCATTTGTCTGTGCAAATACCCTTTTGCGCCATCGAATCTGTTACTTGCCTCACCTGAACGAGGAACAAGAAAAAGAATCACCACCGAATCCCGCGACATCATCCTCGCAAAAAAACGGCCATCATGGCCGTTCTCGGCAAGCGCAAGGCCTCCGAGCCGTCATCGTCCGCTACTCCCGAAGTCGACGTTCAGGAAATCTTTCGGCGCCACTTTGAGTCGCGCTTCGAACCCCTTCAGATCGACAAGCCCGCCGACGACGGGGAGGACTGCGACGGCGCAAGCGGCGGCGACGGCGACGACGCGGCGAGTTCAGACGAAGACTCAGAATGGGGAGGCCTGTCAGACAATGGAGAATCTGATGCGGAAAGAGGTAAGCGAAACCCCCTACTCGTCAAGACCCTTAGAGTTGCGCGCGCGTTCTAATTTATTCTTGGTCGCATCAGTCGAGGTAGTCGACCACTCCAGACAAACGTCCAGCGCAGCGACGACAGCAATGTCCAAGAGCGAATTCAAAGCCTTCATGGTAAGCCTCCTTATCCCCCTCCGACTCCCTCTTGAGCCGGAGGCAGACCTTTTCTTGTCAAGCAACGATCTGACCTCTTTCCGCAGTCCTCACGTCCACCAGACCAAACCGGCAAGCCCAAACACTCTGCCGCCGCCGCCGCAGTCACATCCTCGTCTTCCTCCCTCCCCGAAGACGCACCCTCGCTGCTCGCGCAGGACCTAGAACTCCGACGTCTCCTCGCCGAATCGCACCTCCTCGCCCCGCATCCCTCGGCCTCCCTCTCCGTTCCGTCCTCCTCCTCGTCGGACGCCGATGCCGCTGCGCCCCGGACGTTCAACTCCGGCCGCACCCGGCAAAAGGCCACCGACCTGCGCATCCAGGCTCTCGGCTCCAAGCTGTCCATCCTCAAGCAGGAAAAGATGCCGATGCATATGCGAAAGGGCATTGTTGCCGCTGCCGCCTCCCGCGAGTCTAAGCGCAGGCGCGAGGCCAGGGAGAACGGCGTCATTCTGGAGAGAGAGACAGGCAAGAAGAGAAGACGTGAGCGCACGAGGGATACCGCAGTGGACCGACCGGGCGTGGGAAGACTCAAGGGTGCAGAGTTACGATTGAGTGAACGGGATGTGCAGAAAATAGAGGGTAGTAGAGACGCGTTTGGCAGGAGAGGGGCTCGAAGATGATCTTCGATACGTTCCAAATCTCCAGCGTTCGTACTCGAAGTGACGACCAGTCACCGACATAAGCGTATCCGAGATAATCAAGAGAATCTAATATTGATGTATATCGGCCTGTCTAAGCCGCTGCAAAAATACCTTATATCCTGGAGGAACTTGACCTCTGGTATTCTTCGCTCAATCCCAACACCCTTTTGACTTGAAGACAATTAGTGTACAAGTAGTGTCATGTCCCATGTCCTTCGACGCCAGGTCTTCTCAAAGTATCACGGATGGGCAGTGGACAACGGCCTCACTTGCCGTCCGACACTCGCGCAAGCCCCCCCGTCAACGGAGGTCTCTTCCTTCTTCACTTTGCTGTACTGCAAACGCTCTGGTGGCACTGAAAAACGCCGCGAAGAAATACAAATATGTAACGCGATTGCGGGCGCAACAAGATAACGGAATAACACACGCTCGGCAGCTCGAGGCATATCCGGCGCGGGAAGTCGAATGTGAAAATGTTGCATAACAAAGAAGAGTGAGATCAAGAAATTTTTTCGATTCAAATTCCAGAATCTTCGCTTTTACATGACGCCGTTAATAGTGGTGGGTTGGCTAATCGTCATTGGCATGCTCAGCGTCTGCAGGCTGTTGTAACCCTGATTATGGGTCATGCCATTGACCGAATTCGGGCCATTTGGAGCCATAGAGTCATGCGAACTCATCGACCCGGGCACGTAGGCCATCTCCGAGGTTGGTGAAGCTTCCTCGAGAGAACCGAGATGATCCTCGCCAGACAGCTCCTCTTCCTCTTCAGCTGACATGTTCATCGAGCTGTCACCACCGTCCTCGCGGCTGTGGGTACGTTTGTGCCTATAAATACGTTAGACAAGTTCTTGACATTGAGGTTCTGTTGTGAAATGAAGGCGTCCCGCGAAGTGAAGTATCCGGGGAATGTGTGGATAGTGCGATAGCAGTGGAGGGGTGCTTACTGCGCGAGGTTATCGGATCTGGAGAAAGCTTTGCTGCAATGCGGGCAGATATATGGCTTCTCCTGGGTATGCGTCCTCACGTGTCTGCGATAGAGTCAGTCAGCAATTGCGATTCTCGTCAGAGGATAAGCCGAAGTTGAAGTCACTCACCGCTTCAGATGCTCTAAGCGCTTGAAGAGACGGCCACATGTAGGGATGGGGCACGAATGAGACTTGTGAGGGTACGGGCCGAGTTCCATGACTGTTGCAGAACGAGCGCGACGAGCCACACCGTTCGGGGTGGACACAGTGCGGCGGTGGCCTTTGAGAGAGCCATCGGCGTTGAAGTCATCGGGCATCTGAGAATAGTCTTGCTGAAGGGCCATCGGATTAAGGGCTGGGCTGCCGTCGACGGTGGAGAGAGGAGTGCCGTGGCGAGACATGTCAACCATGTCCTTGTGCTGCTGACTGGCCAGAGATGCCCCAGAAGCGCTGTAAGACAGACCCGGGGGCGAGTTGTCGGCCGACTCGTCACCTTCGGGAACCGGGCCCACAGAGGCAGACACGGAACGCCTCAGGTCAGATGGCCTGTGAACCGCTGTGTTGCTAACGGGAGGGGCAGGCATTCCTGTCATGGATGGGGGAATGGACGAACGCCGTCTTCGCTGCTTGTAGGTAGGTGAACCTTCAATGACGGAGTAGACATTGTTCGATCCATATGACCGATTGAACTGAGATCCACCCATGTTGGAGGGAGGGAGCTGGGCCATACCATTGAGCCCGTTCATGCCTGGAACATGATCTGGGATGGCCGAGTAGAGACCCGTTTCCTCGTTTGCGATGTAAGCGGGTTCGCCGGCCATGCCCAGAGCCTGCTGGGGAGGGGTGATGGGCTCAAAGGACAAGCCTCGGTTGCTGTAGTCCTCGTACTGCGAAGACACGAACGAGGGCGCGGGCGAGTATTCGAGACCGTATGCTGGCATCGAGGCGTGACGTTGATGTCCGTGGGTCATCGGGACGCCGTTCTGGTTATACTGAGCGCGGGCAAAGTCAGGATCCCTCTTGACTGATTGGACCTGCTGGGGTACGGCCGACGGCATCGGCATGGAGTCGTACGGTACCATGCCCTCCATCCCCTCGGGTAAAGGGGCCATCGCCTGCGGCATCATATTTGGCGGCGGCATCGCGTCCATTTGCCTCATGACTGGTGACGTGTTTTGCCCCTGTGGAAAAGCGGCTTGCTGGGCAGTGAAGGAGGACGAGTTGGCTTGTTGAGTCTTCGTCAACTGCTCGAAAAGCGATTGAGAAGAGTCGTATTGGAACGAAAGTGCAGGTTCGCTGAGGGCAACTGTTGTCGCTTCCTGACCCATCTTTTCTCGCTTCAGGTCTCGTTCGAGGGCGTCCAAGAACAGCCGATCGTGGGGCACGCTGTACCAATAAAAGACCTTTTGCTTCTTCTGGGTTCGGATACAGTTGTTCTTGTAGAGGAAGTCGAGGAAAGCACTTTTGGGCTCCTCAAGTGATGCATCGGTGCCAGATTTCAGATTTCGGAGATCGGAGAAGATACCCTCCTCGAATTTCTTGGAGTTCTTGACAGGACGACCAAAAGCTTGAAATCTGAAGGATAGACATCGCACGATGTCGGTGCCCGAAATGTGAAAGAGGTTGTTCCTTGAATATTCTTAGTGTTCCGCTTGATATCAAATCGTAGCGGTCAGCGCTTACCACAGGACGCAAGAAACATATTCGCCGGTTGGCAAAAGGAAGCGGCGAATATACTGATCCGGTTGCCAGTCAACAGGCGCGGAGATGAGAAAATATTTTACTGCGTCGGTTGTGTCAGCAAAGGAGAACAACCCCTAAAACGCATCAAAGTCAGGCAACTCACGGTTGTCGACCTGCTGGAGAGCGACCTGAGCCTCGTGCGGCAATGCCTGCTGCGCTTCGGTGCTCAGCATGAACGTCTCGGGCTTCTGAGGCGCCATGGCTCCGTGTGGCGGATACATGGCGATTCTGGTCCGCCGAGGATGACACAAAGGGAGAAGTCCCACGGAAAAATTGCGACGATGCGGGCGGCAGAAGGCCTGGGTGAGTTTTGGAACACCACAAATGTGCGTAGATCTTTTCCAAGAGGTGTTCTCCGACGAGACGGTTGGAGCTGCAACTCAGCGGGAGAGTGTCGGCGCGTGAGCCGGTGCGTCGTGAAGATAGAGAGGCGCTGCCTTTGTGCACAAGAGCAATGTAACCAAGTCGTGACGTGAATTCGAGACCAGCCCGTAACTAAGAATGAGGGAAAGGGCGCCCAGGAGAAGTCGGCGGCGACTTTCTAGATTTCCTGCAGGCGTATCGGCCGTCAAGACGTGTGATTGACGATGAACGAATCGGTGCGAGGGCGAAGAAAATCGCGCGACACCAGAAACTTGAACGGACCAGGACGGATTAGAAGCGGCAAGCTGCGAGTGCCGAGGAAAATGTATATTCGAAGCGAAAAAAAAGAGAGTGAAGTCAAGATGACCGAGGCCAGAGATGGTAAGCAGCCCGTGAAACAGCCAGCTGGATCTCGTCGTGAGCGAAGGGCGAACAACGACGACGAAGGGGGTTGGGCTTGAGCGACGGTTGCGAACAAGGACGTGTCTCGCGAATAGGAAAGGAAACAAAACGAGACCAGGTTCGACGTGCGGCTCTGGAAAAGGAAAAGGGGGGGAGAGGAAGGGGTCGGAGAGGGGGAAAGATCAATGGGAAGAGGAAGAGGATTCCAGGTTGACGACGGGGTCTTGGGGGCGTGCTGGGGTTTAATGAGAGAAACGGGCGGCGCCTGTGCTCGGGATGGGAAGCTAACATGAGCGAGATGGAATAAGGTGGTAACTTTACCTCTGGTAGCCTGAGTGGGCTAGAGGGAGAGGAAGAGGAAGAGGAAGAGCGAGAGCGCTCGGGAAGCAGGGGGGGCGGGCAACCGTGACCAAGGTACATGGTGCATGTACCTCGAGCGCGGGCGAAGCGAGACGAGGAAAGGGAACGTTGAACCTGAAGGGAGAGAGCGATGCCCAGCAGACAGACAACGCGTCGGCACGCAGGCAGATGGGTCAAGCGCTGTACCTGCTTCGCAGTACCGTACTGCACGGAGTTTCTGGCACTGGGTTCAAGCTACAGTGCAGGTACTTGGGCGTCTATGCCCTGCTTGGTGTCGCCGGGTCGTACCACTGGGTCTCGACACTTGGTGGTGGAGAAAGAGGGCGGGGGCCGCCTCGGCGATGGAGAGGGGACCAGACGCTGTAGAGTCGGGTGGTAGCCTCCACCACTCGTTACTACTTTCGAATGTCCACTGCCAGCGATTGGGCAGAGAGGGCCATGCCACCGTGGATGGGGGACCCTGAGCATCCGGCAGCGCCGCTACGGCGAGCATCGACGGCTAGAGGTACCTTGTTGTGCATCTCAAACACATCGTCTCTCTGAGGCGAGCGGCAGCCCTTGGTCAGGCCCAACGTGACGTCGGTACTTTTGAGAAGCTGTTCTTGCAAGTGCTGTCCAGGCCGCTATAAGCACCTCGGCCCTGGTGGTTTCCTGTATGTCTCCCAACGCCAATAAAGGCTAGCCCGCCCTGCATCCAATCCCCTAGTCGACTATATCCGCCGTCGCGGGAGACATCTAAATTGCAGAGGTCCCTACAGTACCTTAGTGTAAGCTACTGTACCGTCAACTGTGGCTCTTGTGCCTTGCTTTTCGGTCACGCTGGGTGCGCTCGGGGCTCGTCGACAAGAGCGGAGTCGGGCACGGAGCATGGACAGTTCATGCAGAGCGTGGTCGCAACTGCCCGAGTAAAGAGAGTGGGGACAGGTTCGGCCTGGTCTCATTGTTAGCGGACAACTTCTATTCTAGCACGCGGCCGCTCTCAATGACAAGTACCTCTGGCGTGCAAGATAACTCGCGTTACGTGTGACAAAATGCAGTCAAGGCGAAAGTCTTTGATTTGATTTCTCTTGCTTCAGCCTCTCACGCAGTCACGTACAGATCTTGCTGCTAGAATTTGATTTGGTCGCCGAGAGTGGCTGTATGGGCCTCCTTTGTCCCCCGAGCACTAGGACGTCGATACTTACTTATCTTCCTTGGTGGCGGTGGGGGGAAAAGCTCAATGCATCCCAGCAAATGACTTTTGCTGTGCTTTGTGTATCGGATGCGAAGCTGCACTCCCGTGCTCAAGACATCTGTACGGGATATCGTGTTTTAATTCGCCATTGACAAAGCCTGTTGTTTCCAGTGACGCGGCAAGTTGTCTCCTTGTCAACCCATCAATCATCACCGCACAGAGTTGCAGCACGTCTGCTGCTTTCCCTTGGGGCATTTCTTGGCCTGCCAGGAGACAGTGAGCGAATGCCGAGGACTGAGGTGCTTGAGAAATCGCATAGGATTACTTCCGTGCTTGAGGGCTTTTCGCGTGTAAGTCAGCGTGCACTGTACAAAGTACAATAAGTGTCTTGGAAAGAGCGCGCCTTGTAAAATAATTCTCAGGCAGTCCAACGGCCGCTTCGAACGGGATGAGCAACAGGAACCCCGTGCCTCCTTCCATTTTGCTCACCACCAGAAATCTCAACCTCGTTGCTTTTTCGCACAAGTGCAGATGGGAGCCTTCGGACATTTCTCGCTGCTCACATTCAGCTGCAGCAATATCGAGAAGATCCGAAGCTCGTGGCTAATCTCAGCCCGCCGGCACTACCGCGAGTACAAATTTGAGCGCTCAGAGTTCCCATGCTCGCAAATCCTTCCCTTTAGCCGCACACCCCCGCGGCTGCAGATGGACATTCATCAAGAAATCTGAACCGCCCAGGTTGGACGAGATGCAACCTGTTGCAAGTCGTATCGGCTGCTATTTCGCGTTGCTATTCCGGTACTTCCAAATTTGTACGCAATATGCCCGTCTTGCATAGCATCTAGCAGGACCATGGCGAGCTGCCGACAATCGAACACATGGCGGCCTCTGACACGACCAGATGGACCAATCCTCGGAAACGGTTCGAGGCAGCCCATTAGCATCTTGTACTATACGAAGCCTCTACAATATCGAGACATGACATCAATCATTGCGGGTTATAAGTCCCGTCGCTAAACGTATACATTCCAGCACACAGTTCTCTCGAGTCGATGCCAAACGAGGACGTTGAGTGCACAAAGACCACGAAAGGGCGCTGGACAGTACGTACTTCTGCATACTGTGCAGTGCAGCCCGCCGAGCAAGGAAGCCCTGGTCAGCATGAATCACCCATGACAGCAGGCGAGTGGTCACGATGGATGACCGAGAACTGGGATGTGGCTCTTTCCCACCACCAAAGGTCAGTGCCATAAGACCGTGCTCAGTGGCCGGGGTGTTTCGACAACACTGCGGTCACTGGTTGTGGAACCGTCGCCAGACGGGTCGCGAAATTATCATTCGGCAACAATTAGCTGACTGGCATCTCGGCGCGCAGATTTACCTTTGCCCAAAACAACCGCTCACAGACTGGCTCGGCCAGGCGAACAGACAGCGAGCCGAAATCATATGCTAAAAGGGAGACCACTACGAAGTACCCGCGCCCCTTTCTTCAAACACAGGGGAAAAGGCCATGGATGTTTCAAAACCGCCGACCTCACTTCACTTCCATCTGATCCGTGCGAAACCTATTCAGGATCGAGTACAATTCGGTAAATGCAACTGTACTCGTCCATGCTTTTATCGAAACATCGAACCCGAAGTATTGACGAGTGTGGGAGAGATTCGTGCACGTAACCTCGAGCTGAACGGCTTGCGAAAAGGTCTCACGACTATCACATTGCAGTACAGCATTGGCTCGACTCCAGAGTACTCTTCGCTCTCTGTTTAGGCCCGAGGCATTCGTACTTCGTAAATCAAGGATGTCCTACGAGAAAATCGGCAGGGTTGAATTCAGTCAGCTATGACCTCCCTCCATCTCGGTTAACGCACTCGCGCCTCGGCCAAGGGATACTGTACAGCGCGGTACGCTACGATACTCTGAACGAAGCCTCTTTAGATTCACGCCTCGCCCACTACAGACAGCTTGACGGCAATTGATGGCCAGCCGAATTGTCAAATACATGTTGCTATCGCTGGCATGAAGAAAAGCTCGAGTCCTTGAGCCATTCAGTCATGGCTGACAAGGCCGTTGGCCTCGCATGTCGTATCCACTCAAACGCCAAACCTCGGGGCTGAACCCGAAGATATTGGGGTACACCCAGTTCCTGTGTGCATTTTTCAAAGGCACAGTGCCTGTAATTTTATGCTTTCCCAAGCCCGAGATTCAAATCTGTTTTGTCAACAGGCGGAAGACATGGCGTACACGGGCGCTTCCAAGAGCCCGACAGTGTATTTGCTCAAGCCGACTCTTCGCTGTTTACGCCCTGCGCCGCGGGCATCCTGCGCAGATATGATCAATAACCCCAACAGAATGGTCCTGCTCCAAAGCCAGCCAAGGATCTTCGAGACCGTGGGCAAGTCCCGGGCGAGATTTTAGTCTGCTCTCTCGCATCCATGTGAGGCGCTCGAGCACCGGAGGAGCCAGACACGGTTGGTACGCGGCTCTTCACCGCGACACTAGGTTGAAAACATACAGAAGCAGCACTTGTTGACATGCGAGGCAAGCACAAGCGGTACTGCACGACGGAGGCTAGAGTCGGCGCCGTGGAGGAGGCTACCATCGCTGAGCGGCGGATACTCTGCCAAAAGGTGAAACGCGCCTGGCGCAGTGCATCAAGTCATGATCCCTGATTATGACCCGGCGCTAATTGGACTCGCTCTCCTGACTGGTCGCTTCAGGTGTCGCACGCCCCATCCCAGACGCCCCCATCTGCGCCTCCTTCTGCAACATAACTTACAATGTGGGATACATCACGCGAACTAGCTCGACGAAGACTGGATGGCGACGGCAAGTGTGTGTATCCGTACTGCATTCGGCCTCGACTTATCGTCGGTAACCATTGCATCTCGTTTTACATGAAAGTCTCGAACTGGGAAAGCCTGTCAAGCCGCCTTGGCCCCCTTTCGCGCGTCCCCATCCGACGGCTCTTTATTTGGTCCAGACACCAAGCGGAGTTCTTCTTCTCTTGGACTTGCCGCGGCCAAAAAAAGGGTTGCTGGAGCTCCAGCAGACTGTCATATCCGCCGATCGTCTACCACTTCTTCATCCCGAGCGGATCCTTCAAGAGGAGTACCCTGCGTGCATGCTTACGGAGTTTGATCAAATTCTGAAGCCTACGAAAAATTGTCTGACATTATCGACTGTTGCTTCTGTCGGGGGCCACTGGCTGCAGTGTGGATTCTTAAATAGAAAAGCTCGACCAGTAAGGAAGGTAACATTGACCATACGCACTCATGCATGCACCGCAGGGGCCCGGACTGGCTCAGGTACCCGGGCGCGACGACGGGACGGGGAACCAGGACACAGCCAGCACGGCATCTTGATTGCTTCATTTCCCGCCATGCGACTGCAGAGGTCATCTTTCCAGCGTCAAAAAAAAGGTTACAGATGATCACTCTGTTGACGACGAAGCTCAACCAGCCTTGTGTACGTCTGTCGGTCAGAGGAAAGTATGAATCTCAACCTCCACGCTTGCATGAGAGCAGCGGGACAGCAATCCTATGCAAATGGTCGCCAGATTGAACATGAGTTTCTCACCCAGCATCTGCGAAGGCCAATACAAACTAAACTTGAGTTAATATGTTCCAAAAAATTGGAAAGGCGCCAGGTAGGATATGGTCTAGCCTCTCACTGCCGGGGCTCAGGAACTTTCTTGGCGGCCCGCGCATCTCGTACGTCTGGGCGGGCGGGATGAGAGATTCATATTCTGAAACAACAACGGTAGGCATCCAGGCTGGCTTGATCGTCCCGCATGTTTCCCGATTCATAGGTCACTTCTTGGGCGGCAGACACTGGGTATGACGCTCGGAACAAGGACCAACGGGACTCGGCGATACCAGTGATGTCTTTGAGGATATCCTCTGAGAGAGGTGATACCACGTACTTCGTGGCGGGCGCAGAACGCATGCGCACGCCTGCAGGGCCACGGTCATTATTTCTGCTGCTAAGGGCCAGTAGTTTCGGACCGTTTGTCGCTTCTGGAAATTTCCGGTTTGTTTCTTTGGGCAGTTCCTTTTGCTTGCGCACGCAAGCTGGTAAGAACATGCGAGCCTGGCCTGGGGTTCAACCAAGAAAGACGATGCCTTCACCTCGGATAGAGGCTCTCGACATCAGGACGCAGGCGTGGCGGCTTTCTTTCTCCACTCATTGATGCCCTTACCGGAAAGCGGACATCGAGCTCTCTGCCCAGACGAAGGGGCAAATGCAACCAAGCAGTGTCACGGACTCGCGGGACAGTGGTCGAGTGGTCTCCAAGGAGCGGACCTAGAGCAGACTGATGCAGGTCGTATCTCTGAGATACAACTGGATCACCCTCATCCTACGGGAACAACCCACGACTACCATGAGCACATGCATAGGAGATTAGCTTCTGTGGCTGCTGTGACAATTCGATAGAGGGCTGTCAGCGTCGGGACATGGCCAAGAACAATCGAGGCATCAATTGGCGGTGGCGTGACCCTCAACAACTCGTGCTGTCGGCACGGGCATGCATGAGATCCTTCGTCTATTCATGGCTCCGGGAGCTCCAAAGCCTGGCCGGGGTACTTCGTACTCACTATGATGTGCACAACGGATTCAAGGGGTGATTTTTGACGTCGTCTGCGGCCATGAGAGGCAACATGCGCGTTCTGCCATACATTCACGCAACGCCAGCCGAGTGGGACTGGAGAGTAAGAGCATGCCCGTCACACCTGCGCGCATCGAGCTAAGACGTCTATGGCGAGCGACCGCAGCGCAGGGCTGTTTCAGATGTCTGCCGGCTTTCTGGGGAACGATTTCGCGTTAGAGCCGCTGCGAGCTCGCCAGCCAACCTAATGTACAAACCTACCCTGAATGCAACGGCAGACCGGCGGCTCGAAGCGCGGCAACGTCATTCATTTCCAGCTTCAAGGCTGTTGCCACCCAACGAAAACCTGTCTTCACGATCCAGTGTATCCATCAGCGCATGGTTCTGGGGCATTGATGGCGGCTCCGGGTTGCCCTTTTCGCCAGTGACAGGCTATAAATGTCATCGGCGGCTGACAGCTTTTCCCTTGTCGTCAACTGGCTTTCGCCCGCCCTCTTGGTCGTCCTTGCGGTCGCTGCCGCCCAGTCATTTTTTCATATCCCTCCATCGTGGGGGCAGGCAGAATATCCCGTCTAGAATGCCAGGGATACCAGACCCAAATTCAGCAGCAGCAAGCGGTAGGGCAAAGGAGGGGTGACGTGCTGGCGGTAAAATCCTATGAGCTGTCTGTCAGGTGGCCTTGAGACGCTGGCGAGCGGCCCCGCATGGCTCGTGCCAAATACAAAAACGACAGCAGCCATGACAGCAGCCGGAAGAGGGGGAAGGGGGGAAAGTAAGCGGACAAAGGCCAGCTGGACGACCGGGGTTCGACCACGGGATAGACGAGCCTTGGCGTGGCGGATTCCGGGAAGGGAAGAGGGAACAACATGAAGCGAAACAACAGGGTCGTCCGGGGCCTGACCTGAATGCCCGCCCTTTGTGACGGATTTCGCACTTTCTCGCACCGTTTACTGTACAAAAACAGTTACTTTGGCTGTCTGATCATCGCAACGGCCGTCACGCAACACGTGCATGACTTAGCGTCCGGGGCACTGAACCGACCGACCGACCACGAGCCGTTTCCTGTCGTGGCCGATGTGGGATTTCCTTCTGTTGCCCTCTCTCAAGATTCCGGGGATCCGGGGCCGGGGCATGGATCAGGGACTCCGAAGACGACGACGGCTCACTTTGATGTGCGGCGCGCAGAAGGAGATCCAAGGGAAGCACCGCATAGGTACATACGCATGAACATCCCCGTACCGCCCGTCGGGGTCTTGTGGGCAAGCCGCGCCGGCAACGCTACCGTTTTCTGTTTCTGTTCCCGGATGCTGTGAGTTCGTTCTTTGTCATTGATTGTCTTGGGTGCAGCCACGGCGAGGATTCGGATCCGAGTACAGTACGGGTCAGAGCAAGTCGATACTGTGACAATTCACTGTGCTTGCGGGAGAGACAAAGCGCATTCTCTTGGCTGGGGCATTGTCGACGGGCGCGATGGGAAAAGTTACGACTCTGCAATCGCGATCCAGAATAAAGACAAAAAAGCTTGTTGGATTCATGCGAACTATCATGCACTGTGCACTGGCCATCAAAAGCTGCCCTCAAAAACAGTGCATGCGTACTGTGCGGAGGAGGTATCCGCTTTTTAGACCCTCTCTCCACCATGGACAGAGGCGGAACCGGCGCACGTTCCCTCTCGTCTTTTTCCTTCCCTTGGGGCCTGTCGGGGTGATGCGAGAAACCTGAAACAGGCCAAAGAAAGGACCCAGGGCCCTCCCCCCCGTTGAAGCTGCAAAACATCTTCTTGGCCCTCTCTCTCCACCGTTGCGTCTCCACCTCGACCATCTCGACCATCTCAACCACAACCTCTCTGGTCGCCCGCGCCGACTCCACCACATCGGGCTACGGCCATCTCTATCAATATCCGTCATTGCCCTTGTGGCCCCCGGCAGCGGAGCCTGGACGTGTACGTTAGTATTCGTACCGACGCCGGCAGAAGAGGCGGAAGCGCCCAAAGTCAGAAAGAAAGCCAGAAGCCAGGATAGCCAGCGCCGGCGGCGTCTTCCTCGTCGCACTGACCGTGGGCCCCCCCTCGACGGTCGTCCTCCACACACACACACACACACACGCACGCACATACACTTACGTCTTCGATTTGGGTCTTCTCTGCGTACCTTGCATGAAGAACTCGCCGGACCCCAATCTTCCAAGCCGCCGCCGCCAGGTCATGTTCGACGATGGGTCACCGTTGACCGCTCTGCAACGCCTCAAGCGGCGACTCACGGCCATTCACTCGGTGATCTAAAGTTGTTGCATGATTCTGGCCAAAAAGAGGACTGCCTTTGTTCAGGCTTCGCCACGCTACTGAAAAATTGGTCTCTCCAAGAGTCCGTAGAGCTGCTCGGGATCGCCTCTTGTCATCTCCCTTTCGTGGGTCAAGAGGCATGATTGGGTGTTCAAACCTTAATCTCGCCAGCCCTCACGATGCCGCCAGTCCAAGCACGCTCACGCACGTCCACAAGTGTTCCTGGATCAAGGGCACGGCCGATGACGCCCGAGGGCTCAATCGAACAGAGACCGCCCTCCCCCCCCGCGGGTTCGCCAGACTGTCGCGGGCTCATCCAAAGTCTGAGACGCTGACAGCTCGCTGTGCATCATGATGGATAGACTTTGAGAAGAGCAAACCGGCTCGTGCGAACGGAGGCAGCATCGGGGCCCAACTCCGGAATTTCCAAGCGGCGCGGCTTGGCTGGCTGGCTTCTTTGGGTCCGGGCTTGGGCTATTCGGTACAGCATGCGCCTCGCCGCCGCCGCCGGCCAGGGCTGCTCTTCGTGGTGCACCTGGCAACCACCCGGTGAGTCCGTTGACTCCGCAGTCTTCCAATACGACATCAATCGAGCGGATGGCCTCAGCTCACCGCGGGAAGTACTTCCCGCGCCCTCTCCGTGAGCCTCTCCGTGAGCCACAGTCGGCTAATTTGGAAAAAAAGGATGAGAAATCGTCAACTCTCACGGTGACAGGGAGATACCGAATCCTGACGATATCTCGCTTCTGCTTCGGCCTTCATGAGTAATCAGAGTAACAGATACCCTTACACACACTCATCTCCAATTCGGTCACCACCTGTTCCCGCGTGCCATGACGGCGATCGGATCATGTGCTTAGAAAGGCCACCAGGTCCCCCCGACGCTGCTGCTGTCACTGACCCCCATCCCTCCCGAGCCCTGCGGTCGAGTCCAAGCTCGGTGCGACTGCAAGCGCGCGTTTCACCATTGCCAGGGACTTGGTCCCCGGCCAGCGAATGTAAGCATGGTGTCAACAGCCGCCAGAGTCTCGGGATGGGGCATGTCTTCACTGCCCTCTTCTCTAACCAGAATCGACGTGGGCAGGCCTGCAGATTCGCCATTGGGCTATGCCCATCTCTGACCTCGCTTCGATGTGGATGTATGCATACCCGTTACACTCGAATGGGCAAGCCAGAGGGGAGCGGATAGCTGATACTGACTCGGCTTGGCTTTCCTAGCATCAATGCATCATCCATGACACCTACGGGGACGCCAATAATACTAACTGGATGCAGTCTCGTGGGTGCTTCTTCATACTCTCTCTCTCACACAACGCATGCTTTTGTGAACGCGTTACGCTCGCCCTGGACTTGGGTGGTCCACGACTGTTATCAGATCTAACCGTACGCACCGTGTTGTCCCTCCCCCATCCTTTTCGGGCTTCCCCTGAGTGTCGCAGGATACACTAGAAGGAGCCGAATCGAGAGACTGCTGCATTAAGCTCGACCATCTGGTATCTGAAACTCAGGACAAGCAATCCTCAGCTGTCCCCCATTGTGCTCGCCGACGTCCACGCCGCCAGGCGCATGGGTTGCCAGAAACCCCTGCTTGGCAAGCGCTCCTGAGGCATAAACGCAGCCCGCCGGCAGCAGGGTCGTCGTCACGCACAGGTCCAGGCCTGCCGTCGAACCTCTTGGCCCTTTCCCCGGCTGGAGGTCCCTTGATCCCTTACTGGGCGGCATGAATGGGCAAAAGCACCTTGGTTCTTTTTTCTCTTGCGTGGACGCGTGCGTTCTGTGTGCATGTGACGTCCGTCCAATCCGGTCATCCACCTCCTCTTTGCGTCCGTCGTTACGCCGGCGGAGCCTCTGCCACCAGCTGCTACTTTGGTACTGTTTTCAGAAACCCCGTATGGCACTGGTCAGCGAAGCTCGACGTGCCCTGCCCTCTCTCTCTCCGGCACTTGACCCTTTGTTATTGCCATTTTACTTTACCTCGGCGCTTTTCCACAGTTCCCACACACCATCCCGCGTTCCCCTTGTTTGATCGTCGGTGCTGTGGGGGACTGTCAACGGTGTCGTCACGCCATCATCTAGGCCGGCCGGTGTGGATAGCTCTCCGGGTACGGATTCCCTTATCTCGACTCGTGGCGGTTGCGTTGATAAGTTCGACACGCAGTCTCGGCAAGTATCTCGCGTAATTTGCACATGAAAGTGGCTAGCCATGCTGACTTGACTTGGTTTGAGTGCGCCGGCGAAACCCTCGCGGAAGAGGTTGAAAGGGAACTTGCAAGCGTCCTCCACGCGGATCTGGAAACTCGCGAGTCATGGAGATAGAGTTACTATACTGTTTAGTACTGTAGGTATACTGTAGAATAGGCCCGGCGAGTCCATCTCTATCCAGCAGTAGACTACTTAACTTAAGTTCCTTTGTACAAAGTAACAGTATTCCATGGCTGTGTTTACAACTTTGCTCATTTCTCTTACAACGGGGCCATGTAGCACCAGCGGAAGATGTGCGCGCCAAAAGGGAAGATTTCGAGAAGAACTGGATACTTTGGGGGGGCTCATGTGTGATTAACCCCCCCCTGGATTCTGCGACGGACATGGCCCTGGATTAAGAATCTTGGACATTTTCCCGGCTACTACATGTCTTCACTGCCCTACCTTGTTTCTTGTTGATGACTTACCTTTCTTCCCAGGCGTATCGTATCGTATCGTACCGTATCGTGTCGTATCGCGTCGTCGAGGAAAGCCCACTTGTTGTTGCATCTGCTTCCGACGGGGACCCTTTTCCCCCATTTCTGTCCGCCCCCTTTCTGGATCCTATTCTCCACTCTTTCCCCCTGGGTAGCCTGACCCTTGGACGAAATGACTGATCGAGTCTTACGAAGTAGATTAGCCTGACTTTGACTTTGAGTTTGCTTTCTCGCAACCGCGGCATAGCAAAAGACGAGTCAAGCGCCATGGTAATTATACCTGGAAAAGAGTTAGAGTAGAATAGTACCGAGTAAATTATGGTACACATCTCGGAAGCGGATACAAATCACTCAACCGGGACTTGTTCCACCATCCGCCATGTTTAACCCTTGTGCGGCTCGTATAGGCAACAAACAAAGAAAATGCCCAAAAGAAGGAAATATTCGTCAACGTAGCGTAGGCAGAACACTGGGTCAGACACGTAGGATTCGAACATGAATTGTACACAAAGTGTCGTCGGGGATCTGCTCAAACGTCGTTGCGAGTCCACAATCCCTTACCGAACCCCCCCCCCCCCCCCCCCCCCCCCCCCCCACCCCCTCCCCAACCCCCCCCCCCCCCCATCCCCTGAGGGCGTTCGTTTCGATCATCATGACCTGCGACCCCCGTGGCGAAGCACGCATGAGAAATAAGAAGGAAACCAAGAAGGAAACCGTGGATAAACAAGTCGACCATTTTCCCAAGACTTTGTTCCACATGGACAACTGGTCTGTCTGTCTTTCATGTCGAATCTTGCGTAGCAAGGTAAATAAATATATATAATTTCTGAGCTTCACATGAGCTTATCTTCATACGTTCAGAGTCGAGCACGTCTTGCTCAAGGGCCCAGACGTCAAATATCCCCTCGTCAGTGACATAGTAGCTGCGATCTGCAGTCTAGAGCCTGCATATCAACACTCCTCCACCCCCAGGGCGTAATTGTCGCTGCCCGCCAGTCTACATACGCCAGTGCTCACCCATGTCCAAGACTGCTCGTCCTGCGCCCCAAAACTCCGCCCGCTGTTCGTACAATCACGACCGCGCCTCTTCCAGCTCGAGCTCCAATTGCCGGATACGTTCGCTTTGGTCCTGCGGCGTGGTACCAATCTTCTTCTTGATGGACTCGACCTCTGCTGCCAAGACGCCGATTCGGTCGTTCTGGGCGCTGATAATCTTGGTTTGGTTCTCAATCATTTGCTTGATCTGGTCTAGAGACGACTCAACCCCGTCAATGGGTGTCATGGGAGCGAGACCCGGTGTCGACGCTCCGGTTGGCGTCTTGCTAGGAGATGCGGTCCGCGCGATCATAGGTTCCGGCTGAATTCTTGGCAAGGAAGCCGCCGGCTTAGGCTCTGATCGCACTGGAACAGGATTACGTTGTGCTGGACGAGAGACCTCGTCAAAGCTCGAGTCGGCATTGTCCGCAGGAGGCTCGTCATCGTCTTGAAACTTATTCGCCATGGCAGATATGGATCCCTTTTGCTCGTTCATGGACGGAGGAGGCCCTCGGGAGACCTGAGCGGGAGCATCTTCCTTCTTGGGCTCTGACTTTGCGGCAACAGGTGGCGGAGCCTGAGTTGCGGGTGGTTTGTAGTCTGAAGGGATTTCCTTTGGCGCACCGCCGTCGTAAATGCTCTCGAAATCAATCTTGCTGGGGATGCCCGTTTTGCCATCGAGCCATTCGTGCGCGCTCGCAGCGGGTTTGATACCGATGGCTGGGGGGAAGATGTCCGCTTGGAACGTCTCGGCGCGTCGAGGGACTGTGAAAGATATAGGCTCAATGTATGTGTCGTTGACTGTCTTGTATGCTCGCATAATCTCGTTTTCATGAACCTGGACCCAGTTAGAGTCTGTGCAGCTCATCGTGTTCAGGGGTCAAGGCCTCTCACGTTGATGCCACGCCGTGGCAAAAAGGCAATGCCTCGTTGGGGATCAGGCGACTTGTACTCGCTAAGGAACTCGAATTTGTCGTTTTCATATTCAAAGTAACGAATATTGCCGTCGCTGGACTCATGTTAGCGCGTTCGTTGGCAATCAGGAGGAGAGAGAGAGACTGACCCCTTTCCAGCAAGGTATAGACAATTGGAACCATCATCTGTATCTTTTGTTAGTACTTAACTCGTCTTGCACTTTGGGCAGTCGGCATACTCACCCCAGAACGGAATGCAGACGCCTGAGATGGAATCGAGCATGGAGAAGCCGCCGATGGGGTCTGCCCTGCCAGGCTCCCAGAGGCCAATCTGGCGCTCGCTCATTCTTGAGAAGCCCGTAGTGGCGAAGCGATTGTGCTCGCCCATCCACACAACTCTACTGTTCTTTGCGCCCGTATGGCCCGGCGCCTCGTGAACGGGCCTCTCCTGACGAACGTCCCAGACGCGAATCTTCTTGTCGCGCGAAGTCGTGACGAGCATGCTGCCGGCAGCGTTCCATGACAGACTCTGAACAATATCGCCATGCTTGAGCGTCAGAGGCGCCTGGCCGGTACCGACGTCCCAGATTTTGATGGTGAAGTCGCCCGACGCGGAAGCGAGTATGTTTTCGGCCGAGGGGTTGAAGAGGACTTGTCCGACCTTTCTAATGCGAGGATTCGAGTCAGTAGAGTGACGACAAATCTCTCCCTTTACAGACGTACCTGGAGTGGCCGCCAAGCTTGCTCACGGGGGATACGTGTACAATCTCCTCGGCATCGGTGTAGAGGGTAAAGTCGTCAGGGACCTCCCAGAGGAACACCTTTCCATCTTCGGAGGCGGACGCGACGATGCGGTCATTAAACGGGTTCCTAGGATACAAAGTCAGCAACCACAGCAATGTCCAGCTGGAAAGCTTGCGAGGCGAAACACAAAAGCGCGAGCAAATGTGACTGACCAATCGGTATCGAGGACGGCGGCGGTGTGTCCGCGAAACAAGGGGATCTGGTCCGGCAGCTTGCCCCTCTCGTTCAAGGGGATGACGGCAAAGGCGCCGCCGCCAGAGGCATCCCAATTCACCGAGAGATACGAGGGGTTGGCCTGCGGCTCGGCATCAGCATCTCAGCGGGCGAGGAGGGGAGACCAGGGCTCGGTCGAAAATGACGACAGCGGGCGGGCCGCGGAAGCTGGACGCGGTTGCGTACCTTGACAAGGTTCGTATCCCAAGCATTGCGACTGATGTGAAGGTTGTCGTAACAAAACTCTTTGCGCGTCGATTTCCCAAAGACGTGCCCTGTAGCGGTGTAGGCGCCCAGCCTGGTCAGCCAACCCTCAACCCACGCAGTTCAAAAGGGGAAGGGGGGGGGGTTCCAATCGCAAGAGTCTTCGAAGTAATGCCACGTCGCGAAGGTTTTACTCACGATATTTCGACGCCCGCACGAAACGGCCAGCCATGGTGGACTGGGTGGGCGTAGGCGAAGGCGGATCTGGGAGAGGGAGGTTTTGGCGGTTGCCGCGGGAATGGCACGAGAGAGAGAGCAAGCTTCGCAACTCCGGGGGAGAGGCGCCAAAGGATGACGACGGCAAAGGCGCTGCACGGAGCTGGACGGAAACAAAGGGAATCGGGCAGAGAGATTAGGAGGAGCGGCGGCGATAGTGGACGAAGAAGGTGGGAAATGATGAGGAGAGGGGACGTGCAAGATAATTTGACAAGGGCGGTGGGATAGATGCTTTCCGGGGGGGAAGAAAAGGAAGCCAAAGCGACTGCGTTGCGATGCTGCCTCCCCGTCAGAACCCCCCCCCAAAGGTCAACGACTCGAGGTCCGGACGCAGGTACGATGTACAGCTACTAAACTTTATGCCTTTCGAGTAGCTTGTGCCCAAGTATAGCTACCCTAGCTTTGCATACCACCACCACACTTGGGCTTTCAATGTCAGACGACTAACGGAGCACGGCATACGAATAACCGCCCGGCCCAGTAGGTAAGTTAGCAGAGCCGCAGAGGCGAGGGGCAATTGATGATGAAACGGGAGACTTGACAATGCGCGCTGCGCCTCGTCTTGGAAAATTGATCCATTTACTATTACTTCGTGACTAGATTGCTTCATTGACAGCCATTCATACCTTCATAATTGACTGCAGACACCCTTTGAGGCCACGACTCAACGCCGCAATGCAGTTGCAGACTTGCAGCCATGCAAGCTCTCGTCATATCCTCACGACTACAAATTAGGCCTACAGCATCTCGCTTCCTCTGAATAACAGTAAAACAATGACTTAAATTGTCCCTGCTGTCTTGATACATAAGTCTTGAGTAGGTACAGCCGAGAGTGCCACGTCATGGTACCAGGCAATACAGAAAAAAAACACCCACGACGCCGTCATCATATCCTTGCGCGGCACTCTCGTTAATCTCACATGGCTTCAAGGAAGCGGAAAATGAAGGGAGAGAAGGGAAAAAAGGGGAATAAGGGATGGTTGAGGCGAGCGACAAGAGGCATACATCGCCCCGTGCAGGAAAAATAAAGAAATAGAATCCGGCCGACGCGAGCCCCATTGCCTGGACGTCGCCGCGACCTTGAGCTGTAAATGCAAACAATTGGCTGGTTTTGCCCTTGTGGCAATCATGCATCGTCAAGTCGTCTCTCGTGCGTCCGTCTACCGCCGGTCGTCTCGTATATAGATGCTGCTCCAGTTCAGCTGATGGAGCTCTTGGTTCGCGCGTGGCTTCGTCGGCTCTCGGATCGCCGGCGGTGCTGCTCTTCCCGCTTGAGGACGAGCTCACACCACTTGGCTCTGGAACGCGTGCTGCCGCTCTCCTCGTCCGAGCTGCTCTCGCCACGCCCAATTACATCCGAGAGCACTCTCATCCAGTCCTCCTTGTCTGCAGCCGTGTCGGCATAAAAGTCGATCACTTCGCCATTGTTGAAACGGATGCGGAAGCCTTCTTCGACGAACATGTATCCCTCTTCGTCTTCCGCAAACGCCGAGCGGCGTCGCTTTCCGTGCCTGCCCATTGTTTCTCGCTCAGTCAAGGCTCGACGATCATCAATGAGCCGCTTTGCATTGGTGAGATTAATGGTCGCTCGAGGTTGGCGAGTAGCTTCATGGTATGCCGTGAGCTTGTTACCCACCAGCTTGAAGTATCGGCGACGCCAGTACTGCAAGAATTTTGTTAGTATAGCCATAGGACTGGGGCAAAGAATGCACATACCGGACAGTCGCCTCCCTGCTGGCTCAGGTTACCCTCCCAGCTGCGAGCCAGACGCTCCTCAGCTGCCTTGAGCTCCCTGACGCACGAGTTCATGCTCTTTGGCATATCATCGTCCTTGGCATTCTTCGGTCGCGGCACAAACAGGAGCTGCAGCTCCAGCTTGCCAATCTGGTACGGCGCGCGACGAACCACAGTCGTGTTGCCGCGCTTGCTCTTGACGCTTGAGGCAAACCCCTCCTCTTCGGTCGCCCATTCATTGAACAAAACCGCCTCGGCCGAGTATGGTCGCCCATAGCACCGGCTCTCATGCTCCTTAAGGCAGACGTAGGCGCGGGCAAAGCTACCATCCTCCGCAGCGAGGGGCGAGAGGAGCTCATAGCCAGTGGGGGAGTTATTGCGGCGCGCAAGGGCCTCTCTCTGTTGCTGGGCAAAGCGTTCTTCCTCGGCCTTTTGCCGCTGCTCCAACTCCCTGCGCTTTCGGGGTGACGCGAAGACTCTGCTAAACGTCGACGTCTTGGGCTTGTTCATCTTGACCGTTGGAGCTGGAATGCTGCTGTGCACGGGCTTCTCCAGCTTGACGTTGAGGGTGAGCTGGAACTCGAGGTCGTTGGGGACGACGAGCTCAAATTCTTGCCCAATTGGCGCGTTGCGCGCAAGCTCGAGCCAAGCCGTCGTCACGCAGTGCACTCCGTTATCCAAGGTCAGGCTGAACCATGTACGCTCGCCTAAACCTGTTAGCAGGGACTCGATGGTGGCCGCAGCTTAAAGACTCACTCTTAGGAAGGGGTAGATCCAGGTCCTTGACACCCATGACCTTGACAAATAACCGCCCGCGTTCAGCAGTGTCTGCGGTTGTAGCCTCGGACTGAGCATCATCCTCAATCGTCTGGCTAAAGGTTGCGGAATTGCTCTCCTGACCGGGAAGAGGCGGGACGCCTCCAGAGGTACCGGGTCGCTTGCGAGGCAATCTCGGACGCGCATCGGAGTGCCAAGGCTCAATCACCCATGACTGCGGACGCTCGTGCTTGACGGGTGAATTGTTGGCCGACCGAACTCTCCAGCTGGGATCATTGTCCTTGTCGCTCGCCGTGACGACCTTGGTGTTTTGTCTCATAAGGTAGCCTCGCTGATGACGCATTGTGAAGTTAGCATGTATTCGTCTCGGCTGTGCGTTGTCTGCTCCGCTAGACACTTGTCTGCGAGAAGCTGTCTCGGCTATTGGAGTAGGGGTTTTGTAATGATGCACCTTTTGCGCTTCAATGACTCTCTCAAAGTCCTGGTCGAGGCTGAGGCCCATATCGAGATCCAGCGTTAGACTTCTATTCTTAAAGCTAGAACTGCGCTCAATGCGCTCCTCTGGAACCTCAGGTATCTCCTCCGGACCCGTGCCGCTCAGGTCGCGGGATCCCCGGTTGCGATGCCGCTCGGGAATGGGGGGAACTGCCGGAATCTCTTGGCTGACGTGTCGGCGAGCCTCGCGCATGGAAGCCAGGTCGGCGGGCGTGTTCGAGATTCTGGTCTTCAGCTTGGACCCAGAGGCAGACCTAATTGTAGCAATGCGCTCGGGAATAGCAGGAGACTCGAGGGGCTCGCCGTCGTCCTCCGGCATGGGATGCCGAATCACGGAATCAGGCGTGCCAGGCTCGTCATCGAACTCGTCGTCTGGCTCGCCCCAGCCAGATCCGTCGTAATCGGGCATCGACATTTGTCTCTCGGGGGTGCGGGGCCTTTGATGGCCGGCCAACTTGGTCTCAGCATCCGCTGAATCGCTCATCTCATCAGCAGATTCTTCCTCAGCCGCGGCATCTGATGTGCCTGAGTTGGCCGGGGGCGAAGCAAAGACGGGAGGAGCGAGCTCCGGGAAGGGGCCATCGAGTGTCAGCTGCGGAGCGGTTGAAGTAGGGCGAGGAGTCGAGGTGCCGGCGTCGACTTCTTTGTTCACTGCATCTTGCTGCTCAGTCTCATTATCCGAGTAGTGACTCTCATCGTCCTCGTGCGCGTCGGGCAGATCGTCATCGTGGTCGTCCTGGTCATAGTTGGCGTCGTAGTCTTGCGTAGCGTCTCTGGTGACGATGACACTACCCTCGTCATCATCGTCCTCTTCATACGCCTCATGCGACGTTGGGTCCTCTGTACTAGGGATAGGAATGTCGGGGTCTACGTCTGCTCCCTCAGCCGTAATCTTATCCGAGGTGCGTCGGGAGGCAGGCGTGTCGGCAGGAGAGGAAAAGTGGTACTCGGTTTCGTGCTCGACGTCCTTGCTCCCATTAAGCCTGCGCAAGATAGACTCGCGAGAAATGCGATGTGGCATCTGATAGTCTTCGAGGATCGATTGGTCACCGGCTGCATCATCGTGGTCGTCACCATCGTGCCCGTTGGTTGACTCCAGCTCCGACTGAGGGGTCTCTCCGCGGTCACGGCTCGCACCTCTCCTAAGTCGACGCTCGCGCTGCTGTTCGGCCGCACTCTTCGCATTACCGTCGTCGGAAAGCATCATGAGCTTGAGACGCTCCTCCAGAGTCATCCTGCCATTGCCGAAGCTCTGGATATCCGACTTGGTCGCCGAGGCCGGGGGAGGTACGGGGAGACTGCGGTGTGAGCCGGCTCCGAGGAGCCTCTCTGCGGTTGCAGACAAACCAGGTGACGGGGGCATGGAGCTTGCCGACTGGCTTCTCGCATGACCAAACCCAGGCAAAGGGGGAAGGGGGCGATGCTCGCCGTTTGAGGTGGCAGAGTCAGTGCGTTGATGCGCTGGCCTACCAGAAGCGGCGCGCGACGGAACGCTCTCGGGAACCGGGCTGTGCTCGAAGCGCTCTGAGCCGATCTCGGGAGGAGCCATGGGGCTCTCGCCTCTCCAGTCATCGGGGCCGACGACTGGCGTCTTGTCAGTATCTTCGAGTGACTCATCGAAACTGTCTTCGCCGACATCGACATGCGCTGGGTCGTAGAGGTGTTCATCGTCGTACTCGTCGCCTTCAGACTCGTAACTACCCTCTCGTGAATTGGTGCCAACAGACGATAGATCCGGAGTGGCCATCTCGTATTCATTGATTTGCGGAGGAGCGGCATCGAAAGTGACACTTTTCGGGTGTCTGTTGAGCTGCCGGCCCTCGGGAAGCGTGTGCTCGTTCAAAGACGAGTGACCTGACCACGTCCCCGATTCCGGATCAAAGGAAGCCTTGTGGAGCTTAGACGGTGACAATGATGATTTTGTCGGCGAGGACGGTTCTCGGCTCTGGCTCTGGGGCCGCATGGTAAATTGGGCGCTGGGAGAAAGGGTCGGGGAGCTCTTGGAGGGGCTCATAGTCGAGAAGCTCGACTTACTCTCTAGGGCCTGCTCGTCAGACTCGGAAGAGCGCAGTCCGCCCGAGCTCGAAGGTGAGGTGAGCGAGTTGGCTTGGACCTTGGCGAGGGGCCGCTCGATCTGCGGCAGTCGAGTCGGATCATATTCCTGCTTCTGCTCGAGGGCCAGAATATTGCTGTTGCGGACGCGAGAAGCTCTCTGAAGACGCTCAATGGACGAACGACGAGTCGGCGAGGACGTCGAGCCGCCGCTCGTCTGGAGCATGTTCTCTGCGCTGCGATTCTGCCAAAAGAGGCGAGGGGAGCTAGCCAGCTCAAGGGGCGACGACTGGAAGGGCGAGGAATCGTTCCCCGGCGCTGGGGCCTTCTGCATGGCGGAGAGGCATCAGCGGGCTGAGATCCTCGGGATGATTGTGGAAGAAGCAACAAGGGGAGAAGGAGGCGCGAGCCAGTCTGGAACCTACCTTTGTTGGGGTGTACTGGCGCCAGCTGGACGAGTTGCGCCTCTTCTCCGTTGGCGAGATTTCGGAGAGAGGGCGGGGCAGGCCGCTCGTCATCTTAGCTGGAGAAGAATTGGGCGTTTGTTTGGCGATGCGAAGGGGATGCACCTGTTTGGGTTTGAGACGTCAGAACGGGCCCAAGGTCTAGCGTGCCGCCATCCGGCAACGAGGCCAAGGGAAGGGGGTACAGAGTAGGGACGAGTTGGAAATGTGAGATTTTGACATACCGATTCGGAGGCCATAATGGCCAATTGCTAGCAGTTGAGGGTTGAGGGCTAGGCCAGAGTGGAACGCATTGGCATGCGGGAAGCTCAGGCCAGCAAATGAGGACAAGAGGGATTGGAATGCCTCGAAGCCTTGGTCCTGGGCGGGGCTGGCCGTTTTGTCGCAGTTAGAAAAAAGTCCCAAGGTGGACAGATGAGATTTCTCTCGCTTCTCTTTGCCACGAGCCGCGACTTTTACGACGGGATACGAAGAGCTCGCAGTGATCCCCGCGTTACCGTTGGGGCGGTGGACAAAAAGGGGGCAGGGGGAGGATGAGGGGAGCCAACCCAGCAAAAAAGGTGCGCAAACGAGGAAAAATGGCGAGGCCCCAAACGCGACCGCACGTATCTGGTCTCGAGAGCTCTCTCTCGCGCTGTCTCTCTCTTTCTCCGCCGCGTGAGGATTGCGGGTGACGCGGACAAAGGGCGGCCGAAATAGTGGTGAGAATGCAAAGGAGAAAAAAACCGACGAAAAGCAACACCCCGAAAAAGAGCTGTACTGTAGGGCAGAGGCAGAGCAGTATGTGCGTGTGTTTGTGCGTGAGCGCGCGCGGGTGAAGCGTTTAAGGAACGCAGCTAGGTGACTGCCTCGAGGGGCATGATTGGCCGGCGGAAAATAAACACCGTGGCGGCGCCGTTGGTAGTTGCCCTGGCAACAATCACGCGGTCTGGTGTTTCTGCCTGTCCGGCTGCGAGTGTCTGTGCGGGCGAGCATCGATTGGCAAGCAAGCTACGAGGTACATGCTGGATGTACCTTGCCTTGCGGAGCACCGCATGAGTCCGGCGGGGGGCCTTGTACCTCGACTCTCAAGTCTCAACCGTCCATCCATCCCTTTCACCATGCAGCCCGAACTCGACCTACCTTATTGTGTCTGGTCCCTCCTCCCCATGGCTTGGTGGTCGTACGGGTCCGCGACATGCTAGACCTAGCGTGCTGGGACAAACAATAGATGATGCGCAGCATCTACCGGTATTATGGTTTAGTGATCATGTTGGCCGGCTTGTCTTAGCATATGCTCGCCGCGAAACCATGGCTTCGGTTGATCCCCGACTACGAATACTTGGTTTTGTAAGTTAGTACCTGGACACTTCGTAGAGCAGCAACAGGCGACACCCGACGTGACATTATGGCCCGTCAGCCGCTGATGATGCCTTGTTCCTGACCTGATTCTCTTACCTAATTGGTCGAAATGGGCAAGCTTCTGAGCCTATCACATGCAGTCAAAGCTCGTCTCTTTCTCTCGCTGCTACCTTTTGTTGAGACGCTTTCCGACCATGAGGGAGGAGCGACCTTCCGCGTCTCTTGCTGCACTGTCGCAAGTGACTTCTCACAGTGAATTCAAGTCCTGGCACGTGCCCATTGCACATTGCTGGAAACCCGGCTGGAACCTTTGCTCCGTCCTTGCCTTTCTCCCCACAAGACAGCTGTCCGATAATGAAGGGAAAAATGCACCTCGCACCTTGAATGCTACGTGACAAATCGACAACGAGCGATCTCGCCTGTCGACACATCAAGACGGACGGCCGCTGCGGCCGCCGAGTGCAGCGCGTTGCAGCAGCAAGCGGCCAAGCATTCAGGAGGGTCTGAGACCCCCCCGGGACAGCCGACAATGGAAGACCGGCTGCCTTTTTTCTCGCTCGCGTGGGAACGGGGGGTACAAGTTTGCGACGTGACACAGCGGGCGCTCACACAATAATCACTGAGATATACTGCACAGTATAAGAAGCGGAAAGACGGGCATGACGACGGGGGAACCTCTTTCACAGAAAACTCGAGCGGCCGAATGATTCCAAGACAGACAGACGTCTTGTTTTACTTGCCGAACCTCATCCCCCGGCTCGCCCGCTCTAGATCTCGCATCAGGCGGCCCGCAGACGATTCATCAGCCCGTCCACGTTACACGGCCGATGCTGCCGAGAGCTCGGGGCCGGTTGACGCCTGTCTCTCTCTCAGACGAGCCCTTCTCAGCCCACCGTGCTCCTTGTCATGTTGACCATTGTCTGCTGTGCGAGCCGGCCACAGTCTGTCTCTACACCTCGTGCTTGGACCGCTCCAAGTCTCCAACGATCCGCTCCATCGGAACCGCATCGAAAAAGGCCGCTCTCTTTTATATAGAGCATCCATTTTGCTCATCCATGCTTGCTGCCCCTCATCGCGGGGTCGGGTCGGGCCAATAACAAGAACTCCACCCCCGTCAACATCTGGCCCTGTCTGTTGTTGGGCTTGCCGCAAGGGCCATGCAAGCCTCGTATCCGTGTTGGCGCGGGACGCCTTGCCGTTGATCGCGCCATGTGCTTCCCTCTTCAGCGCCCTGTTCCCCTGCCAATCGTCAAGCAAAGAGAAATCTGGCAAGGTTGGAGAAGTGCAGCAAACAACCAGGCTCACGGAATCAGGGCGGAGACGGGCAGCAGGGGGCCGTCACTCGACGGATTCGTGCGCCGAGCCGTGTTGACTGCATGTCTCTTGTCGACCACAGCTCATTTCACCTCAGCAAGAGGCAATGCCCTAAAAGCAGATTAGGCCCGCGACCAGAGTCATGACATGCTCGCCCAAGCTGGATGTCTTCCTGACTCTTGAGCTTTGTGCAACGAGCCAGGGAAAATAATATCAAAAAAGACCCAGAAACATTATGCGCTGATGTACTGTAGTTGGGTATGTATTTACATGGGAATCGTCATCTAGCCAGCATCGACACCTAACTCTTCCTCTTGTTCCACTCGACGCAGTCGTCAAACTTGACGCCAGACCCACCAAAGCAGTCGAGCGCGCTTCCTATCGTAAGGTCAACCTTGCCGCCGCTCAGCCGCTGTACCAAGTCGAGATCTTGCAGGTTCCGGCCTCCACCGGCGTAAGTGACCGGGATGGAGCACCACTTGGCCAGCCGCTCCACCAGCTCCTCATCGATGCCCTTTTGCAGCCCCTCATTGTCAGCTGCGTGGATGAGGAACTCGGAGCAATACGGCTCCAAAGATTGTATTGATTCTGTTTGCATGTGAGAAGGAGGATCCGAGTAAGGGCCGAGTTCGTCTTTATTCTCGATGTGCAGGTGACCCACGACAAGGGTCCAAGAAGAACAAAGGGCTCGAACAAAGGGTCGACAGTCGACTGACCTTGATTGACCTCCATATCCGTGAGAGTCTGCCACTTGTTCATGGCCACGAACCAACAGCTTTCTTGGCCCCGTCGACGGCAGCTCAGGTCGATGACGAGCTTGCTCTTGTCTCCGCCGAGCGCCTCGAGCACGGCATCAAGCCTTGGCTGGCTGAAGCGCCCCTCGGGAAAGAGAAAAGACGTGATGATGACCTGCGCGGTTTGCGTGAATTACTCCGTTAGTTCAAGGCAGGCACACAAAAGTTCGGCATCTCCCTGCCTCGTAAACTTTCCTCCCGAAAAACCTGGAAACAGACGGGCCTTACCTTGGACGCCCCGGCATCAATCCACTCCTTGGCGTTCTTGTCGTTGATGCCGCCCCCGACCTGGAGATGGCCAGGCCACGCCTGCAGAGCCTCCCTGGCGGCCTCTTGGTTGCCAGGCCCCAGCATTATGACATGGGCTCCCTCGAGCGCATTGTCCTTGTACAACTGGGCGTAGTAGGCGGCCGGGTGCTGCGAGACATAGTTTGTCTGCAGCGTCGACGATGCGCTGTCGAGCGTTCCGCCGACAATCTGTTTGACCTGGCCGGCGTGCAGGTCGATGCACGGCCTAAACTGCGTCATGGTAGCCAAAGTGCAAGAGGCCAGTGTGTGCGATGGTGGGGGAACAGAAGCAGAATGTGTTGATGAGATGCGCACGGCGGGTTGATTTCGAGAACAGTATTCGTATTGGCGAAGCTCATCCTGCAGCTCGCCCCTTCCTTACCCACGGCGGGGCTGCTTCCCCAGCGGAGAGGACCGAAGAAAAAGAGGGCCATCGAATCCGCGCATCGATTGCCGCTGACTTTACGAACTTGCACTCACTCTACAATACTTCGTACAGTTATTGTAGCCTGCAATCACCGCGGAACCGGCTCACGACGTGCATCTGAGACTGTCGCGATGTGTTTCGAGATAATTTCAAGTTATTGATCGGCGACTCAATTGCCGTCCAAGACACACTGCACTCACGGCCTTGGCACCGTCTTTCACAGCAACATGATCTTGCATTGGACTACACAATCGTCGAGGATGCAAAACATCTTGTGGGCATTGCGCTCAAGTGCTCAATTTTTCTACAGTATCTAATTCGTATTGCCTACCTAGGCAAAAACATCTACGACCCCTGACCTAGACTTTCGTCTTGGCGGCTTGTCTCCTTCTCCGCTTCTCCTCCTCTGCCAGACGGCCTTGTTCCTTGAGCTTGGCGTCGTCGGGCCTCGAGAGCTCGACCTGAGGCATGAGACAAAAGGCGAGGACAAAAGCGAGCGCCGCCAGGGACGCGCCGACGAGGAAGATGACCCGAAAGCCCTGGCGATACGCTGGGACGAGGATGCCCCTGATCCGCTGCGCCTCCTCGGACGAGACTGTTTCGAGGAATGACTGCGGATTGCTCAACAGCGCCTTTGAGGCTGGCCCGTCCAGCTCCAGAGATGACAAGTCGTGAGCGAGGATATTGTTGCTATGGGGGCCTTGATGTCAGCTGAGCTCGATGCCATGAATCAGTGTCGTTGGGCGCCTCACATGATGGTGCCGGAGACGGCCAGTCCAAGAGTCGAGCCGAGATTCCGTACAAAACTGCAACGATGCTGTCAGTATGTTCGCACGGCAACCGAGAGACTCTCTCCCCCCCACGGGTAGACGTACTTGCGAAACGACGTGACGATTGCCATGTCGCGCCTCTCGACCCCTGCTTGCGTAGCAATCAACGCCCTGCGTATCCCGTACATCTTGACCATTAGCAAGTCGCGCTCACGGGACAGACGTTTCGAGGGCGTAGAGGGAGCACTTGGCAGGTCTTACGGCTGCAACGTATTCCCGACGCCTATGCCAATGAGGATCGCGTAGCCAATCTGCTTATCGATCCCCGTGGACTCGTCGAGCGTCGACATGAGCCCGAGCCCGACGGCCCAGCAGAGCCAGCCGAAGAGGATGCACTCGCGATAGCGTCCGATCCAGTGGACGACGAGGCCGGAGAGCGTGCTGCTAAAGGTCTGTATGATGGTGATGGGCAGCAGCATGGCGCCGGACCTCGTGGCAGAGTATCCGTACACGAGCTGATAAAAGGACGGCACGTAGTAGACTTGCATGACGAAGTTCCATCCGTTGATGGCCATGGTCAGACACGCGCCGTTGACAATCTTGGACCTGAAGATGTGGACTGAGACAGGTCAGTGATTGTTGCCGAAAGAGTTGACACAAACGTACGAGGCACCAAGGGGTATCGCGGGCCCTTCCATTGCCACAAGACAAACGCAGCCGACACGAAGAAGCCGACGACCAAGGTGACGATGACGTGGGCCGAGTTCCACGCATACTCGCGTCCTCCCCAGGTCAGGCCAAGGATGAAGATTGTCATGCCCGTAAAGGCGAGAAAGATGCCTCCAAAGTCGACGGCCTTGAGTTTTCTGCTACACGTCAGAGCCGCAAGACTTGGACTGCATGACCGTATGTATGACTTACAGTCGCCAATCGCCTTGGACCTTTTTCAGGGGCATGAAGAAGAGAACGCAACCAGTCGTCAAAGCAGTCAGAGGCAGGTTCAGACGGAAGATCCAACGCCACGACTGTGCCGATTGCGATGAAAGTGCACCGCCAATGACGGGTCCGATGCCATTAGCAATGGCAACGACAGCTCCCTGTTTGTCAAGACTTGTAAGCCGGTCCCTCGATCTAATTGTCGGCCGACCTACCAGAATACCCTGATACTTCCCTCGCTCTCGGAGAGGAACGACATCGCTCACAATGAGCTGGGCGACGGTCATCAAGCCGCCGCCGCCGATGCCGGTAAAGGCGCGAAAGACTGTGAGCTGGAGCACCGACTGGGCGAGCGACGAGGCCAGCGATCCGACGAAAAAGATGGCCAAGCCGACGAGCAGGACAAATTTGCGAGACCAGATATCGGACAGACGACCGTACAGCAGTTGGCCGACGGTCGAGGTTCTGGAGGACGTCAACAAACGTCAACAAAGGGACCCCTCCTGGGCCTTACTTACATGAAGTATCCGTTGGCGATCCAAGAGACCTGGTTCGTGGACCCAAGCGAGTTTCCAATAATGTACAAACTGGCCGCCAGGGTGGTCTGGTCCATGAGCGCCAGCAAGTCTACGCTCGCGCAGGCGAGAAAGATCTATTCGTACATGATGAAGCGTTTTCTCTCTCAGTCTTTGCCCACGTCAACGCGGAACGGAGAGATAAAGAAACTCACCGTGATGATTGTCCTTTTCGGCACATAGTTTGTCTGCTCGTTGAACTGATGGACCGCTTTCTTTTCCGAGACCAAGGTGCCATCGTCGCTTGATCCAGGCGTCTTACTGTCAATATCCGCAGCACTGCTGACGACGACCGTCCCGTCGTCGACCGTGGTGTCTTTGCTCATTGCACTGCGACGGGAAGAAGGAAGACGAGAGAGCCTTCAACGCAAACGGTTTCGGCCCTTTTCAAAGACGAACTGAAAGAGTAACCAGGAAAAAAGTTTTCAGTAAGGGGGTTGTCCCATCTCCAATGATTGCGTCTTTACTCAATGACACACACCTCCCCCCCACGGCCTTTCGACGACTCACCCTGAGCAAACAAATGCCGAGCTGGGGGCTGCAGCGGATCGATCCTCTCTGCCCGCCCCTTTTCGCCCTCCTACGCCCGGCGTCTTTTATCAAATCCACCGCGGCAACCCCCTCCCCATGCAACTCGCTGGCTGGCTGGGGCAGCCTTTTTCTGCAAATGGAGGCGCCCTCAATCCGCCTCAAGCTTTTTGACTAGACCTCTTTTAAGCTTTCGTCCGGGTATCTCGCGGTGGACCGTTCGGCGAAAGACGAGCAACCCTGATGGTCTTGGTCGGCATCGGCATGAAAAAGTAAGAAAAGTCCGACGGAAGACGAAGAGTTGTATGAGTTTCCATTCACGTAGGTTGACCGGGTTGAAAAGCGCGAATGGGACGGAACAAGGGAGAGAGATGAGACGGGCAGGGCAGCTCTAGGCATTGGACACACAAGAAAAAAGGTCCGTCTTTCCCCCGTCTGTCGATGTTCCCGGTCCGCTCCCCGGATTGAATCTGTTGACGACACAGCGCAAAGATTGCTCCGCTCTTTTCTGTTCTTCTCCTTCGTCGGCAGTTTATTCGAGTTGTTGAAGAAAGGACGAAACCCTCAGAAATCACCAGTCTTGTCAAGAGGCGCGACCTTGCTCATAGTGTGAGTTCATAGACAAAGCCCCCCGTTCCAAAGGAATGCGTGCGCCCTCCCTTTCTCTCTCTCTCTTAACCTTTTTTTACACGCAATGCACCTCACTAAATGTGCGCACCTTGATGGAGAACGCGACAGTACGTACAAGGAAGAAAGACGAGCTATCTGCAGGACCCCGATTCCCTTCCATGGGCCACGACTGGAAGGTGACGACAGTTCGATCCCACCGGGGGCGTCCGCGGGCCCATCTAATGCTTGCACGTTGCATGAAAGCGATGCCGTGCCCAGTTGCGCTGTGACTCGATGGCAGTCTCGACAGGTCAAGAAGAAGAAAGAGAACCACACAAACCCTCACCACCCTCCCGAAAAGGGAAAAAAAAACTCTCTCACCCTTCTCTTCTCAAGTTGAGTTACCTCCAGCCTGTCAGAGGACGGCTGAGACATTGCAGCGCCAGACCCGTCCGGGCAGCGCTAGTAATCCCAAGGACGGCGGCCCGGTGAGAATGTGCGTCGACGTGCGCGAGGGTGTGCGTGTGTGTGAGAGGGTTTGAGAATGTTTGAAAACGGTGCTAACGAAAGGAAAGCTGGGTTGTGATGTTTCTCTATACCTACCTTACCTTTACCGCTCTTGGTCTCCCTGGATATTTCACACACACACACTCTCTCTACTCATCTATCCATCTATAGCTCCAACACGAAGAGGGCGCCAGGCCGCACGGGGGTGTCACCGTTCAATCGCTCCATACATGCTCAGCAACCGGACCATTCATTCATTAACCTGAACCCTGGATCCTCCTTTCTTGTTACGTGACGACAACCCTTTCAAGGCGGGAACACGCGACGGGCGGAGGAGGGTCCCCCCGGGACGATCTGAACCTCGCGAACAAACGCTTTCCGTCCCCCCAGCTTCCGGGATCAAGTGACAAACTCCCAAAGCTCCGCTGCAACCTTGATGGCGTGAATTCGTTTCCCATCCTTTTCGTTCCTCCCAGCTCCAGATCCGAAGGCAGCCTGTTCCCTGCTGCTTTGCCGTCTCCTTTTCTTCGGTTGATGTCATGAACACGATTCTGCAACGGTGCTGCAGAAACACACTCTAATTGCCTCCCCTTGTTTTCTTCTTCTCCTTCCCCAATTCATCATACTTTTTGTTTTTGATCTTGTCATCACCGTTTAGCCTCTAGCTGCTATCGCGTTCATCGCGTGGCCGGCCATTGTTCTTATACCTCGAGACTCGTGGCATCTCATGCAAGGCACATACAGTCTTTTGACAGCCTACTCGCTGTCTCGACTCGACGACTGCATCTCCCCTGCTCGTTATAATCAGCCGGAGCTTGGTCCCCGGTGAACTCATTCAAGGAGCCACTAGCGTTTTCCATCGCCAGAGGCCTGGTCCTTGAATGAGCCAGGGCTGTTCATAAACTCGGTGGGCTTGACAGAGAATCACTTTCTGGTCTGCAGCTTGCCCGTTATCTCCTTCGAGCCATCCAGGTCTGTTGTGTTATCCTCCTGGACAGTTTGTTTCCTGGTGGACTGTTCAGTCTGGGATAATGTGTCGAGGAGTGAGCTGGGTATAAGATCTATACGTCGTCATCCGACGCTCCAAAGAAGCTTCGATTATCACACGCAATCTCAACTCCTCACCGAACCATTGACTCAACCACATTCGAAAACTTGCCCTTTAACTTGTCTGTTGACGAGTTTCCCTTCGTCGCTAATTGTGCGGCAACCCGTCACAATGGCAAAGAGTCGCAACAACCTCAACGTCTTCAAAGGGTCCGAGTCGATTCGCGACTACTTTAACCCAGAAGTCGCTCCGCCTTTACCTCTTGTCGAAATACCCGACCGCCTCAACCCCTATCGTCAAGATGGAGTCCGCATTTACGCCAAGATGATGACGATGCATCCGGCGAACAACGTCAAAGCCATGCCTGGTGTGTATTCAGAATACTGTACCTTCAATGTTGTCTCAAGAACTTTGAGCTGATGACCCTAGCCAAAAACTTGCTGGATAATAGCATCGAGCCTAGCAAGACAAAAACGATTGTCGAGTATAGCTCCGGCTCGACGGTATTGTCCATGAAGCTCATCGCCAGCGGCTGCCACAACATTCATGACGTGCGCGCCTTTCTCAGCAATAAGACCAGCTTGGCAAAGATTCGCATCATGCAGCTTTTCGGCATCAACGTGTAAGACGCCGCTCTTTCTGGTTCGTAGACGATGAGACTGACTCTTTGCAGTAAGCTGTTTGGCGGTCCCTCACAGCCCGAGCCGCTCGATGAGCGCGGCGGTATTCGGGCGGCACAAAGAATGGCCATGGAGTCGCCGTCCATTGTCAATCCGAATCAGTACGACAACGCAGATGTAAGTTACCCGCTGCAACCCATCGATCATGGCTGACGCTTTGTAGAACTGGCACTCGCATGTTCTCTGGACCGGACCGCAGATTCTCGAACAACTTCCCGAGATCAACGTGCTTTGCGCTGGCATGGGCACGTCGGGTAAGACTTCACCACTCTACCTGCTTGACATACACTAACCAGGTCAGGGACCATGACCGGACTCGGCACATTCTTCAAGGCGAAGAAGCCTTCAGTCTTTCGTCTCGGGTATGTTACGCAAGAGTTAGTTGTTTTGCTGGAGATGCTAATCTCTGCAGCGTTTGCACTGCCCCTGGCGACCGTGTCCCAGGGCCTCGATCGAGAGCTCTTTTGGAGCCCGTTGACCAGTTTCCCTGGCGGGAGGCCGTCGATCATATCGAGGAGGTTGGCTCGATGGACTCTTTTGAGTTGTCCGCCAAACTCACACAAGGTGGCCTCGTTTGCGGGCCCTCTTCCGGGTTCAATCTCAAGGGCCTGTTCAACCTGATTGAAAGCCGCAAGGCCACCGGTACTCTCCACGAGCTTGCAGGTGACGACGGCGAGATACATTGCGTCTTTCTCTGCTGCGATTTGCCCTATCAATATGTCAACGAGTACTTCGACAAGCTCGGGGAAGACTACTTCCCTCCGATCCAGAATAAGGTAAAGTTGCTGCTTCTTGATCTTTGAGCCTGGCTGACATCTTCCAGGAGCTCTTGGGTGTCGACCTCTACCGCTACGACGAAAAGTGGGAGCGCGACCCGCTGGAGGCTCTCGCCGACTTCTTCGGCATGAAAGAGGAAGCAATCCTCAACCTTCTCTGCCTCATCTCCAAACCGCAGTCTGCCATTCCCTTTGAGGTGCGGTCTCAAATCGTCAAGGCCATTCGCCCAACACCCGAAACCACCATCATCGACCTCCGACAGGCCGCCGACTTTGCGCAGTTCAGCCTCCCCGAGTCACACAACCTACCTTTTGTTTTCCCTCACACCGTCAGTCCCTTTGACGACCCCAGTGTCCTGAGTGACCTATGGCAGCGCCTCGAGGGCACCTTCAAGTCGCCCGGGCAGGACCTCCGGGCCCGCTTGAGCGGCAGACGCATCTTGCTGGTCTGCTACGACGGCGACAGCGCTCGCATGGCGGCGAGTGTCCTGCGAGCCAAGGGCTACGAGGCAGACAGCATCCGCGGCGGGTTCGCGGCCCTTGGCGGCCTCGGCGTCGGTTCGAGCGGCGCACCATCCGAGGCAGATTCTCCGCAGGGAGCGTCGAGCCTCGCCATGTTGAGCGAGGTTGGACCGCTTGTCCAAGCCGATGCAGGCTGCGGTGCCGGTCACATTCACGCCGTCTCATCGGCCTCTGGCTGAGTGAGGACACTGTATTAGGTGTAGAGGACCTTGAAAGACGTTCTCCTTTGAAGTAGACCACAGTTACGACCTTTCTCGGATTCGTTTGCATGCATTCTGGATACCTGCATCGTTTGTATCAGCATCTTGGTCGGTTCACCAGCACTGCGAGTCGTTGCATATAGCGGATAGACAGCCGACCCAATACGATAATTACGATTCATGACACTGCTTGCTACCTTTGCTCGTGTCGAGATAGTATTGTAGCTCGTCGAAGTCTCCCAAGGGTTCGGCGTCTGAACCTGCATCGACTGCATCGACTGATAGGCCGTTGAACAGACGGTATAGAACAGCAGTTACAAAAACGAACAGCTTTGCGTTCGAGGTTGCGTCGCAAATGATGACAGGAAACAGAATGGTTCACAATGCTGATGAGGTTCGTTTTGTTCCAGGCACTGTTCAGTATGGCCCAGTTCTGCCAGCAAACGAGAGTCCGGTGTTTCCCATCCACTTCCCCTGGCAACCGCGTAGCACCATGGCTCCTTCCAACTTCTTCTCAAGCCCCTGCGCGAGCAGTTCGTTTGAGCCCAAAAACTGCTCATCACCTCATTCACCGCATACCTGTTTCGACGTATTGCACCTACCACGTCCTCTTTCATACGCTCAGCCACCAAATTTCGAAGACAGAGCTGTGGAGGCTCGACGTCTACGCCAAGCAGAGGGTCGTGGCTTGCGCGCGGGATAATATCATGGAGCAGCATTCTGATCCTTCAGCGCCGCGCCACAGCAATGCTTCAGCCATGGCAGCACAACAACCTGACCAAGAAGACGAACTTAACGGTATCATCGACGATCTCGAGAGCGTCGACTTGATCGATCTGCATTCCGACACGGAAACCAAGGCCGGTGATGAACGTGAAGAGACCTTCTCTATGCCTCGAGGGGATAACGGAATATTCAGGTGCTCTCTGGTGGCTTTGAACGGCAGACTCTTGCCTGGTTTCACTCATTGCGCCCTCAAGGAGAATCAATTCCAGTCGACCTTTGGCCTCCGTGCTAAATTCAAGCTGTGCGTGGGCAACTATATTGAGCCTTGTCTGGAACTGCGTCTTCAGATCGCAAACACGCTGCGTGACGAAGACGAAGAAACAACGTTCTCCCATATCATTGTTCACCTCGGAGACCTCGCATGCTCCCCTTCGCTCGACGTTATCGATGCTCGACAGAATGATAAGTGGCAGGAGATTTTCACTGCCGATTCCCTAGATTTCATCAATCTCAAGGCCATTCCTACTACCGTAACACAGGAGAGACTAGAGCCCTTGGTCGACCCCGTTCAACCGACCGCGGTCGTCTTTGACGCCTCCAAGTCTATTGTGCGACTGGGAATCCGAGTTCCTGCCAGGAAGATGCTTATTCACAACTTTCCTGCGTTCGACCTAGATTCTGGCGCCAGCGCGGAAGAACTTACCCTCATCAACCCAGTTCGCGCAGCATTCGGAGCACTAGATGACATCGTCGAGATGGGCATCTGGTTCAACTCTAGTGGCTCGTTCCAGAAGTTATACAGATCACCGCTTCGCAACATTGGCCATCTTCTGAATCCCTTTGCCTCTTTGCTGTCCCATGTCGATGGCCATCATGACAAGCTCACCTACTACGACTACGAGCAACCGGGCCCAGACGAAAGACCGGATCATCCAGTTGAGGCGACAAATATCTTCGTCACCCCTGCTCAGCGTTCTGTCAGCCTGATTGGCGGCGTAGTTGAAGAGCAAGTGATGCTCAAGGAGCAAGTCCAAACACTGTCAAAGACCACGCTTGAGATTATCGTGATTAGGGACGCCTCATCTCGTTGGCTACCTGGTTCTTCAGACCGCAAAAAATATGGCGTCATAGCCGACGGACAATATCAGCATTGGTTCTTTGCCATCAACATCCCGGACAATGATGTTTCAAAGTACTTTCCAGACATTGGATCCGAGTGCTGCTTTTCTCTAATCGGGGTACCCATCGCTCATCGTCATGCTTCCGCACTTAACCATCAAGACTTCACCAATGAGCCTACGGAAACTCTCATTTGGCCGGCACGTCGCATACCGCTACCCAAGGGGACAAGAGCACCGATCGCCTTATTTTCTGTTCACACCCCAAGGGAAGATCCTTGGCCCTTGGATCTTCTTGCACCACCCATCAAATGCGATCTTCCCGCGTGCGACGTCTCGGGAGCATTTCCATCTTTCTTTGGAGATCTATTCAGGCAGTCCAATGATCAAAGTACCTGGGACGAGCAGGAAACCGGCAAAGTCGGGGCTGTACCTCGTGTCAAGGGGCGCATGCACTACGAAATTGACATCAAGACAGCCAAGATCGAGGCAGAGGCAGTCAACCACATGAACCAACTGCCATCAGCATGCATGGCGCGCGAATTCTGGGATTACACACAAGCGTTCCAAGGGAAGCTAAAACGCTTCGACTGGTTCGCGCGTTTTCGGTACATTTCCCAGCATATAGACGACGGCCGCTATCAAGGCGAGCATCGAGGGGCCGCCGAACGGCTCAAGGACTCACCAGCTTACTTGTTCATCTCCGGTGGCCCAGGCTCTGGAAAGTCCACCTTTGCTGCGAGATTGTCGCACTCGGTAATGTCTTATGATACGGAAGCGGACGGTGTCGGAGGAAAGGTTCTGTGGATCGCACCGCAGAACAAGATGAACCAAGATGCGATAGAGCGGCAAAAGCTATATTCTACTGACAAAAGAATTGCTCGAATGTTTCCTTGGAACTCCGAGATCATGGCCCTAATGGGGGCAAAGCAACCTCCGCCCTCGACCACCCCTAAAAACAATATTCGCAAACGGTCGGACAGAGAGGATCGTCGAATGGCAGATCACTTGAGCAAATTCCTGCACCAGTCTTTTAAGGACCAGTCACCGTCCGAAGAGATTCATTCCATGTCCAATATTGCACGACTTATTGCCGCTCAAGATCCTAAAAAGCAAGGGAAACTCCACAAAATGCTATCTGCGAAGGCAGCTGGGTGCAGGCTAACCCCGACAGAATGGAATCAATTTCGCGACTTTTGCCAGGACTTGCTCATTGAAGCCATTCAATCATGCGACATGATTTGTGCAACGCCTGTAGCCGCGGCTGAGCTCGCCAGCAACTGTTCTGTGTCCTTCAGTCTCCTCATCGTGGATGAGGCAGGTCGGATGACGGAAAACACCATGTGGATTCCAATCTCGAGTTTTCCCTTTGTACCGTGCATCTTTCTTGGAGATCCTAAGCAGTTCGGTCCCATGGCATTGACATGCAACGACCCCTTCAAGGATATCTTTGGTCCTCAACGAGGGCTGAGCCTTTTCAAGAGGGCGGATATCGCCGGTAAACATGACTTGACTCTGTTTGTAAACAACCGGGCCCAAGACGCCGTGGCCGACTGGGCTGTCAGTCATTTTTACTCTGGGAAAATGATTGTTGCAAACAGGGAACCATCCAGACTCACTACGGACTTCCAACTCTGGGTGCGCGATGAGCTTGGCGTCGATACGTTCTCCTCAGTGTGGTTTCTGGAGGTATCTGGCAGCAAAGAGGCTCGAATCGGCACGTCTTACACGAATCCTGTCAATGCCCTTTTCGGGCGTCAACTCATTCTCCACCTCTACCACTCGGCCAAAATCAAGAACGGCTTAGACGTTCTACGAAATAAACATCCGGTCCGTTTCGGGACAGTTCTTGTTATCGTGGCATACGCAGCGCAAAAGCTCGAATGGCGAGCGCTGATGGCAGAGTTCTCTCCAGCAGAAGTGCCGAAGAATCTCATCGATGTCCGCACCATTGATGAGTCCCCAAGCATGGAAGCCGACATTGTCATTGCTGATCTCGGACGTACTTCGGGCATAGGCTTCCTCACGCAGTCTGAGCGCATCGTCGTCATGGCGACACGGGCGCGGTATGGCTTTTTCGTTCTTGGCACAGAGGCAGCCTTTGAGACCAAGACTGAACGTGGGCAGAAGTCGAGTCGCTTCTCTGAACGAGAGGCGGTCGATGAAGTTGACCAGTGGGGTTTCATGAGACCTCGCAAGAAGCAGTCACACATTCGATCTCTGTTTGAATATCTGCGGCGCCAAGGGAGCGTTGTAAGGATTGGGGAAGCAGATGAGTCGGATGGTTGGATATGGTTCTGTAACAAATGTTTACAGCCAGGTCACTCTTTCAACGATTGCACCGTCAAGTTCAGTTGCAGTATCTGCCGCCAGGCCGGTAGAGATCGAACGGATCATGCGCTCCGATACTGTCCATTAGCCGCCGCGCACCCGTTTCCAGAGGAGTGGAACGACGGGCCGCAACACACCGATGGCATCGAGAGGTCCCCCTTTGTGTACTAGACGAGCGGAACGCCATATGGCAAGTGTTCTTTACGGGGGAGAGTCTGCGGGTTCTTAATTGAGTTTATGCGTGGCCGTGGTGTACACTGCACAGTATGAGAGTCGGAATTTTTGGGGTTTGTCGGTAGACTAGGATATTGATGCAGACTGCAGTCATGTCGCTGATTCTTGAGCTATCAAAGAAGTGTATACTGTAAGTATGCAATGGTCTGCGAACCTCGGAGAGATGCCGTTAATACCGTTGAAAGGCTGTAGTCGATACAGTAGTCTGCAAGCTTGGTAGAGTCTGACCAAAAACAATACAACCTCCCCACACAATCGAAGACATCTTGCCCTGCTAGAAGAAACCAAGACATTCGCGGGTTTCCAATTTTCTGGCTGAAAGAAGAGCTTGCAAAGACTAGCAAAAAATAGTCGAGCCGGGAATCGAACCCGGATCTGTCGCGGTGATACGTGTGAAGCGACCGTTCTGACCGTTATACTACTCGACCATTCATGTTCAGGGATGCCTTATTTATATATATATAGGTCATACCTGCCGGACTGGCTGTGATTACGAATTTTCGGAGAGCAAATCTTTCAAAGAACGACTTGCTTTGGAAACATTGGATGGCGATGTCGGGATGAGGCTGCGCGTAGCTTTGATCATCTATCTCGAGGCATGTACCTATCTCGCTCATCGGTAGCTGGAAAACCGCTTGTGCTCGAGCGTAAACACCTTAGAAAGAACAGGCTCTGGGCACCGTATAGCCTTCAACGTGGTCAAAAGCAAAGAGCAAAGCAAAGAGTTATTAAAATAGGTGGTGATACGCGTGTGAGGGGTTCTGCTAGTCTAAGATCTTCTCAGGACAAGTAGCCACAGAAAATGGCCTAGCTGCTATCAGCCCTGCATCTGCCTTATAGGTAGGCACCTCCTGCCCCCACCGAGTGCAATGCCTGCCGACTCTCCTATAAGTTCACCAGAAAAACAAGCCCCCCCCCCGCGCGCCTCCCTATAATAATCCCGCCGTAGACAGGTTAAAGATATCCTTTCTAGCCGACCCTCAGAGCGAGCCTGATATTCCTATTGAAGGATAGCCATAAGCTAGCCAACTAACAAGCATAAAGGAAAGGAAAAAGAAAAAAAAGAGAAAAGACAAGCCAAACTTTTATCCGTCCCGCCTCTCTCTGATCCGTGCCCATACCCCCAGGCCTAGTCTCTCATGGGCGGGCACACCCCAGGTCGGTATCCTCCCCATTCCGGCTGGGAATACCTTACCTAGTACCTAGCAGTCCAAGTTGCTCGTGCCCTGTGTTGACTTACTTCCAGCCCCAGCACTCATCTCCAGAGACCTCGGTTGAGGTTGCCACCCTCAATTGCTCTTACCTGTCATGAAACTGTCACGTACTTCGCATAAGCCAATTGAGTAGCCCAAGCAGCACGCCTGACGGCATGACAGATCCTTATCAGTGGGCTCGCACATGTGGCGGCAAGCGCCTACAGACCGAAACGCAGCCGAGCAGGCGAGCCAAAGTGCATCTGCACCTGACAGACGGAAAATGACTGGTTCGTGACACTGTCGTTATATTATAGCCATGCGAACCGAATATGACCTCTTATGGCACATCTCAGTGTCCTCATAGATCGCAGTGGTCATCACATGCAGTCGTTCACAATTCCGCCCTTTCTGTCAAAGGCCAGGCGCCTGTCGGTAAAGCTGGGGAGGCAGGAGCGGGGCAGCTGCTGAGGCGCTTAAAATCGTTGGCTGACAGACGCCGCCTAGTCAAACGTCACCCATCCCTGCTGCAGGTTAGATGTGACAATCTCAGAGCTCTTTCCCCTCATTATCTACTGTAATACTGCAACTAAGCGCTCGTTCACCATGCAATCTCGTCACCCTCAAGATGAGCCGCACTTCAGAACGGCTGGCTGCGCAGCGCGAGCCCATATCGCCGGCGCCAATAGATCAAGGTACATAAGCTCTTCATCATGAACCGTCGAGCGAGGATTCTTACACCAGATAGGAAACGGGCCCCAACGTTACCAACAGCAAATACTCCCCGAGACTGAATCACCAAGATATTGCACGACACCTGGAGAACGTGGTGCGAAGCGAGCTCTTGACGGGTTTGATCAGGGCGCAGACCCCCCTCAGAAGCGGCCTCGGCCATCTCATGGACCATTGGTTACGGAGGATATCCGCGACCCGATCAGCTTCTGGGCGAGACAAGGACGGTGGCCGCAAGAGTTCTTCGACCCTGAAATGCAGCGCTTGCTTGCTCGGAAAAGGTCCCCATCCCTCGCCCGCAAGCGATCGATATCTGCTCTATCGACCACGCCTAGCGACCAGAAGCCGAGAGAAGAGAAGAGCGCACCTTATCGAGATCAACGCTACGAAACCTTACTAGAGACGAAAGGCAGTTTTTTGGTCAAGTCAGACCTAGATGTCGCCGACGTGAGCAAGATACTTTGCCAGACTCTGCTTGACACGCAACAGACATATCCGCAGGACTCGCTATTCCGCGATGATGTTTTCGAATCCGCCTATCAAAAGTTACAAAACAGAAACGAGGCCCGAGTCATCCAGGACATCGCCCGACTTATCGTCCCTTCCGCTGAAAGTCTAGCTATATTTGGCGCCAAACACCTTAACATCCTGACGGAAAGTGTCAACGAGGGATGGAATAACTCAATTGCCTTGGTTGGAACTCGTCCTCAACCCGACTACTCTGTGGGCTTCAAACGCGAGGCTTTTACCGCCGAGCAGCTCGAAAAGCTCTCTCCATTTATCGGAGATTTCATTACAGGGGATCAATCCTTCTTTATGGCTACCTACTATATGTACTTCCCGTTTCTTAGCTGTGAGGTCAAGTGCGCCGCTGCAGCGTTGCTGGTAGCAGACCGCCAGAATGCTCACAGCATGACCCTTGCGGCAAGGGCTGTTGTGGAGCTCTTTCGTCTCGTGAAGCGGGAGGAAGAGGTTCACAGGCAAATCCTCGCGTTCTCTGTCTCGCATGATGACTGCGTCGTCCGAATCTATGGCTGCTATCCGGTGATCGACGGCGAAGACACCAAGTATTACCGACATCCGGTGAACAAATTTGACTTTACTGCCCTTAATGGCAAGGATAAGTGGACTGCGTATCGTTTTATCAGAAACCTCTATGATCTCTGGATGCCACAGCATTTCAAGAGGATCTGCTCGGCTATCGATCAATTGCCCGCCAAGCTGGATTTCGGTGTGCCCTCACTTACAGAGCAGGAACTGTCCGAATCCAACGTTGCGTCTTCCTCTTTGCCGGTAGAAGACGAGCAGTCTGGTAACGCCGATGCGCCCAGGACCGCTTCTGATAACCCACTTAGCGGGGAAGGAGGAGCAGGAGCGAAGAGGTCCAGGCAAGAGAGGCAGTCAGAACAGTAGGGTCAATCAAGATAGTCGAAGTGGCAATGTAATCTTGCTCTGTACTTGCCCGCAACCGTTTATCAGGTGTTACTGGAGTTTACTACCATGTCGATGGCCAGTTTCTTTGTCTTGAAGGAGTCTCCCCCAACCGCTCCCCCACCTCTCCATGCCAATCATGGTGCAACCCACATCAGTTGGGGTTAGGCTTTCAGTTCGGACAATGTTTAGCTCTTGTAGGCGACACACTCTGTAAACTATATGTGATAGGAGACGGATCATCAAGATTGTCGATTTGGACTTGCTCATCTATCCCACGAACCCGACTTACACCACCGAGTGCATATGCCGTTGCCGGCGGCTTCCCGAACGTACGTAACCTTTTATACCATTTCAACAGCTCGTGGCCAGTTGATGGGAAGGCAGGCTGAATAGCAGCATGAGCAGGAGCAATGGGCAGTTCGAAGCAGTCAGGGTACACAAGGCCATCTTTGCACAAGGTAAGAGGGCCAAAGAACATGGACATGGACATGGACATGAATACAACTCTTTGGGGTTGCGGCCCGTGACCACGTCATGTTTACTTCCTTCTCCAGTCCAATCTGTCCAGTGCACCTTCCCGACAAAGAAGCCTTGAGTTCGCCACTTTGGTAACCTTTGTATTTAAACTTGTCCCACCGTAATTCTACTCGAGAAAGTCGCACATCTGGCCTGTAGAGGTAAGTTGTGCGTGGCGCAAGAAAAGTTTGGACGCCTACGACATTCCCAAACTTACTTGAAAACCCAGCAGACAGGCGATGTTCATATGTAATTTCTTTCCTATTAGTATCTTGTCCCATCTTTGACCTGCTTCTATATATTCACTGCGACACTCTCGGTCAACTTTGCACCTGTTCTCTCTAAATAGACCCATTCATCATCAACAACCTCAACATCACCGCAAAGCACTGAGATCCGCAACAAGATGTCTGTACAAGAAGCGACAGCGAGCGAGCGACAGGCTCTGTCGATATCGCAGAGTCTTCAGCTCCACAAGGGGGAGAAACTGGTTGTCAAGCCCATCAGCTGGACCAGCCGCCATCTTGAGCTCCTCGGATGCTCCATCGGTGAGCCAAAGCAGGAGGCCCAAATTGGGGAGCATGTCGCTCGAAAGGGCGAATCCAGTGCTCGCGAGTTATTTAAGGCCATGGAGCTGGGCCATTGGACGCGGGACGGTCGACAAGATGTCCTGGTGAAGCTGCTCGAAAACGAGTTTCACCACCCATGGTCCGTACATTTTCGTCTCCTTCAGTGCTTACTCCAGGCAGAGTCACTGATGTAAACACAGCAAGACCCTGTCTTTCAGATACCAAAAAAACACCTCTAGCCTACTCGAGTGCATGACATTCCGCTCTCGTCGACGACAAGTCGTAGCTGCGTATGTCGATTTGGAAGCTGTCCAGGACATACGGCGACGGTTTTGCGGGCTGGACAACCGCCGGAAGTGCCCCGTCAGGCAGAGACTGGCCGAGCTCAGGCTCAAAAATATGACGCCGCGAGACCGTCTGCACGATCCGTACGTCGTGGCCATTCTTATCGTTATGGCCCAGCGGAACCGCGCCTTGCCGACAAGGACTCCACCGACGTCCTTTTTCGTACGTCAAACAGCTCATACTTGTCGTTATCCATTACTGACTTTGTAAAGGCACAGGTCGTTGCCTCGAATGAGGAATCGGACAGAGTCTTCATCTTCAAGGCGCATATTACGGTCCCGCTGCTGCAATGCCTCGACGACCCAAGCTTTCAACCTCCGGACCCCCTTTCGATTCCGATCCAGGTAGATGCCGTTCGTTATGAGCCGTGCGATTCTTTCCGTTGCCGTCTTCACGCCAACATCTACGCTGAGAGAAATTCACCTGCGAGCGGGGAGGTAGAGCAGCTAGACAGCAGTGTTTTGTGCCAACCCAAAAAGAGGTTGAGCGATTGCGTCTGAACTCCGCCACTAGTGGATAAACTGGTGGCTTATATCTTTACGGCTGCGTGAAATCTACTTGTACGAATTATGACTTATGAGTTATGACTTATAGATTTACGCCGCTTTTCTTATCCTCGCAAACTTGATCCGTTACCGCCGGTATAGGAGTAACCAGACTACAGCACTTTTCACAAAATCGCATTCTATAACGTCGCCGACTTTGAGAGCTGATCGAAGTCGATGAGCTTAACCTGGTCATGGGCATAGAGGAGGACGTTTTGCGGATTGATGTCTCCGTGGGCATACCCCAGAGCCTCTACGCACGCAGCCGCTGTGGAGAGTTGCAGCATTCAAAGTAAGATTGGTCGAGGCTTTTCGGTGCGCAGCCGATCGTGGAGAGTGCCGTGGGCGAGCATTTTGAGAAATGTGACGTCGGGCGCGGTGAAGAAGCACTGGGCAATGAACGCACACTCCGAGGGGCCGGCGAGGAGTTTGAGAAGCTGCTGTTCGCAGCGTAGTCGCTCGTCGTCTGGACAGAGGTATACCTTTGCTGCTATGTCGGGGGAGATTCGAAGCACGACGGAGTGACCGCCGATGCCGAAGATGTGTGAGCCGGGACATATCGTGAGCAGCTGTTGGATGATGGGGTTCAGGGGACCTGTGCAACGCGAGGATCGGTGACAGAATTGAACTAATTGTTCGTATGTCCAGCGTAAACCAGCCATTCTGTTCTCTCTTGTCTCTTGCGGCTCTGACTGGGGAAAGAGTATGGCGAATAACCAGTCGAGTTGGGCAAACTGTCTGGTTCATACACATATGAAGATGGCACAGGGGTCAACTAGAACACGGCCACCCTGTACGAAGTACTCGTCTCGCTGAAGCCTTCTGTCATTGGCCTGGTCGAGCTACGTCGTTGTTTCTTGAACGAGCAAATGAAGTACAGTATGCAGATTACACGGCTAGCTTGAGTCAGACTCAAGTTGTAGCTCTCTTACTCACACGCCGCACGAATTTACAAACACTCGTCTTAGCAGAAAGAATCTGCACCTTTGTTGGTGCTACATGAGATGAATGCCTATGCGAAGCTACTCCGACATGATGATCCTGTACAAAACAGGCACCAACAGCGCCTCCCCCCTATCCCATATCTTTTTCGTCTAATGATCCATTGAGGAAAATGATACATATAAAATACCCCAGCGCCATGCTGATGAAATCCAGTCCACGGGGTGTCTCCTTCACCCCCGCGTATGCAAAACGCAAATGATATCTCTAGTTCCTCCTTTTGTTCGAAAACGCTTCAGATGGACCCTCATCGCCATGGGTTCTTCTAAAATGCAGACGTCGACATCTTGCGCGGACGAGTATGCTGCGGGTCAGCGCTGCGAATCGGCGACAGCTCGCTCATCTCGGCCTCGGCGGGTGGCTCGGTATGCGTCGACCGGAGGCCTAGAGGCGCACCGCCGCTGGCCGAGTCCATGGACTTGCGTCGCGACTGCGACAAGACCGAGTCGCGCTGCATAGCGGGACCGGGATGCAAGAATTGCAAGATTAAGCCACTGTTTGTGCGCTCGCGGCTACGGCTGCGGCTCAAATCGTTGTTGGTGGGATACCTCTGGAGGCCGGTCGTAGTCGCGCCCGAGACGGCCGTGTTGACGCGAGCGAGAACAGCCTCGGCCTCCTCTGCTTCCTTGCGGAAGCGGGACTCGCTGGGTAGTAACACGGCGCGGTCGAGGCCGTACGGCAGGCCACGGTGGCGACCACGAATTTGCATGGCAATGATGACGAGCTTCCCGACGACGGTGAACTGCGAGCAAAGCGACGCGTTGACACCGGCGGCGCCCATGCTCAGGCCTACCGTTCCGTAGGCGCTGACCACTTCAAACAGCACGGCAAATAAATCGAATCTGCGGGCCTGAATCTTGCTACCCTCGCTAATGGCGAGGATGAAGAAGCCCAGAAAGACGTACCACAAGTCGAATGACAGCTGCCGACGTAAATGACTCCCGACGTAGGACAAGGCAGTGGCGTCATCGTCCTCGGTGCTCTGATCTTGGTACACTCCCAACGACTTTTCCTCGTAGACGTTGGTTCTTCGGATGGAAATGGCGATGGGAAAGACGGAAATGTACATCATGATCATGTACAGGACCGGCATAGCTGGATGCAGATCCGACATGTTGACCGCCGCGAAACCAGCCGTCCTCGTCGAAGCGGCCTGGAAAAAGCCAATGACGACGCGGTTATGGAGCGGGAGCTGGGCAATAGGCTCCGAGCCAAGCTACACCATGTTAGAAAGAACTTGACGAACCTATGGGTCTGACTTGTGAACTTACGTCGAGGACAATAAAAAAGAGCAAGTCTAGCGCATTAAGGACGACTAGAATCCAAAAGAGCCACCAGTTGGGGCCGGACGGGAACAAGAGGGTGAAGCATCGACGAGGATGATCGAGGAGGAAGCGCAACTCCTCCCAGAGACCGGATCCCCGAGGGACAATCTTGGCAGCGACCCAAATCAGGAAGCGCAACATGACTGGGAAGCCCGTGTTCCCAATGATGATGAAGAACCACATGATCATCAGGGCAAACTCGGATCTCTGAAAGGAAATCATGCTGTCGGGAGTGAGGGTGAAGCCGACGTCCATGAAAGCGACGTTGGATGTGAAGAAACCCCACCACGTTTTCGAAACGCCCGCATTCTCGACAATCTTGCCGTAGTATGAGTTGTTGAGGATAAATGGCAATAGGCAGGCCAGGATGATGAGCTGAAACCCCCAAAAGTAGACGAGTAGGATCAAGGCCAGCGTGCGAAGAGACCGGTATTCGATACCGCCCAGTTCCTCGCGCTGCTCCAGCGTCAGGCCAACAAAGTTGGAGTTGCGACCCATAGTCGGCGTGTACGACAGATATGGCGTATCTTCCTCCTTTTCCCTGGACAGAACAGACCTGAGGTTGCTAAGGGTCCGCGTTCCCGTAAGTCTGGATGATCTCACATCACTTCCGTCATCGTGCGTCTTCTTCTGTCCCGAATTAAGCAAACGTGGTTTCCGAAACCGGAGTGCCTCCAAGGTGCCTCCAACCGCCTTGACATCTTCGGCAATTTCATCCCTTCGATGCCACTCTGGCTCTTCAATGACAATGGTGGACTGGCGGCCGCGGGGGTTTTGCGAACCAGTCGTGACGTAGCTAATATGCGAATCAACGGTTCTCGATTTCGGCAGCATGTTCTCGTCGTCGTCGGGATCGTCGACCTGAAGCCGCCTAGGCCCCAAGCCCCTCTCCGCGTCGCGCGGGCCGGGAATTCGTAGGATCTCGTTATCCTGATTTCGCTGCCGCTCGAGAATGGCAATGTGCTCGGCGTTGCTTCTCTTATGGGGTACCTTGAGCGCATCTTCGCCCATTCCGTCGCTTCGCTTAACGACGTTTGCGAACGATATCGACGTCGGAACGCCTCCGCCTTCGCGCGAAGCCTCGGATATTTCGTTATCTGCAGCGGATTGTTCGCCTTCATCGTCGCGCTGTTGCTGCTGCGAACCGTCGCCCGGCGTGGAAGTGGTCTTTTCGTCAGTCGCCGTGGAGGAGTCCGACTCGTCGCTCTTCTCTTCGGGAGAGGAGATTGGGGACACATCCTGTTCGCCGTCCAACAGTATGCCGTCATTGGTGATTCGTTGAGTGCGACCGTTTTGCTGCGGCACGACGGTAATGTTCCGGCCGTTGACCCCTTCGTTGGGCATAGCTCGCTCGGCATCTGTACGAGCTTTGGACCTCGATTTGGTCAGGGTCGGACGTCGGGAGCGAATGTCGCGAACCCATGTTTGGAAACGCTTCTCGAACCAGTATAGCCGGAGAAAGACGACACAGGCGTGGAGAGTGATTGGGTTGGAGAGAATAGCGAAGAAGTAGATGACGCCCTGCTGGAAGCCGTTCAGCTTGTTAACATCAACAGGATTGAGGCCGGCTTGTGTATTTGCGCCGCTGGCGAACATGAGGGCATCAATGTATGCCAAGGTGCCCCCGCCAGAAGCGTACATGGCGATCGATGCCACTATGGTTGCGCCAATGATCCAGAAGTCTAGCGGCTTAGAGTCAGCAAAAGAAAGGATCTGCAGGGGAGCGACACGGCGCCGACTGACAATGCATCGATATGAAATTGAAGTGCGGCTTCTTGGAGACAAAGGCAGGCTTGATCGCCTTGAGCTGCGCCCAGACAAAGTCCTTGAAATCGTCCAACATGACTGCGAGTCGCGCAAGGATGCGCTACCGAACGGGAGGAAGTTACAGGCGCAGTTGAGCGCGGCGGGATCAAGACCGCCAACAGGGAGAGAGATGATGTGGGAATTCGGTGGTGAAGAGAGTCAATTGCCGGTTGCTTCGAGGGTCTTGCGACGTTGTGGCTAGTAGATTGGGAGCCGGGTCGGCGATGACTGCAATGCTGCTGTTGCTGTGTTGTCGTGGGGGGTGCCAGTCTTGGCGCGTAGCTGACGAAGGCGAGCTAACCTCCTGTTCCACTCAATCGAGAGCCCGACTAAAGGACATGAGGTGGAAGGCGGGAAAGAGCAGCATGACGATGTTCCGATCAAGACGAGAGACGACGCGCAGAGGTGATATTATCGAGTCGTTGAGGAAATTCGTCACAGCTGGTCGCGAACGGGGAGGGGGGAAACGGCGAGACTTGTTGTGTCAGGATTACTCTGCAATACCGTATGTATGCACAACCGTCAAGCGCGGGTAGGCCGAGTCCAGGCAGGGAAAGGGCGGCTTTCTGCGATGAAAAAGGTCAGACAAGGAGAGAGCGTGAGGTGGCGTCGACAACGACAACGACGGCTGCGCTGCGTCGAGAGAGGTAGGTAAGTAATAAAAAAAAGGGAGACGAACGAAGAGACGGAAAATTCCTGCACAAGGGGAGAGTCCCTCGGAGGTTGGTCTGGGGCGAAACCTGGGCCAAGCCGGGTCCGGGGCGGCGGCGACGGCGACGACCTTGCTTCGACTCCTTTTGCCTTTTTTTCTGTCTCTAATGCCGCGTACGGCCGCTTCGCTTTCCTAGACGGGCGAGGGCAGGGGGCCTTTGGTCGAATGAGATGCGTCGGCGGACGGCACGTTGGCAGACAGGCGACCGGAGGATTAATTGGTGGGCGAAGGGGGGGGGGGGGGGGGCGCTTTTCGACAGCGGGTGGTGGATTGCGGTGAGGTGACACAAAAAGAGGGCGAACGAGGACACCGCGGTTGTTGGACGTCGACTCCCGAGGGGATTATTCACCAAGCCCGTCGACGGCTGTAGGATCGAGTACGTACGTGGTTAGAGAGAGAGAGAGGGAAAGAGAGGGAGCCGGGAGCAATGGAATCTCGGGTGTGGTCGCGGGCTGAACCGTGTCGACGCAACGGGTTGGTGTTGAGTCAAAGTCTCGTTTCTGGGACGGGCCACACTGGCGGGGGGGAGAAAGAGACTGGAGAAGAAACCTGGCGGCGCTGGGGGGCACTGGGAAAAATCAGGGCTATCTTGTCTTGGGAAATGGGGGTGAGGGGGGGCGTCTGGAACGGGTCAAGACTCAAATCGCCTCTTTATTTCTTGACTGCCGCAGCGAAAGAAAAAATCACCCCAGCCAACCGCTCGAGGCGCGCACGCCGACTTTTGGTGGTGGAATTTCAACAGGACAGGGGGAAACGGAAGTCAATCTGGCAAAGACGGTGTCCTGGCAGCGGATAACGTTAGTATTTAGATGGGATTTCTTGAAAAGACGCCATGAGGGTGCATGCATGAGCTAGCCACGAGGCGGAAGGAAGCAAAAAAAAAAAAAGGTCAGAGGTCAATCAGTCCTAGCCAGCGCTACGGGCAAGGAAAACCTGAGCCTTTGGACGATGGAAATACTGAGATACATACCTGAACATGTACTGTATCGTGAAACCTCACTGCTCGCTGCCACGAACCCGAGATGAAAGAGCGTCGATGGACTGGACCCCTCGGCGAGCCGCCCGATGAGGTGCTCTAGCGTCCGATTTAGTGCATTTTCCTAGCAAGTCGGCCAAGCAAATTGTCTCTGATTTCACCTGGAAACTTCGATTTATTGCCTCATTGGAAAAGAAAAAAAGGGCAAAAGTCGAAACCTGAAGCACGGGTTGTTCGTGCAAGCCCCCAAATTCGGCCATCAGCTGCCCGCAGGTAAACAGCTGGAGTATCGCGACTTACTGTATTCGTACGTCAGCGTCAAACGGCGGCGATGCAGCTCGACAGAGCACGCTTCTTTCGAGGTATTGACAGGGATCAATGCATCAATTCTAAAAAACCTCCCCCCTCCCATTGAAACCGCCATGTCGGGGGCGCGGCGCAGCTGCCAGGACCAGCGCACAGCAAACAACCTAACAACAAGGGGCGCCCGTTATCGAAATGCATAGCAAGCCCACACCCCCTGATGACCCCCCCATTCCCCACGCCTCCCTCCCCCCTTTTGGACTGACCTACGAATACGCTGTTGTCTGTCTGTGCCGGGAGCAATTACATACAACGTAAGTCAATCCAATTGCAAAGGGACAGTAATCGATACTTTGTACCGCGCCAGGTTTCTAGATGGCCGCGGTGAAACAGCCGGCGGCGACAATCTTGGGAACACGAGAGAAACATCTCAATCCCAAAATCTCAACTCTCAACTCTTCCTTCTCACTTTTACCGTATGTAAGTCACTGCATGTATGAAAGCCGGGCCTTGGCATGACGATTATCTGCAGGCCAAGAACAGGCCATGCGTTGACCGGCAGGCCAGGGGGAGGGGGGAGCATCAGCAGGGAAAGCTGAAGTGCAGATGCACAGCCCTATTTTTCTAAAGGTAGGGGATGCCGGATGGTCGTTTCGCTGACATGGACGGCCCTGATTGGCGTCGCATTCAATGTCCTCTGACTCTTGACTGTCAAAGTCTCTAGGACTCGGGTCCAGACCGGCGTCATCGCGCGATCTCGAGGCGCAAGTGAGAAGGAAGAGTTGAGATTTGAGATTTTATCCCAGACACACACTCACACTCACACACACACACACTCACACACACAAATGCACTCACACTTACACTCACACTCACAGGGTCATAGACACTACCATTCTAGCCCAAATACTTACACGCTTCAAAATCGTTTTTTACTCTTCACCCGCAGTCACCAACATTGTGTAAACCAGTTCGACATTCGATACAAGGCCGCCTCGGCCCCCTTTCGGCCCGCATACCTCGGCAGCAGCTTGCCGATAGCACGCAAGACATTCAACTGCCACAGTGGCTGGTCTCTAACTTAAGTTACCTACGGGTTTGAAGTGAAATACGGTTACGTTCCGGCGTGCTCATCGAGACACAAAAACGCCAGTCTTGAAGATAGAGGGAGAAGCGGACACTTTCCGAGCGCCTCCTCCCCTCCTGGCGGCGGCGACATTTCAATATCCTTGTCTCTTCTTCTTCTCCTTCTTCTTCTTCTTCTTTTCTCACGTGTCTGCCACGAAACTATCCATCTGGTGAAAAGGGGGCGGGCTTTCTCTCTGTCATTCTTTCTCCTTCAAGGAAGAAAATAACGACAGCCTCTTTGCATCTTACCGTATGTACAGCTTTCAAGACACAAGAAAACGGCAGAGACCTGCAGCATCATCTTCAGCGCAGGATTAAGCTTATTGCGCGATCCCGCGTGGTACACGTCGATATTGCTGCAAGTTAAGTTATCTGACACTACAAAGTAACTTGGCAAGTAGTTAAGCTCACTGGTCCCGTGGCTGGTGTAACCACACCTTTTTACGAACGTAAGTTACATTGTGTTCCGTCCTTTTCTCTCCAAGTCCCATCGTCTCATCCTTATCCTCCTCCTCCTCCTTCTCTCATCCCATCCCATCCAAAACCTCACTCACAAATGACAATCTGACCTCCAGCAGCTTCGACTCGGCACGTGCGAGCAGACACTGCACTGTACTAATTTTCACCGGCAGACAGGTTGCAGCACATGCTCTATTCTCACTTTGCCTCATCTTTTCTCACCGAGTCGAGTACACCGGGCTCATCCCCTCCCCTCCCCCCCCCCCCCCCCCCCCCCTGCTTGGATCGTCACGACAAGAGATGGATCATCATCACGCTCGCCCCTTGCCAATGCCCCATGCTCATCCCCTTTGTCCTTTTCCTTTCGGCCCGTCGCCTGCGGCGCCTCCCTCCCGTCAAGCCCACTCTTCTCTTTTTTCCTCGTCTCGAGTCTCGACCTGGACCTTGAATGCTCGGCAGAACCGTTCTCGAGGGAAGGGGGGGCCCCCCATTCATCTCATCTCATCCGTGATATTCAGACCTTTTCGAGTAACTCACTCCGTGTAAATCTGTAATTGAACTTATATGTTGTATAAACATGTGATGCGCCAAGTAGAAATGATGTCACCAATCAACCCAGCACTCCCAAAACCTCCATACTTTCGACACTCTGCACAACAGCTTCCACTGTATGTTTAAAATTCCCACCAAATGAAACCCGCTCCTCCTCCCCCTTTTCTCATGGGATTCAGCACATTTTCCCTCCCCGTCACCGCAAGTTTAGCATTCATGGCACGTCCATCGCCATTCTTCACATAACACCCGTACGCTTAGCTAGCTCCACGTCGATCCGTCACCGCACAATGGGGGACGACGAACAAATCGACCCCCAAGAACACCCTAATCCGTCCCCCCTCGTCAAAATTCCCTCTTCCCTCTGCGCCCCCCCCCCCCCCCCTCAAGGACTTGCAGTAGCCTTGACGCATTGCAACCGTGCCCGTCAAAAACGGCAGATGACACACTCGCTGGCGTGGCCCGGCTGTCGCGCCATGTCTGTACGCCTGATGCCTGACAGCTCTGCGTTTCCAGCCGCACAGGGGGAAAACGCCATCGGTGTGACGATACGCGTGCGCCGTACATCCATCCATCCACTCATAGCACTTCACTTGATCGGGATCAGAACCTCTTTTTTGCGCGAGTGATTCATGCCATTTACTCATTTTGATAACATCTTGATAACGACGACCATATCTTTGTCTATAATTGCGCCACCAGTCTGCCCATTCTGGTATCCCGCCCCGTCGTCTCACGTCGTGCATTCTGAAAGCGATGCCGTGCCGCAAATGTAAGAATCCTCAGTGTCCCATCCCACAACCCAAACGCCGAGCTCCGAGCGCCTCGTATGATTCAATATTCAAGTTTAAGCAGCTGCCCGCCGCGCGTTTTCGCGCCCAATCTTTTTGAAGAACGAATTGCTGTCTTTTCCCTTCTTGCCCTTTTTCAGCGACTGGTTCAGCCTCTTGTTCTGCTCAATGTATGCCATGTCCTGTCCGCCGCTGAGCTCGCCGAGTGTGCCCGCTGTTCGCCGAGCACCCCCTCGCTTCTTCTTGCGACCCATGGTTCCGCTGTGAAACAGGTCGTCTGTGATATCCTCATCCTCCATGGTGTCATTCTCCACGAGCACCTTTTGCAGCAGTTCACGACGCTCAGCCGCAGTCGCAAAGGCGAGACCGGGCGTCTTCTCAATGTTAGCAAGCTGCGTGATGACCTTGAACGCGTAGCCCTGGTCCACCAAAAAGGCTTGTCTCTTTGACGAAAAGTACATCTCCTGCGTATCTTTCGACACTAGGGAGTAGAAGAAGGCATTGAAGCCTTCATCGTTACGACGCTTGGCCCGTAGGATTCGTCCCAGTCTCTGAGCCTCCTGACGACGAGAACCGTAATGCGACGAGATCTGGATCAGGCACGTGGCTTCGGGAAGATCCAGCGATGTATCACCAATCTTGGATAGGAACAGCGTGTTGACACGCGGGTTGTGCTGAAAGTTCTCGAGCACCTCAAGACGTTCGGCTTGACCGGTGCTACCGTAAATGAAAGCCTTGCCAAGTTTCAAGGCGTATGCCTTCAAAGCATACACATTATCCGAAAAGACAATAATCTTGTCGCCCCTGGACTCATGGTAGTTGATGAGATACTGGCATGCCTGGAATTTCCGGGGATTCATAATGTAGAGCAAGTTCTTCTTTCGTGTAGGCGCTCGTAGATACTCGTCGTAGAATTCAGTCGGCATCGGACACCAGACTTCGGCGCACTGCACTCTGGCAATGTGTCCTTGCTTGGACAGCTCCATCCAGTTTGCCTCGAAAAGCTTGGGGCCGATCAAGAAATTCAAATCTGAAATCTTATCATCTTCTCGCAAAAGTGTAGCAGTGAGTCCGAGTTTCGAGTGTGTCTTGATTGACGATGTGACTTTTCTAAAGATGTTGGCTGGCACGACGTGTACCTCGTCGAGAAGCATGAGACCCCATTCCCGCCCAGTCAGAAACTTCATCATCTTCTCAGCGTCGTAACTTCGAGCTCGCGATTGAGTGACCATGGAATAGGTGGTCACGATGATACCCGTACTGCCGGTGAAGACATTGTTCTTGGAGTCCGAGGTGAAAGCCACAATGTCGTCTGGAGCAATGTTGGACCACTTCAAGAATTCTTGACGCCATTGCACCACCGACATGGAGCTCGTGCACAGGACGATGACACCTTTTTTGATAGTGCAGGCGGCTGTGATGCCGACCAGTGTTTTGCCGGCACCGCAGGGCAAGACAATGAGACCGCTCTTGGCGCGGCCGTTGCCAAACATCTTGCTAAGACTCTTTTCTTGATAAGGCCGAATCTGCGTGCCAGGCTTCAGATCAATATCGAGGTTGGCATTGGCCTCATCTCTCCGAAAGTCGTATTCTTCGAGGACGGGGTAGCCAAGATTGAGGCACTCCTTTTGAACAGTCTCGACATCTTTGTCGGCAATCTCAAATGAATGAGTCACCTCCTGGTCGTCATCATCTTCCTCGTTCAGGGTCGCAAGCACATCGCCTTCCTTGACTTGCTGACTGTCCGATGCCTGCTCCCCGTTGGCTGGCTGGAGTCCATTGGCCTGCTTGACTCCAGCCGCGTTCTTCGTACCTGGAATAACCAAGCCGCCAATCTTGGGAGCCGCAGAGGTGGTTGTCTCTGTCCCTTGCACCCGAAGCGGTCCAATTTTGGGGTTTTTCAATAGCGTCTGCAGCATGTTGGGGTCTGGAGACTCGACGTAGTATTTCGTGTTCTTCAATACGAGTTTGACCTTGCCATAACTCTGCGTACAACTATTGATGAACTCTCGAATCTCGTCCGGCAGCGGAGTTTTGAGAAAACGATCGAGAGTATTGATGATATCGTGGGGTGACAGTCCGACCGAGACCGCGGCGTAAAGGCTATGCGTCGTCAAGGCGTACTCGTGCATGAAGGTCGGTCGTGAGAGCGGCTCGGAAATTGTGATGAGAAAGTCTTGGGCTTGTTCCGCCAGCGGATTAAAGCTCTCCAGAATGATTCTGCCCTTCTGCGGGTCTATCCACAGCGGTCGGTTGTGGTGGTCCTTTTTCAGATCGAGATACGAAAAGTCATGATCCCCAAAGATGTGCGGGAGAGGTTCTCGAATTGCGTGCTTCTTCTGATATCTATCAAGAGAGAATCTGTCGATATTCTTATCGATGTCTCGCTCGAGCACCTCGTCGACCGGGGCGCCCTCTTCTTCCTCCAGGACCGGCTCATCGTTGCTCTCCAGGCTTCGCGGAGTGGCAGCTCCTGGAGTTGACATGCGCGAGGACCTGCCAACCTTTGCCGTCCCGCTCTGCGCGGCTGGCCCGACCTTGCGTTTCGGCGGCATATTGTCGATGTGCCGCGGCAGATCGGGAGCAGCAATGGGCGAATGCAAGACAAGGGTGGCGAGAGGAATTGTTGGAAGCTGCGCCGGTGCCGTCACTCGTGAGAGGTCTGGCTTAGATAAGGCGCCCGTTCCCCTGCAATTTGGCTTTCTCGATACGCTGACTAATGCTAGGCAGAAACTGAGAAGTCAGTGACTCCGGTGTAATTCGTGAAATTGCAGATTCGGCAAGCAATATCTCGAATCTGGCAGATGATTAGATTTAAGGAATTGAGCTCATAGTTGTTGCTGAGCTTGATTTCCAAGAAAATTCATGGGAAAGTCGAAGCTACCTCACACATCCATATCGGTGAAAGGCAGATGAGGGGGTAGGAAAAGGGCGTCACTCGGCCCGCGAATCTATGCGTATCAGCGTTCACTTTTATTGACATTGAGTCAGCGCCCAGTGCCGCCTGCAAGTTAAACCCAAAATCCACCTGCCCCGCCGAATATCATCACTTCAACACGCCGCTTCAAGCCTTCAACTTTCTGCCCTCAGTAATCTTGGCTTCGCTACTCGTTGTCATTTTTGCAAGCCGAGCATACTAAAATCGGGCAAGCACATCGTTTTCGCCTGCTGCGCCATGTGGTACGCCTCCTGCGCCTCGAACAAAACCTCCCGAAAGCCCACTAACCGAGATCAGCAAGCATATCCTCAACGCGCAGGTCGCGATCCGATCCCCTTGCTGTACGACATCTCCCCAATGATGCGCCTCCCGCTGTTTGGAGCCATACACGAAAAACTGATCCAGCTTCACTAGGCCGCAAGTGGTTCGACTGCGCAGAATGCCACAATGAACAAGAAACCCATACCCTCCTCCAGTCCTTCGACATGACATTTGCCTGCAAAAAGTGCAAAAAGTGCTTTCGCAAGGACGCGCAAGAGTTCGAGGAAAGCGACGAATACTGCCCGCACTGCGATAATCACTTTGTCATCGACGCCAAGACGCCGAAGGCTGCCCTGTCCATCGAGAGCGATGACGTGCGGATGAACAGCAAGATGCTCAAGGACGAGCGGACAAAACAGAAGAAACTCAAGAGCATATTCGATCCCGACGAGGATGCGGACAAACTAGGCTGAAGTTATAAAACGACACATTATGCATTCACTGGGTTGAGCTACGGCGTTGCAGGCATCGTTTGGTCATCTCCGCCACGTCCACGAGACGGCTTTTGCAAAGGGCATAATTTACAGGGCGGGTATTGCGATTGCTTGGATGAGATGAATCGATACCCATTTTGTGACATACACTGCGCCCCTTATCACCGGCTCACTCGGCAGCCGAGTCGTCGGGGCCTCTTGTCAGAATAGCGGCAGTTCCTGTACCGGGAGTCCGACCAGTCTTCTTCTTGGCTGCCTCCTCCTGCTTCTCCTGTTCAATCTCCTTGACATAGGCCTCGATATCGTCCGTGGGCAGCGTCTCCATAGGTGCGCCAGGTGCCATGATTGCGATCTCGATGTTCTTGGCGCCGGTCTGGACCACCTCGAGCAAGGACTTGATTGCCAGCCGGACGGTGGCTTCGCGATCCATGTCTTCTTTGTAGTTACGCTCGAGGAATTCGCGAACGGTCTTGCTCGACCGGCCGATGGCGTTGGCTTTCCTGCGCTGTGTTAGCATACCAACGTCACGAACGAGGTTTCACAGCCTAGAACGCACCATGCTGAGTAAATGCCTGAAGGCTCCGTCTGGAAAAGTCGGGGCACCTTGTTACCCGGATCAAAGCCGACGACCAGCGTGCTGATGCCGAATGGCCGCACACCACCGGCTTGCGTGTACCGTTGCTGCACTCCGGCGACGTACTTGGTGATGTAATCGATCGTGACAGGGTCTTCGACGGACAGACGATGTGACTGTGCCTCTAATCGCGCCTTATCAACAAGAATGCGAGCGTCGGCATTGAGGCCGGCGAAGGCGAGAGCCACGTGGTTGTCTAGGACCTGGATTTTCGATGGCGTAATGCGCGTGTCTTGCAGCTTCATCGCGGACCGCTTCTCGCAGCCGAGCACCACGACGTCCTTCCCCTTGACGCCAACCGCGCATGTTCCTGTAGATACGGTGAGCGTGGGTTGTCACCACGGGAGAAGTCGATCGAACCTCGCTTCACGGCCTCGCCTGCGTACTCGACCTGAAAGACGTGCCCATCGGGACTGCGAGCATATTAGAGAGAAGACCGTGGTTCGGCGAGCTTGATATCGTACCTGAAGACTGTTCTCGCCTTAGCATGATCCTGTCAGTGGATAGGTAATTGGAGAGCTTACCCGACAGAGCTCTGTCGTAACCTGAAGCCATTATAGCTTATCAATGAAGAGCTCGTCTTGAAGAGGTCTTGTGGGTGATGACGAAGGGATGGGGATATGTGGTGGCTTGTGGTGTTGAAAGATGTCGAGGTGGTGCGCAGTTGAGCTTGGGGTGCTTCGTCAGACTGGCAGCCTGCACTGACGCTGGCTGGGAGCCGAGCTACCAGCACGTATCAGTGGTTGCTTGCCGCTGCTGGAGGCGCAGCGGAGAAACGTGGCGGCCGGTCAAAGTATACTGTGTGAATTGTGAAACGCGCTCGTGCACTGTACGCTCTCAGGCTCTCACGACTCCGTCTAAGCCGTCGAGGTCTCTCACTGAGCACTCCACGATCAACCTTCTCCTCCAGAATCGATTGTCAATCATTTCAAGTCTACCAATTGTGTGAGCGCTATACTTCTACATACAAGACATTTGATCTATAATCTATTCTATCCCGTCGTACTGTTGCCAGGGACCGGCAGTACCAGCTGCCTAAACGCCAATCCACGCCGCCATGCTTCATCATGCTTATTGCCAAACAAGCTAATTCGTACAAGCACAGTCATGTTGATTAGAGCAACGGAGCCTCCGTCCATGTTTTCTGTTGCAATATATTCGCAATGTGTTGTCCCTTCAGGCAAAGCCTCTCCTGGAATGACTGGAGCCAAAGGATCTCGAGCAAGCCGTCCAGCGACGTCGCATTGATCTCGCGGTAAAAGTTGAGAGCCATCGTCAGCGGGGCCAACAGCAAGTCTGGCTGCGTCGAACTGTCAAGAGCTGAGTCTAGGCCACGACAGATGTTGGCGGCCAGCTCACCGCCATCCTGATACAGGCTCGGGTCGATTTGCAGATGCAGTGGGAGATCCGGCCACGCGTCCATAAGTGCATCGTCCACGGGCTGACAGATGGCTTCGTGCAAGCTGGTGATACAAGCGTGAAAGGGGATTTGCGACATCCAAAAGTACAGCATCGTGATGGCAGTCAGACTGTCCCTAAAGGCAAAAGTGTCAAGAAAGGGGGTCTCGCCAGAGCTGGCACCTCCCAGTTCTCGTGACCAATATGGAGGCTGTTGGCTCGCTCCTCCTCCAACAGTGACGCCTCGAACCCATTCGTGAAACCGCATCTCGAGCATGAGACAGTCCTGGAGTAAGGATTGTGCTTTGAGTCGTCGATCTGCAGTGCATGGCTGGCACAACAGTAGATCACAGGTTTCCAGGATCGACGGAAGGCAAAGAATAATGTCGAAAAGCTCGTCAAACAAGGACTTGTGTTGGCCCATCCAAGGCTTCGACATCCACTCCGCCTCCGCTAAGAAGCAACTCTGGCGACTCAGCAAGGCATGGCTCGTCTGTAAATTCATCAGTATCGACTCCCCTAGTGGGCTGAATGGGCACCTCACGGCCAAGGGGCGATAGATTCTCACAAAGTAATGATGTCTCGGAAACGTGGTAAAGCTTTCGGGGCCTATGCCTCTTACCGCATCAGGTTGCTTCTGTACAGGGCCTCCGGATTCTTCGACCGTTTGCTCGACAGCGTTGTACTCTGGCTGCGTTTGTCAGTTGATTGAAGAACCGCGGTCGACGGGGGCAAATATACCTCAAACAGAAAGGCGCAATACCCATCGTCTTGGCCTTGGGGGTCGTCACCTCCAAGTCGCACCATGCATCGCGCTCTGACATTGAGTCCTCCTGCTTGCGTATGTACCTGCTGGTCTGGGGCGCGATACGCTGGTAACGAAACGGTGAACCTAGACTCCCTTCCAGATTCTTGCTTGACAACTCTATCGAAGTTGGTGCACAGGCCTGTCATCAACAGCGAGGCGTCTGTACGCCCCGAAAGCGTCACATAATCGTCCCAGGCAGATGCAGGTGTTCCCGTCTGGATCAACGGTGGGTCGACGGTTTCTTGGGTCGTCGATGAACTCGACTTGGGTTTCCCGGAGGAAACATTTCTCTTGGGATGCGAGGCTACTCTTCCCTTTGTCTCGACGGTTCCGGTGATGAAGACCAGTTCCCTCTCGTAACCTTCGCATTGTCTCCCGCTGTTGACGCAGTTGTTACAGAAGGGCCGCTCATTGCTGCACTTTACCGGTTTAGTTTCGGCCAACAATGATTAGAGACGGTACTAACCTTGACTCTGCGTCGCCGGCAGGTCTCGCAGCCTTTGTATTTCCCCGGAACACCAACCATTGCAGAGGCACTCGTCGTCGGGGTTCATTCGCATGGACACTATCCGCTGGAGTTCCATTGGAAAGCAAAGGTAGTCTCTCATCTCAAAACAGCTATAGTAGCATTGACTTATATATCATCATCGTCGCGGTCGGCCCCTTTTACGTTGCGGAAGCAGATAATCTAGCAGAATTGCCAGATTTCGTCACCAACACCGGTATACGTGTGGGCTATTCCGAGGCGGCATGGCATCTAGTCTCTCTCTGCGCCTCGGCATCCCTCTGCAGGCGCGAATCAAAATCGAAAATGGGCTTTGTTCGTCAAAGATTCGATCCATGACCATGTCAGGTACCGGGGGGGTCTTCGAGGATAGGATCGTGAACACGAGCGAATGAGAATGCGAGTGCTCTACCTGGTCAGCCTGGCCGAACCCTTCGACAGACACGGCTTACACGATTGTGTCTGGCGGGACCAACGTCTTCTTGCCGTCGGGACCAAATAAGCACACATGGCCCGTACTGACGGAAGCCGTTGCAAGAATAGCACAACTCTCAAAGAGGGATACGCTCGCCTTGGCGCGTGTCATGGCACATACGGGAGGAACCCCACGCGAGCTTGTCACGTCGGCAGACTAGATGTCTCGTAGGGCTGACGCAGATGGCCCCCACGGACGCTGGTTGGCCAGAGTATCACGAGAGCTGAGCGCATTTCAAGGGCCGGATACGCCGACGTGCCAGATTCTTGGAAGAGGTATTGGATGTCATTGGTTCGTCGGCCGCCGTTGAACACGGAGACCCAATGCTTGAAAATTGTCTATCGAGTGTATACGAGACTTCGGCTGATTTGCCGAAACGGTGGGCCTGCATGAATTTGGAGCCTCCACCGACGTACAGGATAACCACACGTGCTCCACGAACGGGTGTGGTCTCTTTTCTCCAGCGCTGCGACTTCCGCGCCATAGCGGTGCGGCTCCAGATCCAGGGTCGGAGGGAGGCCACCATCGCGTCACGTCAAGAGTCGTGAATCGGCGGCGCATCGAAACGTCCCGTAATCGGCCCGCCTTTCTCAATTAGTTGGACCCTTGCCCGAGTTCCCTTGGTTTCCTTTTTCCTTGCTTTCCCTTGACGTGGGGGTCATGCTCAGATATACTTGTACGGGTTCATGATGCCATTCTGGGATGGGGGGAGGCCGCCACGAGACGCCCCTGTCAGCAAAAACAAAAGAACGGCCGAGAACTACATGTGATGCGAAGAGGGCCAAACTTACCGGATCGTATAGGTTCTTGATCTGCTTCATCAGTCCGACGGTGGTGTCGTTTCGACTATACTTGATAAAGTTCTTCTTGGCAAGACCAAGGCCATGCTCGGCGCTGATGCTGCCCTTGCGCTTCTTGATCCATTCGTACACAAAGGGCTCAAGCGCCTCTTCAACCTTTTTGTCGTAACGCCTGACGGCGACGTTGAGGTGCAGATTGGAATCGCCCATGTGGCCGTAGCCGACGACGCCCAAGACGGGGAACTCGTCGGTATCGCCCAGAAGATTAGCCTCGGTCAAGCGAGCCTTGACGTCGTCCACGATGGTGTACATGTCAGAGAGCGGGATAGAGACGTCGTATTTATACACGCCTCCCCAGTGCCCGATGCACTCTGGTACGCTCTCGCGCCAGGTCCAAAGAGACTTGATCTGACTGGCGTCTTGGGCGACGATGCCGTCGGACACAACCTCGTCGGCCATGACGGACTCGAGAAACGCCTCGAGCTTGGCGTAGTCATGCTCACCGTTGGAGCCACTCGTCTCGATGAGACAGTAGAAAGGGTGCTCATCGTCGAGCGGGTGCTTCTCCTTTCTGACGGTGCGGACGAGCTGCTGGCTCTTTGCGTCCATGAGCTCAAAGGCGGACAGGATCTCGGAGAGGTGAGCCTTGGCCTGGCGGAAGGCCTGCTGGGCCTTCTCGTAGGACGGCAGGCCGAGGAAGGCGACGTTGACGGCCGGCGAGCGCTGCGGACACAGGACGGAGAGCTTGGTGATGATGCCAATGGTGCCCTCGGCGCCGATGAAGAGCTGCTTGAGGTCGTAGCCCGTGTTGTTCTTGCGCAGCGTGCACATGTCGTCGAGCACCGTGCCGTCCGGCAGCACGACCTCCATGCCGAGCACGCTGCCGTGCAAGCTACCGTAGC